>QQOI01000044.1:600000-794993 GCA_009729435.1 Phytophthora fragariae | reverse complement strand
GGACGCTCCCCAGACCTGCCCTAGCCCAATCCGACCGTTAGGTTGCTCCCCTGACCTGCCCTAGCCCAATCCGACCGTAACACCGCACGTCCAACGTGCTGCAATACTTTCCATCCGTCTTGTCCTTGCCTAGGTAGGTAGGTAAAGCGCCGACTGCCAGCAGCGAGAGGCTGTACGAGCATTGACCAGACAGCTACTGGCCCGCTCACCAGACGTGTCGGGGATAGGGACGGCTGGGAGGGGAACACAGTCAACCTGGGCTCCGGCAAGCCACAGGCGACCCCCGCCGGACATACAAATAGGTCGAACGACGACTCCGTCGCCACGCTGGACACTGCCGAGCGCTCGAGAGCGCCTTGTTCGCACGGCCGAGGTGCTCCGAGTGCACCCCGCGCCTCCACGGTCTCTCTCCGTGGTCCCGCCACCCTACTCAATACATCGCCCTCATCTGTGCACTGTCCGCCACTATCGCTTACCTCTCCGTTTACTCCTGTAGCTAGTCGACACGTCCCTGGTCGCACGGCACTTCCCTAGCACTAGACTACAGGAACCCGCTTTCGGCGCACTTCTTGTATTAGTCTTGAGTCGTTACTGTCCAGCAACAAATCGCAACTGAGGGTCGAGCTGCCAGACCGCAGCTCGTTGCCCCCACCAACTTCCTATCGCTCCTACCTACTGGCACCTATTGTCCTACCTGGACCTCTCCCTCTTCGTCCGCATCACCTTCATCGTGGCCTCCTGGCCTCACGCTCGCTCGCTGCCGTCGCCTCTCCTCCCCTGCCTACTTACTCCTACTCCTACTCGCGTGTCGTCTCGCCTTGCGATCTTCTGCGGTCGCCAACTTCAACTGTCGCCCCCTGTCGCCCGTGGCGCTAGCCCACTGGCTCGCTTCCAGCACCACTTCGCCGTCCTCGCCACATCTTCCGTCACCATCCGTCACTTGGGTGTGCCACACCGTCTACTGCGTCAGGTCGATCACGACCTGGACGCCGTTCCGTTGATCCGGCCCGTGTTCCGGAGAGGAGTGACAGGCCAGCCCACTACACGTCATCCCCGGTACCAAGATCGCCCTCGATCTTGTGGGCGTCCAGCAGCTCCTCGAACTCCGTCGCCGACAGCCACCTTCGAGACGATGGCCCTCCAGGCCGCACGCCGTACTGCACTTCATGCTGCAGTTCGTATCTGCCAGCTCGGTTCCGCACCCGCCTCCGTGCACGCTCCACGATGTACCCCGCTGTGGGCACCTGCAACAGCTCGGGCATCGGGACGGGCTGTCGAGGCCGTCCTCTGCCTCGCAGCATCTCCACTGCCGCCGTGTCATCGTTGAGTTGGGCCAGCTCGACGTTGCCGCTCTCGCCTGCCCCCACGTGCTGCTGTCCAGCTCGCACCTCTCGAGCTGGTGCCCGTACTGCACGACCTTCAGCTCCATTGGCTTTACGACCATCGTGAAGCCCACGATCACCGTCTGCACCAACTGCTGGCGCTTCTGGCGCTTCCTGCTCGTCACGAGCAGCTTGCCTTCGACTCGCGCGCGCCTTCCGTGCGGCGCTCGCTTCTTCTTGCCGCCGTCGCTGCACTGGTGGCTGTATGCCGCCATCCTTGGTTTCCTCGGCCGCTGCCGCCTTCCTCTTCCGACGCTTCGAGCTTTGTGGTGCTGCTGCCGCTCCCACCGTTCCTTCCGACCTCGTCACTATCCTCGCCGCCTCGGTAGCGACCCTTTGGCCTGCTATTCCGGTCGCCCGTGGCCTATCCGGTGCCGCTGCTGGCGTTGATCTCGCCCCAACCGGTCCGTTCGCCGTTTCGCCACCGACAGCACTCCGCTGCCCGACCTGCAACTCCGCCTCGTTGCTCGCTGGCGGCACCTCCGCCTGGTCCGTGCCGTCCGACTCGTTCTCGTCCTCGCCCAACTCCCGCAAGATCCGTTCCGCCACGTGCCCGAGCGAGTCGCTTGGGCACCGACTTGTCACCAAAAAGCTACAGTGCACCACGAGGTGCCCCCCCGTGTCCTCGCGCACTACGCGCCAGTTGTCGAAGCCTGCGTCCTCGGTGATGAGTGCTGGGCCGACCCACTGGTGGGACAGCTTGGTTATGCCCTTGCCACGGGGCGGCCTGAGCACCCAGACTAAGTCACCGACGCCAAACTCCGTCGTGTGCCGTTCACGACGATTGTAGTACTTCTCTCTGTGTAGCTGGTCCTTGGCCAGCGCCGTCTTCGCCGCCGCCGCACACTGCGCCATCTGCCGCACCAACTTGCGGTGATACTCTGCGAACTCGCCGACCTGCGTCACGCCGGCCGTGCGCAACAACTCGTTCGGGGTCCTCAGCCGCCGGCCCATCATTAACTCGTTCGGGCTGAAGCCGGTGGCTGAGTGCCGTGCCCCATTGTAGGCGTACACTGCGCAGGGGAGCCAGCGGTCCCAGTCATTCTGCGCCTCCGCTACGTAGATGGACACCATGTCCTTCCAGCTCCGGTGGAACCGTTCCACCAACCCGAGTAGCTCGGGCCTGTACGGCACGGGCGAGATCTGCTTGGTCTGAAGCAGGTCCGTCAGTGCCGCCACCACCTTGCCGCTCAGCTTCGGTGCTCCGTCCAGCACCAACTCACGCATTGGCCCGAACACGAGGACCAACTTCTCGACGATGAACTGCGCGATATCCTGCGCCGTGTGGCGCGGGACCGCCACCGCCACCGTATACCTGGTCGCGTAGTCGACCGCTGCGACTACGTATCGGTTCTCGCCCGCCGTCACGGGCAAAGGCCCCGCGACATCCAAGGCCCATCTGTCGCCCGGACTGCCGACGCCTTGGCTCCTCAGAGGCGGGATCACCTCCTTGGCCTTCGCCTTCCGCGTGCCGCAATCCCTGCACGCCTGGACCCACTTGCGCACGTGCGCTCGCATGTCGGGCCACCAGTAGCTCCTCGCGACTCGCGCGTACGTCTGAGGTGTCCTCAGGTGGCACGCGTAGATAGAGTCGTGATTCTCACGCAACGCAGCCGCCCACAGTGCGGTGGGAAGCACCACCCGCTTGCTGCCGTCGTTCTCCACGATGTGCACCACTTCGTCCTCGACGACGATCCTCCTGCCGCCGTACTTGCCCTTCCGTACTAAGTTCTTCACGGTGCGGTCTTGCGCCTGCTCGGCTTTGATCGCCTGGTCGGTCAACTGGCCGTCACTACCTTCGCCTGCTCGCCCTCCGTCCAGCCGTGTTTCGGTCTCCTGGCTCGCCGCCGTCACTACTCGTGCTGGGGCTCTAGACAACGCGTTGGCGACGACGTTGCTGGAGCCTGGCCGATAGACCACCTCAAAATCGTATTCCTGAAGCTGGAGCGCCCAGCGGTGTAGCCGCCCGGTCAACTCCTTTGACGTCATCAGCCACTTCAAGGCTGCATGATCCGTCATCAACACAAACTTGCGCCCATACAGGTACGGCCTAAAAAGCTTCACCGCCCATACCACAGCCGCGCATTCTAACTCTGTGATGCTGTACTTCGCCACAGTCGGCGAATTAATCTTCGACGCGTATGCAATCGGCTGCTCGCCCTGCCCCTGGTCCTGGGTAAGGGCAGCACCGAGCCCCACCTGCGACGCATCGGTCACCAGCCTGAACGGTCGTGAGAAGTCGGGGTAGGCCAAAAGAGGCCGCTCCGTCAACTCCTTCTTCAAACACTCGAACGCCTCTTTCTGGGAGTCACCCCAGCGCCAAACCACACCTTTGCGCAGTAGCTTAGTCATCGGGGCCGCCTTTGCGGCGAAGTCCGACACGAACCTCCGGTAATAACCGGCCATGTGAACAAATCTCTTAACTTCTGTCACGTCCGTAGGCGTAGGGAAGTTCTTCGCGCTCTCTACCAAACTTGACATCGGGCGCACACCCGCGCCGTCCAATTCGTGCCCAAGATAGTTCAACTTTTCCGACGCAAACGAGCACTTGCTCGCTTTCAGCGACAGACCCGCTCCCGCCAGCCGCTCCAATACCGCCGCCAGCTGCACTACATGCTGGGCCGCACTGCCCCTCGAAAAGATGATCACGTCGTCCAGGTAGACTAGGCAGCTCTGCCACGTAAGCCCCCGTAATACAGCGTCCATCATTCTTTGAAAAGTGCCTGGTACGTTTGCTAACCCAAACGGCATCCTAACAAATCGAAACAAACCCTTCCGGGTGATGAACCCGGTCTTGTCACGGTCCTTCTCCGCGACTGGCACTTGCCAGTAGCCTGCGTGCAGGTCGAGACTGGTGAATCGCTTCGCCCCGTGTAGGTTGTCCAATGTGTCATCAATCCGAGGTAAGGGGTAGACGTCCTTCTTAGCAATAGCATTCAGGAGGCGATAGTCAATGCAAAACCGCACTGACCCGTCCTTCTTGCGCACTAATACTACAGGAAAGCCCCATGCCCCATTTGCCTCCTCAATCACTCCGTCCACCAACATCTTGTCCGTCTGCTCGTCAATAATCGCCTGCTCCGAGTGGGAGTGCCGGTGCGGCCGAACCTTGATCGGTGGTTCGCTCCCCGTATGGATCTCATGGCTGACCCCCAACGTCGTCTGAGGGGGACACCCGTCGCGAGGCTCAAGTAGTTTAGGATAGTCGTAACAGCCGTAATAAAAGCTCCTTGTCCTCTTGCTCCATCGTCCCCAACTTCAAATCGCCTTCATTGCTCAGCGGTGCGTTCTCGTCGTGCAGCTGTGTCTCCAGCCACTGCTTCACCCTTGCCTGGTCGAACTCACCCGTCACCTCCATGATCGTCATGTCTTCGTTCGTAGGTGTCCACGTTCCCAGCTTCTCACGCGAAGGAAGCTTCGAGGTACGTCCTACTAAATTCATGATCGGCACTACCACCTTGCCGTCGTGCACGGTAGTCAACGTTGGTGCTAACATCAAGTGTGGCTCGGCGCCACTAGCAGGCATGAACAACCCCACTGTGCCCTCTGGCGCTGCCCCCGCCAGCTCCACCTGCCGGCAGGTCTGCGTCTGCACGCGCTGCTTGCGCACGAGACGGACTTGCACCGTCCGCTCGGCCTCCTCATCCGTCGTCGTGCAGCTGAATGGGACGACCTTCTTGTCGCCCCCATCGTACCATTTCATCTCGCAGGACGTGAAGTCAATCTTGACTCCGTTCTGTAGCATCCAATCCTCGCCGAGCAGGAATTCGTCGGCCGCTCCCTCCACGACCAACGCGTCCACGGGCATCATCTGCCCGTACTGCGTCGTGAACTCGAACCGCCACACTCCTTCCACCTTGGCCACGGCGCCTGTGAATCCCTCGACGTAGTCGACCGGCGGCAATGAACTCAGCCGCCTGCCTAGTTTCTTCCATGACTCACCGGCCACGCAGAACTGCGCGCCGGTGTCCAACTTGATGTCCTTCCACTCACTGCCGGCCTGAACGCGGGCCGTCGGCAATGAGTCGACTGCCGGGGCCTGCACGGCTCGCAGTCGCCCGATCCGTGCTGGTCGCGTGCCATTGCCTGTCCAGACAACACTCGGGGCCGCGTAAACGCTGCCACTCTCGTACTGGTAGCTCCTCTTCGGCAGCTTCTGCCGTGCCACCTTCGCCACTACCATCGTCGTGCTCGGCGGGGAGAAGCCGATCACCGACGCCTCCTCGATGCTCATCAGTCGCGGCCCATTCTTGCCGTGGCGCCGCTTCGTGTCCGCGAACGCCATGTACGTGCCCTCCGGATACTGCTGCGTCGCCAGCCACTCGCGCAGCTTCCTGTCTTCACGCGCTCTGGCCTTGCGGGCCAGTTTCTCGTATCGTCGCCTTGTCCTCGACACGCGGACGAACTCGTCGCTCGCCGGCGTCACTACGGGGCCCGTGCTCGTCACGAGCATCGCCGCCTCCACTACCAGCTCATCATGCCCCTTGTCGGGCACGACGGCGGCTCGTACCACCTCCACGACTTGCTCACTCTCACGCGAAGCTCGAGCAGCACGACGTTCACGCCGTTCGTGCTCCCGCAGCTTCCGCTTCTGGCGCCGATGTAATTGGCGGGCCCCCACTTCGGCCTGCGCGGCCCTCTGCAGCACTTCCGCCGCCTTGACCCTCAACACCTTCGCCTTCGCGGGGTCTCGCCGACCAGTCTCCGTCGCCATCGCCTGCTGCACCGACTCGGGCGATCCGCCCTCGTCCTCCTCGTCGCGCTTCTTGGTGCTGCCCACCACCTCGTCCGGTGCGGCGTCCGCGCCGAACTGCGTCATCCACGCGTCCAGCTGCTGCGCCACGACCTCCGCCTGCTCCTCCTTCGTCTGCACGACGCTCGCACACGCCAAGTCGATCACGACGCGTCGCGTGGCGTCGTCCCCGTCTACTGCCGTCTTGCGCCCAGCCACAGGCGATGCCGTCGTCCCCGCACAGACGCCGCCGTGCTCGTCGACCGCGAACCGCACGCGCCTGGCCGTGCCCTCGTCGTGGGGCTTTGCTCCCCCCATTACTTCGTCCGGCTTGGCCGGCTGGCTGGTGGCGCGCGCTTCGCCCCGCGCTGCGCCATCCCCAGTCCCTTGAACTGGTCGATCTCCACGGACTCGACGTACGGACCGTACGTCGCCATCCCCTGTCTCGATCACGACGCGTCGACCTCGCTGCTCTCCTGCAGTCCTGGCCGCCGCCTTGCGCGTCACTTCGCGCCGCCGTTTCGCCACCTCCACCAGCGACTGAGCGGCACCACGCGAGAGCCGTTGCAGGTCTCCGTGAGCCCCTCCTCGCCCATTCTCCGCCTTCTTCCCCGGGTCAGGTCCTGCGAGCGATAAGACCGGGGGTCTTATGCTCGCGCCTAGTTTCCCGCCCCGTTCTCGTCGTTCTCCGCCGCATCTGGCTCCTCTGCCGTGCCTCCTGCCGCCATGTCGGACTGCTTCAGCGTGCAGTTGCGCGCGAAGTGCCCCATCAGCCCGCAGTAGAAGCACTCCGCGCCGTCACATGGCACGAATGGCCGTGCGGGCGTCCTGCTCGCGACGTAGCGCCCGTGGTTGCTCAGCCGCCCTTCCCGCGTAGCCAGGGACGGGTTGGTTGGTCCGCCCCTTCCTATCTTGTCCTCCGCCGCCATACTTGGACTCGACCTTGAAGGTCTTGGCCGGCCTCTTCGCGCCCTGGTCGTTGCTTGGGCGTTTCCCTCCTTCGCCGCGGGCTTGCCCGCCACTACTTTGAAATTTTGAACCGCCAGTGGTACCGCTTGCTGTACCAGCAGGTACCAGTTTGTACCCAGGCGGTATCGCCTTCCACCACTCGCCCGTACCGGTTTTACCGGTATCCACTGGCCGGCCCTCGGTATCGTACCTTGGCGGTTTAGGGGCCGCACTCCATCCGGCTCCGTACCCCGTCACCACATTCCACGTATTGCCGCCGACTGCCCTGCACCACCTCCTGGGGACTTCGTCGCGGCCAGGGGCCCGTGCCCACTCGTGCCCTCGCGTGCGTCCCACGCGGTCATCGCCTCCTCCAGCCGGATCCCGTACCCCTCGCCGTAGTCTCCGACCTGCGGGATCGCGACCTTCAGGGCCTCGTCCAGCGTCTTCGGCCGGTGTCCTCGCACGTGCGTCGCCCCCGTCACGCTGCTCATGCCCTTCAAGAAGGCACTCACCTGCCAGTCGTCGCCGATCTCGCCTCGCTCGGCGATCTCGCGAAGCGCCTGGGCGTAGTCGACGAGCCGCTCGCCTCTCATCTGCCGACGCGCGTTCAGCAGGTCGACCACCTCGGGGCCCGACCGCTGCGTCATGTACTTCGCTCGAAGCATCGTCGCGAGCGTGTTGATGCTCTCTTCCTCCGGCTGGACCGACTCCATCACCGTCGCGAACCAGCGCTTCGCCTCGCCGTCCAAGTGTGAGGCGACCTCGTGATACAGCTGATTCTCGTTCCACTCGACCCCCATAGTCACCGCCTGCCGACACACTTCCTGCCGGACCGTCTTGAGCCACATGCTCACCGGCATCGTGTCGTCGAGCCCCTTGAACTTCGTCACTTGAGCGTCTTCACCTTCTCGCGCACGACGATGGGTGTCGCTGCTGTTCGCGCCCTCGCAGGCCCCGCAGCAGGTCCCGGTTGTGGGTTGGCTGGACGTCCTGGTCCGACGCCGCCAGACCCACCTCCAGTTCCAGTCACTCCGTCGTAGCCGCCGCCGACATCGAGGGCCGACTCGCGTTGGCCAGCCCGACCGCCGTCGTTGCCGTGACCGCCGCCGTCATGACCGTCGCCACGCCGTCCGCCGCTGTCGTCCGTGCGCGTGGTGGCGCCATCCGTCGACGTGCTCCCTGTCACGGTGCCACCGCCCGTGGGTCGCACACCGTTGCCGTCCGCCTGGCCGCGCTCATGGCCGGCTACCGTTCCAGTCCCTGGCTGTCCAAGCCCCGCGCTTCCCGATCCACCGCCTCCTGACCCCAGAGGAGTGCCACCGGACGCGTTGGTGATCACTGAGGCCTCCAGTGTCACCGTGCCGCCGTCGTCGGTGTTCAGCGTCACTGGCGCCGACTCCTTCTGCCTGCGTGCAGCCTCCGCAGCCGCACGCCCCGCGGATGTAGCGCGCCTCTGCGCTCGCTCATCACGTGTCTCCGTATCCGCAGTCATCCTCCTGAAACATAATTACAACCACTTCTCTCAGTCCTCCGTTCCTCACTCTTCTCTTCTTAACGCTGCGGGGTTCGCCCACGGAAGCTCAGCTCGCATCGTCACTTTGACGATGCCCAGAGAGCCCCTGTATGACCACCATGTAGTTTGCTCCCCAGACCTGCCCTAGCCCAATCCGACCGTAACACCGCACGTCCAACGTGCTGCAATACTTTCCATCCGTCTTGTCCTTGCCTAGGTAGGTAGGTAAAGCGCCGACTGCCAGCAGCGCGAGGCTGTACGAGCATTGACCAGACAGCTACTGGCCCGCTCACCAGACGTGTCGGGGATAGGGACGGCTGGGAGGGGAACACAGTCAACCTGGGCTCCGGCAAGCCACAGGCGACCCCCGCCGGACATACAAATAGGTCGAACGACGACTCCGTCACCACGCTGGACACTGCCGAGCGCTCGAGAGCGCCTTGTTCGCACGGCCGAGGTGCTCCGAGTGCACCCCGCGCCCCCACGGTCTCTCTCCGTGGTCCCGCCACCCTACTCAATGCATCGCCCTCATCTGTGCACTGCCCGCCACTATCGCTTACCTCTCCGTTTACTCCTGTAGCTAGTCGACACGTCCCTGGTCGCACGGCACTTCCCTAGCACTAGACTACAGGAACCCGCTTTCGGCACACTTCTTGTAGTAGTCTTGAGTCGTTACTGTCCAGCAACAAATCGCAACTGAGGGTCGAGCTGCCAGACCGCAGCTCGTTGCCCCCACCAACTTCCTATCGCTCCTACCTACTGGCACCTATTGTCCTACCTGGACCTCTCCCTCTTCGTCCGCATCACCTTCATCGTGGCCTCCTGGCCTCACGCTCGCTCGCTGCCGTCGCCTCTCCTCCCCTGCCTACTTACTCCTACTCCTACTCGCGTGTCGTCTCGCCTTGCGATCTTCTGCGGTCGCCAACTTCAACTGTCGCCCCCTGTCGCCCGTGGCGCTAGCCCACTGGCTCGCTTCCAGCACCACTTCGCCGTCCTCACCACATCTTCCGTCACCATCCGTCACTGGGTGTGCCACACCGTCTACTGCGTCAGGTCGATCACGACCTGGACGCCGTTCCGTTGATCCGGCCCGTGTTCCGGAGAGGAGTGACAGGCCAGCCCACTACAGTATAACAATTTTAGGCCACTGTCGATACAATGATAAAATGCAGCTAACCGCAGTTCACTTAGTGCTATGCTGCCCTAACGATCAATAATATAACAGAGCACCTTCGCTATCGCCGTTTCGTTCAACACATTTAGAAGAGGTTCGGTGCATTTTTGCCAATTGACGTCGAAGTACCGCCCTTTGTCTTTGGAGGATTTCCCGGGAGGCATAACAGTCTTCAAACCAGTGCTACCTGTTGGTTGGAAGAGAATTAACAACTGAAACGTTCTGCACGGCCTCGTTAGGACAACTAGAGCCTCTGCTTGATAACTTGACCCTGAAAATTTTGAGTCTTGTCCTGATTCTTTTGGCTGAATCTCATTTTTACCTCCAACTGACGGCTTAGAGCTAGTTACAGCTCGATATATTCCGTTAAAGCCACACCTAGCGTCATAATCAGCGTTTCCTAAGCAAAAAGACCAGTTGTGGGTACTAGGCACTCCGCAGTATGTCGTTTCTAGGCATAACTAAGACCTCACGATCTCCATTTTCTTGGTTAAGAATGGGTAGTCCTGGAAACTTTCAAATGGGCATTCCGTCTTTTTTCTGTACCGAGTACCCCGTCCGGACATGCCTGTGTATAATACATGTGCTGAAGTGGGTGGGTTGTCAAATCAAGCATCCTCATCTGTATCCTCCATCCAAACAAATATTACGCACCGGAAAATATTATGCACCGGGATATGTTCGCATGACCTTTTAAGGCTCCACTTATTAAAATAAGTGGAGCCCTGTTCTCCTACAGTTGAGGCTGTCATTATCCAATTTCCTGGTTTGACAGCACAAAAACACTCGCATAATCGTCGATCGAATGGGAGTCTGGAAGACCGATCAACTCGCAGACGTGCGCGTAAGCGCTTCGGAAAACGGCAAGGTCGATCTTGCCGCGCGTGAGCCCATCACAGTTTTGGACGCTTTCAAGGATATCGTATCTCGTGGGCCGAACGGGAGAGCTCTCAGTATCAAGAAGGACGGTGAGTGGGTCACGTACACTTGGCAGCAGTACTACGACATCAGCCAGCAGTTCGCGCGCGCACTCATTCACGTAGGTGCAGAGGTCCGCCAATACAATAAAAAATTGGATTGTTCGGATCACGATCCAATAATAAAGATTTCAATTTGATGTGAAATAATAATAAATATTGCCGCAATTTTTATTATTATTGGTACCGCCGACCCATACAAACTCCAAGTGACCCGCACATTGCCTAAAACTCCAAGCGACCCGCACAATTGCCCAACCAAAAAAGGCAATTCAGTACACGCAATTTGGTGCTTGCTCTATTGAGGGATTGCGCTACCAAAGTGCTTAGAGGTCTACATGTAGATGGCCAGACACTAGAACGCTTGATCACGAGCTTGCTAGTCCAAGAGAAAAATTCGCTAGGTGACAACTCCTCTTGGTTAGACAATAATATGTTAGTTTCATTATGACCGGGATGCAATCCTCCCAAGGACATCACCCTGTGGTATATCAGCCGCAGGCTGCTACGTTGGACGAGGACATCCAGCCCAGCAAACAAAATGCTGCATAGCAGTCGTTGTCTTTGCATATATAACATCACATCCATTCCGATCTCTTTTTTCATATTTATTGCCAATAATTGGGTCAATTTTATATTGTATTGGGACCGGCATGTCCCAATAATAAATATTTATATTGGAAAACCCCATAATTTATTGAATTGCACTATTTTTTTTCGACCTCTGCGTAGGTGTGCTGCCACACGAAGCTGTCAATGTGCTTGGCCCAAACTGCCCTGAATGGCTCTTCACCAACATGGGGACTATCATGGCCGGAGCGGTGATTGCTGGTGTCTACGTTACCAGCACCCCAGAAGCGTGCCAGTACATATCCGCGCACTGCGATGCTAAGGTGGTGGTGGTGTCCGACAAAGCTCAATTAGACAAGTATTTATTTATCCATCCTGGATCAGCTGCCAAAATTGAAGGCCTTGGTCGTGTGGAACGATGACGATATACCTCAAGGGGCCAAGTACAAAGTACCAGTCTACTCGTTCAACGACTTCCTGGGCCTCAGTGAGAATGTGGACGTGAGCCTACTCGATAAACGGATGCATGCCCAGTTACCTAGTCACTGCTGTACGCTGATCTACACGTCTGGTACGACGGGTCCTCCGAAGGCTGTCATGATTTCTCACGACAACTTGACGTGGACGGTGGCTGCGGCCATGAATACGCTGAAGGCTTTCAAAGATGCAAAGCGGTCCGTGAGCTTCTTGCCCTCTCTCATGTGGCAGCTCAAATCCTCGACATTCACCTGCCGCTAGCCATCGGCTCTGAAGTGTATTTTGCTTGTCCCGATGCTCTTCGTGGAGGTCTGTTGGGCACGCTGCAAGAAGTTCGCCCCAATTTCTTCTTCGGCGTGTCTCGTGTTTGGGAGAAAATGATGGAATCACTGAAGGAGAAACTTGGTGGGGCGCCGGAAGGACTCAAGAAGTCGCTGCTGACATGGGCAATGACTCTAGGTGCCGATTACGCGAATCAATCGCAGTTTGGTGCAGATTCCGGAGCAAACTTGAGCTTCTGGGCTGCAGACTACCTGCTGTTGAGCAAAGTGCGTAGTGCTCTTGGACTGGATGAGTGCTCAATCTTCTTGACGGGCGCTGCTCCCATTGCGCCGGACGTTATTCGGTAGTTCAGCACTCTTAACATCCCGCTTTATGATCTCTTCGAGCAATCTGAGTGCACGGGTCCCCATGCAATCAATAGTCCAGGCAAGTGGAAGATCGGTACTGTTGGGCTCGAAATGGAGGGACTCGCACGCGGATTGACCCGGACACGGGCGAAATTCAGTACACGGGTCGCCACATTTTCATGGGCTACTTCAAGGATGAAGCTGCCACGAAGGCATCCCTCGACGAGGACGGCTGGTTATACTCCGGAGACGTCGGTGAAATCGACAAGGATGGGTTTCTCTCCATTACCGGAAGGATCAAGGAGATCATCATCACCTCGGGTGGTGAAAATATCCCCCCGGTCTTGATTGAGAATGCGCTCAAGTCCGAGCTCCCAGCGCTTGCTAATGTTCTGGTCATCGGCGAACAACGCAAGTTTCTTACGTTCCTATGTTCGCTGCGAGTCGAACCTGATGCTGTCACTGCTGCCCCGACCGATAACCTTGACAAAGTGGCTTTAGCCGTAGCGAAAGAGATTGGTAGTGGTGCTACCACTGTTCCAGAAGCACAGGTATGTGAGAAGTTTCGGAAGTACATCGAGGAAGGGATGGCCCGAGCCAACGCAAAGGCCGCCTCGCGTGCTCAGTACGCCCAAAAGTTCGTCATCATTCCACGTGACTTCTCTCTCGATGGAAACGAGCTCACACCTACCATGAAGGTGAAACGATCGGTCGTTGAGAAGAAGTACAGCCAGGAAATCGAGCAGATGTACGCTCATGCTTGTCTGTAAAAGAAGACCGTGGTGGCAAACCTAAAATATTTGTTTTGGTTGACGACATCAATGAATTGTGTTCGATTGACAGTAATGTGCCAGGATCGGTTGGAATGTTGGTGTTGAAAATAGCTTCTTGCACATTCATGCATTTTTGGACGTCTCACACTTGGGCATTGGTCAGACCGAAGGCGAGAGTGAAGAGTGTCGCATAGAGTATGGGTAAAGGGTGGAATTTGATCAAGACTGCCACCGGCCCTCCTGCTGCTGCCGAGGGAGCAACCGTCCCTCCTGGGGAGTATCACCTAGGAAAAGCTGGGCGTTTATGGTTGGCTGCACTAGGTGGAACTCGCGCTGAGGTGGTGCCAGCATCCAATCGAGTATCGCTCAAAGTGGCGGAGCAAGAGCGCCAAATTCGTCTCGCACGTTCGAATCGCACGTACAAGTACATGATACTCCCTGACTCAATATTTCGTTATTGCTGGGATCTGCTTCTGGCTGTCACGACTGTTCTACTCATCTGGCGGGTGCCGTACACTATCGCGTTTGGTGAAAGTGACCTCTGGTACTGGTATGCCTTCAACAAGTCCACCGACGCAATCTATCTTCTCGACGTGGTATTTAACTTCAGGTGATCAAACCCAAGAAAACCGTTTTTCCAGTGAGAAAATTGAGCTGACTTAGTTTTCATGGTATTCAGGACAGGATATGTGGAGGACACCGAGATCATCATGGATAGCCGCCTTGTCGCCAAGCACTACATTCGAGTAAGCGATGTAATAATCAGCCAGATCGCAAGCAGCGTGTAGTAACTCACCCGATTGTTGCGTTCGTATCTCCACAGAGCTGGTTCTTTGTGGACCTCATCGGCTCCATTCCGGTTGAATACATTTTCAATACCACCTCGAGTGGGTTCTCGGGGGTAGAAAGGAAAGCGTTTAAGGCCTCCGTGAAGTATTTGAAAGTCCCGGTGGGTCAATGCAATTGTACGAGTTCAAAGGTTGATAGCTTACTGATGTTTGCGGATTGTTGTTTACAGAAACTCTTTCGTATTGCTCGCCTCATCAAATTCGTGCAGTAAGTTGTGATTTCCATATCAGATTATCCCAGGAATCTCATGTGACTCTCTATCGCTTTTTTCGTAGGAAGTACATGAAGTTCGCTTACGCTGTACAGGTGTTTGCATGCTACATCTCGTTCATCCACTGGGTAGCTTGTCTTTGGGCTGGTCCGATGATCGGTCTCGTAGATATCGCAGACGACCAGCTAGCATACAACGAAGCACTTTATTCAGCTGTATTGCTGCTATTGAATATCTCCGCAGTCACAGTCGAACCGCAGTGGCAGCTTGTGAGTGCTGTCCTCGGAGTCTTCGGGTTTTTATTCCAATGCCTAACACTCGCGAGCATTACGGCTGGAGTGATTGGCGCCAGTTCACGTGCGCTTCAATATCAAGAAAAGGTTCGGATGGTCATGAGTGATCTCAAGGCGCTACATGTACCAGGCGAGTTGCGCAAAGCTACAAAAAACTACTACGAGACTCTCTGGAGAATGAAAAATACCTCTGATCGGTATGAAAAAGCCATTTACGAAGATGAAGACCTGTCTCCCGCATTGCGCGCTGAAATCGCACTGTACATCCACAGAAACCTCATTGCCACAGTGCCGTTGTTTCAGGATTGTTCGGATTCTTGTCTCGCCGCTTGTGTCATGAGGCTCAAGACGCAACTTTGCATGCGTGGTGATGTGGTTTTTCACAAAGGGGACCCGGCCAACTCGATGGTTATCATTAGTCGAGGCAAAGTCAAAGTTATCTCACCGGACAACGAAGGGCTGTTGGCTGTGTTGAAGCAAGGCAGCTTCTTTGGGGAGATCGGTTTGCTGCGGCATATGACACGCTCATGCACTGTGATCGCAGGGACATTCTGTGAGCTGAAATCCTTGGATAGAAACGATGCCGAAGAAATTTTTGAGTCATATCCCCATATTCATGACCGACTTTTTGCCGAAGCAGAGAAGCGCCGCCTGGATACTCGACTTAAAGCACGCCTTTACAACGTCAAAGTCCTCGACAATGCACACGCTGTTGATGTCAGCAGTATCGTTGAGGTGCCTGGATCGGGTGACAAGAACAACCAACCATTTGTCCACGGAGCCACAGAGGAAAAGCCTCCTGCCGCCCCCATGTCATCTTCGGGGTCCGGTAGCAAGTCTTACAGACTTGTTCGTGGTAACTCGTTCCAAACGGAAGACGGTACTGCTGTCAATAGCGAGCTGGATACAATGAACATCAATCTCGACGAAATTTTGCGCTTGGTCGAAACGCTAAAAGCCACGCAAGGCCGTTTATCTCGAGTTCAGGAACGGCGACAGTCTATTCACATGGCATTGAACTCTCCAACACCCATCAACAGTATCAACTCGGTGCTATTCACGCAAGCACCAGCCCGACCTGACTCGCGTGCAAGCACACGCAACCACGAATCACTTCATAGCGTGAACCGCAGTGGGAATCGGAGCGGGAATTCATAATCGGCATCATGCCCCAGACCAATTTTCATACAACTGAAGTAACACTTTATACTTACTGTTAACTTCGTTGATTTCTGTCGTGTTGGACGAGCGGACAGGAAGCATTGAATTGCTGCTACAACTTTGCCATCAAAGAGCACAAAACGTCAACCAAGAGTTATCAATCCAAATGCATGGGCTTTCATCCTTTCTGGAATTCGAAAAAAATACTTTCTGGAAGCCATTGACACCGCAGCTTCTCTAAACTCCTGCATGTTTCGCTTCTTCACCCAGTGGTTTGTCGCTCTTTTCCTTCTGCAAGTAGCGATCGCGAGTGGTAATTGTATTAGTCTACAGCGCTCCAGAATAGTAACGGCAACAAATCTTACCTTTTTGTCACTCATCGATCTTGAAGACCTGGTTTTCTCCGGGCGGCTGAGCAGATTGTTGAAGAAGTTCTGCAGGTGCTTCGAGCTCACATCCTTCTCCTCACGCTTTCGGCGATCAGCAGCAGCACGGCGAGCGACTGCTGCCTGCTCTGCCTTTTTGCTCGCTTCAATACTTTGCTTTTGCAGCTCCTCCAGACCTGCACCAGCTGCCTTCTCCAGTTTCTCCAGCCATTGCTCATGGCCATCAACACGGATGTCAGACGCAAGCAACGCAGTAGCGTCTTCTGCGTCTTCAGTCGGAGCAGACACGATTTTCTCAAACGGCTTATCAGTCGGCCAACGCGCTTGTGAGCCAACGAGACTCTGGTTCACCAAATCAAATGAGTCATAGCCGGAGGGGATGAAGAGACTGTTGTGATCAACCAGTTGCGGCGGCTCGATGAATTTGAACTGGGACGGATACGCACGATACAGGATATACTTGCGGAGTGTGTCCACGTTGGATCCAGTTTTTGCGGACGTGAACACCACCGAGGCGCCGTCTATGTAAGCACATGATCCACATTAGAAGCACTCGATAAAAAAACAAGAAAAATATCGACCTTACATCGAATAGCAAATTGGCGAAGCGTGTACTCGATATAGTCCATCTTCACCGAGTTTTCTAGTCGCAGCTGAAAAGAAAAAGAAAACCATAGTCAAAGTTATTAACACCGTGATCTGTATCAAGCGCTTGTTGCATGAAGCACGTACATCGGCCTTGGCAACAACAATCACCAAAGGTACACCCAGATTCTTCGACAGCACCCCTTCCTCCATCTACCGACAAAACACAACAGAAACGTATCAGCAAGCATTCACTTCAACCCCAACAAGTAAAACTGTGCGTACAAATTCGTTCGTGGACGTGTCCATCGGCGTCGGCTCAGAATGATCCACACTCTTCGAAAACAAAGCAAAATACACGTCAGCATCATCACTACCCCTTTCAACAATAATTTTTGCGTCCAGCGTACCGGGTCTTCATACGCCAGAATGTGCTGCTTGATAGTCGTATACAGCTCGTTCCTCGCCTCTGGTGTCAGCTGATTGATCTGCTCCAGCAACTGGCCTTCCAGCGCCGAGAGCCACTGCTCCAACGAGCTCTTGATCGTCCACGGCCGCGACAGATCCAGCACAATGGCCACCACCGTCTACAAAAAGTGATCAATTAGTGCACCCTCCCTCGAATAGTACCTCCTCATTATCACCCCCACCTTTTGCAGCGTCTGGGGCTTGACCGCGATCTTAATGAGGTCCTTGAGGTTCAAGTCGTTCAGACTCCACGTGCCGATATGCGCCATCACGTCCTCTGAACAGCATCAAACTCGTTAAAACGCTACGTTTTATCCATTTAAACGCGTTTAATTCATGACCACAGTACCGCTCTCCTTGGCCCGCGGGTCCAGCACGTTCAGCGTCTTGAAGGCCAGCAGCGTGTCCACGGCGCGCGCCTCGTCCGCGGCCTCCGAAGGCGCCAGTTTGGCCTCGTCCAGCCGCGCCAGCAGCGCCGACTTGCCGCTCTCCGCGTCGCCCACCACCAGCAGGTTGGCGGCCGGCAGCTTGGAGCGCACGGAGCAGTCGCGCAGCATCTGCTGCCACAGATCCTCCCCCGACGCCATCGTTAGTTTAGTGCGCGTTTGCAGGAGTGATGGTCCTGTGTATGTTTTGTGTAGGTAGCCTTTGAAGTTGACTCTCTTAATTACGAATCCATTTTACATGGCTACATTGTGGTCGAACCTTTGACCAGGTGTGCTGCTCCTGGATCGGTATCTGCTTGATGCCGAGTCGCACGATATGCGGCTTGTACCAAATTCTGCGCGTTGCGACCCAAGTTGGTGAGGTCCATGGCCTTGGACAGCAGCAAGTCCCAGTTGGGGTCGAGCGCACGAGCAAACTTGGCGGCTTGGTAGTCCATGTAGCTTTGGTGTGTGCAGGCGAGTCGACCCACCCGGTCCGGAAAATGAGCCGCGAACGAGGTAAATGCCACCCATGCCGGCACCGATAACCGGGTCGACGCGACCAATGCCCAGGTCGTCCAAGACCTTGGCGTGGCAGCGAGCCATGTCGGCTGCGCAAATGATGCCTTGTACTTCTCGCCTGTCAGGTGGTTCGCCGTCGAAGACGTAGCACCGTACGGACTGCCCAGCACACGTAGACTACAGTAATAACGTGGACGTACGACGTATCATACGACGTGTTGATACTCTTACCAGGACCGATCATGTTTTCCCACCACCCCGGACGTGCACCATCGCGGTTCGAGGCTGCGTGGCTCGAGTGGGAGAAGGAAGGCGTGGTGCGGTCTCTAGGCAGGGGGCAGTCGCCCATTGCTCCCACTCGATGGTCAATTCCGACAGGGTGTCATCCAGCTCTAAAGGGAACTCGCCCTTGAGAATGGACTGATACTTGTTGCGAGTGAACGTGATGTTCGCGTCCGTGTGCTTGGGGTAACCAATTGGCTCACTACGCTTTGACGTCCAAGTTGCGAGACCGAAGGCCATGACGAACAGCGGCACGGCTGCGGAAATGATGAAAACCGTAAGGAATGCAAAGAAACCGTAAGCGAAACTACATGTTGTAACCTGCCGAGCCGGCATGTTGCGGCTACTTGCGCGCCACTGGGACGAACGCAGAATGTGCAACCACAGCTAAGCCACTTTCCGACGAAAGGAAGCAGGATTGATCGCTGGTGGGGCAAGTTGGTGCAAATTCCAGTCTTGTATCGCTTCATGAGCCCATCGCAGGTCACGAACCGTTCGGGTCACCTGGGTTAATCGCCGGTACGCTGACCTCGCATCTTACTGCGTTATGATAGCCCCGTGCTAACTGAAGCTGCATCAAGCTGCTTCACCGCACTTGATCTGCAAAGCCTTCCCGAGGCCTTATCCGATCGTTAAATATTTTGCTATGAGGTACCTGGCCAGGTCGTTCGCGCCACTGAGAACCCAGCATGTACAAAACACAAACCACGTCAGTAAGCACTCCCGCAAATATTAGTCGTGAGTGGTCGACAACGCACCTGTGCTTGTAAATTAGAGACAGGTTATAGGCAGTTTCTCGGCAAAGCAAATACTCTGGCGGCACCTCGCGCTGCTGCTCCTTGCTTGTCTCGAAGAACCGGAGAACTCGTTCGTACATCGGGATCGCCAAGTGAAACAAGCCCTGAATCACATACATAATACAAACCCGCAAAATCCAGTTAGCACAATTCGGGAGCATCGTCGTGACGATCTGCAATACACCAAGCACCAAAAAGATCCACGGGAATCGTAGGAACGTACCAGTTGCTGGTGCGCGCGGCCGATGTTGTACCAGGCTTCAACCTGCCGAATATCCGATGTGATGTCACTCGGGGCGGAGACACGAGTGCGCTCGTACTGCTGCAGGAATGCAAACGCCTTCGCCACAGTGTGCTGTCGGTCATTAATTGTCCGCTGCATGGACGCTGACAGGAATGCCAAGCCGATACAGAAAAGTGTGAGCGGGTCGTTTGGGTGCTTCTGGTGAGCAAGCGTCAGCTCACCCACCGTCAAGGAGGCAATATCCCAGGCCGACGACTGGTGGCCGGCAAGTAGGATAGCTGGGTAACTCTCGGGGTCGTCACGCAGCAGCTTGGCCAAGAACTTCTGGTGCCACGAAAATACGCCGGTAATAGCGATCACACGCGAGAACAGGTTCCAATAGCCCAGGTTGTGAGGGTCCTCCATGATATTCAAGCGCGCGCACTCATACGCCATGCGATTTTCCTTGAATTCGAGAGCTATCACAAGTGCTAAGAAGCGCAGCTCGAAACGCAGAGTAGGCTTGGAGATTTTGTCCGATGTGTTCACATCTGTTAGCAGCTCGATTGCAGCCACGTATTTGCCCAATTCAGTGAGTGTCTGGGCGACGTCAATCACCAAGTTGTAATATAGTTGTTCACCTAGCGCTCGCGAAATCACTATTTGCTGTGCCACGCGCATAACAATACCCATGAACGACTCGCGTTGTCTCGAGTCTGTGATATCCACCAGGTACTGAGACTTGAGCACTTGAAACCCTATCGATTGCGCGTCGCTCTCAGAAATCACGTCATGTGGCTCTGCTAAAGGGTTCTTCACTCGACCAGATAGCCGGAACGATGTCTGACTAAGCGATGTGAGAATAATCGGAATGCCGACTTGACAAAGTACCTCAGCCTCGCCTGAGAGCTTCTTCAGGTGCCCCCACTCAATCAGCAGCTTGAGGCGGATACCATTTTCCATAGCATCCACTGATAGCGACGGGTCATGCGCCATCTCCATCCTGGTTTGATCCTCATCATCCTCGTCGTCATCGTCTGCCTCTTCCTCCACATCATCTGCATCGCTATCTCCGTTTGGCTGTGCACCTCTTTCATTCTCGTCTCCCTGTGCAGAAGCTGCGTCTCGAAGTTTAATTTGTCGAGACGTATTTATCCAATACGGCCGAATGGGAGGTCGCATTGTCTCGGGCAAATACTCCTTCAGCAGCGCTATACCCTCAAGCGGACTGTTTTTCTTTCGTGTGGCCTGCATCGCCTTTAGCATCAGCTCTGGGTCCGCCGTCAAGTCCGGCGATGAGCGTTGGTGGGCTAACGCTTTCTCGTAATATTCGACGGCCACGTCGTAAATACCCAGCCGATCATGGCATTCAGCGAACTTGATCCAGATTTGCTCCACAGGAAACTCTTCCCGACCGAGAAGTTGTTGCAGAATTGCTGCAGCCTCGCGGTCCTGATCTCCCAGCGCGATGTACGCGTCAGCCACATCAAGATAAAGGTCACCAAATACCTCCACGTCCTGAGCGAATAAATGTGTGAACATGGATTCAGCCGTGGCAAAATCTCGCTCAAACAGGTGACAAATACCGTACTTCACGGCAATATCCAGCGGCAGGCCACCTGGATCTCCCTCAACCTGGTCAGGGTCTTGAGCAGAGGCATACCGGGCATGAAGGTGGTGGATTACTTCGATGGCTTCCCGGTACTTCTTCAGAGTAATATACAAATCGGCCAGCATATTCACGGCATTGAGTTCGTATTTCGAGGAGTGCAGATTCCGCGTCGGGTCCAACGTCGCAGCTTTCTCAATGCACATTTTCAGAGCATCAACCGCTTCATCTTCTTGCTCATTGCAATGGTACGCCTCGGCAATCTGAATCCACAGCGAGAGATCGTTCGGGATGAGTACGGTGAGCTTCTTAAACACTTCTGCAGCTCGTCGATTGTCGCCCTGCTCGCGACACAGCTCTGCGTAACTGAACAGCGCCTCCTTGTCCTTGGGGTCTGCGCTACTGGCCTTCTTAAAGCAGAACAGCGCTTGATCAAAGTTCTTCTCGTCCTTGGCAATGCGCCCCACTCGCTTCCACAGCTCAGCGTCCTGCGGCGTCAGCGTGCACGCAATCAAGAAGAACTGCAGGGCCTTAATCCGGTCCTGCCGGTCTTCGTAGATCATGCCCAGCGTGTGGTACGGGTCCGGGATGGTCGGCGCCTTCTTGATGAAGTCCTTGAGCAGCGTGATAGCCTCGTCGTACTGGTGGGAGGCGTACAGCATGTTGGCTTCTCCCAGGACATTGGCCAGCTCCGGCGGCACCTTGGCGGCCGTGACGCTGCGCTTGCCCGTGGGTCCTCCGCGACGTCGGCGTCTGCCTTGTCGGCCGCTGCCGCGCCGCCTGCGCTTGCGCGACTTTCCCCACAGTTGCCGCTCGATATCCGAGTCTTCTTCCTCTCTCTCCACTCCGTCGTCGTCGTCCTCGCTGGACGGTGGCACGTAGGCGTCGTCACTTTCGTCCGCGGGGCCTGGAATTCACCCACGTTTTAGTGTTTATTCCAATAATAATGAGGTTTTAGACAAATTTTACCATCGGATTGCTGGTCCTCGTCGTCCATCATCTGCATCTGCGCGTCGATGCGGCCCGCCTCGTCCTGCGGGAGGTTCTGCGCGTCGCCCATGGCCGCCTCCAGCAGCGACCGGAACGACATCGCGGTAATAATGCAATTCAAAACTGAGTGGGGCAGAGTGAAGTGGTGTGCGGTACATCAGAGTGGTACGTTGTACCAGTATTATTGAATGTTTATTTTGCAGTTTTTGAATGATGGAGGGAAGAGTGAATGTCGGCAATGAGCTCTCGTGGCCGGAGGTGCAGGAGATCTGCGGCCAGCTGGAGGGCATGTTCCACGAAGACGCGCCTAAGGACGCACAGCGGCTGCGCGCACTCGTGCAGAAGCGCAAGGACATCGCCAGCACGTTCCTGAACCGCCAGAGTACGGCGCAGCGGCAGCTCGCGCGTAAGTAAAACTCTTGTTTTTTTCTTACCGGCAATATATTTAATCAAAAATAAATATATAAGTAAATAATATTATTTTATTGTGGTTTGTGGCAGACCTGCGCGCGAACCTGAGCGAGTGGGAGGAGAAGGAGCAGGCGGCCAAGGAGCGCAACGAGCAGCTACACAAGCGTCTGCAGGAGCTGGACGCCATCAAGCGCGACATGACCGTGCAGCTGGACCGCTTCCGACTCAACGAACAATATCCTCCTCCTACGTTTTATTATGCATATTTTATTTATTGCAGTGGTTGCAGTTGTGGCAAGTTGAAGTGAGCAGCGCTGAAGCTGCGATGGTTTTCCTTAACTTTGCGGGAATTTTATTGTTTTTATCTGTTGCGGGGCTTCACGACGTCCAAGGAGTCGCTCGACGTGCTGCTGGATAAGTACGAGGAGGCAAGACAGGAGCTGCTGCAGTACAACGCTGCGCATCAAAACGATATTCCCCTGGCAAAGTACGTCAAGGGGGTGCTGGTGGTTGGAAGATTGAATTGCTGACGGATAGAGTATTGATTCATGGTGCAATGTAGGAACAAGATGGCGCTCTATGCGTCTGTCACGGGGATTCGATGGGATTTTAGTGAACCGAAGATTGCTGGTGGTAGGGTGCTACGATGTCGGCCAGATCTGTGGTCTGGGGAGTCTAACTTTTTTATTGCTGCTACGTGTAGATATCCACGTGCCTGCGAAGCAACGCATTGCCAGGTTCGAGATTAACCCTGCATCGGATTTCGCGGTGGCGAATGCCTTGTGGAGCAACATCGACGAGGCATTTGATGACATCGACGACGACTTGTAGATGTAGCTTATCCGTTTTTGTAATGAATCGATAGACCGTCTGCAAATCTGATTCCAAAACTTTTGATCTTTTTATTTTTTATTTGACGGTATCTGTAGGCAAACGCCATCATTCTCAGCAGCTACTTACGTACTTTACGCTAAGTTCGAACCCTTAAATCAGAACCTGTTCTGTCTCATTTCTCCAATTTCACCTAACGAAACCGCACTCGAAAAGGAGAAAGCAGCTCCTTGTGGTGATGCCGGAGGTGATCGAGAACCAGCGGTGGTACCCCATTGTGGTGCGCTTTATTCTCCTCTTTCCATTGCAGTAGCTCTCACTCCTTCACCTGCCCTACGAGAGCCGAGCCACAATTAAACGTTCTCTGACATTTCATTCAACATTTTGTGCTATTTAGGGCTGGACGGCGCGACTGCACGCGGAGGACCCTCCCGCCTGGTGCACAGCTCGTCAGGAGGCTTGTCCCAGCAAGGACGAGCAGAAGGAGGTCATTTGGGAGGTCTACAAGGGCGAAGACTACGACGAGGAGGGCTGGCTCTACGGAGAGAAGTTCCAGGACGCTCTGGGCCCCATGACGCGCAATAGTGTCGTCCGCACTCGAGTGTGGATGGGCCACAAAGCAGACGAGCAGAAAGATGCAGAAACCGCGACTTCCGGGGCTGAAAAATCGACTTCAGGAGGAGAAGAAGCCTCCGAGACGGGCGAGAGCAGCCCCGACTGGCAGACGCTCTTCCCATCGAGTCAGAAGAGTGAAGAGGGTAAAGAGGCGGAAGCTTCCTTAGCAGCTGACGTGAAAATGGATGCAAAGGGTGGAGAGAAGAAGGCGAGCACGCTATTCCCGACTGCTACGGACGACAAGAAGGAAGACAACGTGTTGTTCCCCTCAGCTGGAGCTGGAGGTGACAAGAAGAACGAGCCTGTGAAGTCGTCGGGGTTCTTCGGTAGGATCTCGTCAGCGGCGATGTCGTTGCCGTCGTCGGCGATTAACTTGGCGGGGTCGTCCTCGAAACAGGCGGTGTATGGCACGGTGCAGTCGATTAAGGAAGCCTCGCTGTTTGGGCTGGAGATGGCTCAGGCAGCGACTGCAGCTGCCATTTCCTCGGAGCCACTGATTCATGCATCCCACAGAGGGCGAAAACACAGCAATAAGGGAGCAAGTACGGGTAAGGATGAGGAGGGAGACGGTGAGGTGCTGTCCATGTTGTCGAAGAGGTTCCCGGACCTGTCACCAGTTGAAAGATCTCTTGTGACATGCTGTGAAGATAACATCCCGAAGTACTTGTCTCCTCCAGAAATTACCGACTCGAAACACTGCAAGGAATGCAATGTGGAGTTTGGCATGACTAAGTTTCGCTATCAGTGCGGCTACTGCTCCGAGTCTTTTTGTCGAGATGATTTGCCAGAGTCGGCGACTATTCGCGCTTATGGCCACACGACTCCGTCAAAGCTGTGCAAGAATTGCCATTACATTTTGATGGAGAAGATTGACCAGCAGCTCGTGCAATGGCGTATCGAGCGTGTTAAGGATTATCTCGGTGACAAACTCATTGTCTATTTCAACACAGCGACTGACACAACGGTGGACAAGATTATGCGCGCTGCTGGAGGCACGCTCGTCGCTGCGAAATCAGCCCCGATTGGTGCAGCAGCTAAAATGGCTGTCGTGAGCGCTGATTTCCTGCGCAAATACGGCAGGGCTGGCTTGATTGGATTTATTTTGCGCAACGAGTTCATGCAGTCCTTCTCAACGTTGAAAGGTTTGCTTGGCGACTTGGACGGTCTTGGCTTTCAAGATGCTGCGATTGGCACATATTACTTTATGGCGATGAACCGCGGAGACCGTGGTGCAGAACCCGAAGGAGAAAAGCAAAGTCACAATGGCTGTGAACCAGTATCGGACGAATTCCTCACAAAGGTGCTGAAGTACGCTCCGTTGGCGCTGCATGGCATCTACGAGCTGGATGTCCTAGACATTCAGCGCATTAGCCGGCTGCAAGGGTTTACGCTTATCTACGCGCACGTGCAAGACCAGGATGTTCGCCATCCTTCTTTCGCGCTTCTGGGCAATAAGGAAAGCAAGACCGCGCTCGTTCTAATTCGAGGCTCCAAATCCGTCCAAGATGCGCTAACAGATATCCAGGCATACCCAGAGGAGATCGGCCTTTCGTCGGCAGGTGCACCTCAGAGCGAGGCAACGGGTGGTTTTGTCGACGCCTTTGCGCATAATGGTATGCTTAAAGCGGTCATGTGGATTAAAGATCGTATCGTCAAGTCTCTTCGAGTTCTGCATAACGAAGGCTACCACATGGTTTTCGCTGGCCACTCGCTTGGAGCAGGTTGTGCAGCTTTGCTGTCGGTGATGCTTCAGAAAGAGTTCGAGGATCTTGAATGCTTTGCGTACGCCATCCCCGCTTGCGTGAATTTAAGTGTGGCAGAATCGTGTAATGACTTCGTTCATTCGATTGTGCTTCGTGACGACATTGTACCTCGTGCCAAGGCATCAAACGTTCTGAAGCTTGTCGCAGAATTAAAGAACTTCAAAGGCTGTTGGCGTGACACTGCATCAGAAGATTTGGAGGCGTTTAAGGAACGAGCAAAGACGCTGTGGGCACCGAGAAAGCGTGAGTGGGCCACGGAAGCAGCCGATCAGAGAAAGGGGAAACTCGCGAACCGGGCAGAGCAAAAGAAAGCCACTTCTCCTCTAAACAAACCGACGTTGGCAGAGAAGAAAGCGCAAGAGGTGGACAAGGATGAAGGCGTGTCATCTTGGACATTAACGCGAACTAATTTAATCGATCAGCTTGACCAAGTTGGCGAGAAAAGTGGTGAAGATAAGGCGCTCGAGCCTTCTGCCGTGACCTTCCATGAAGAAGATGCTGTGGTTGCTGACTTGGCGACGGCTCTGGTGGAAGACCCCAAGGAACTATACATTCCGGGCAAGGTGACACATATTTTCTTCCACAAGGGCATCTACGAGGCCGTTCACGTCGACCGCAAGTGCGAAGAGCTCTCGCACATTCCAGTGCAGCAGAACATGCTGAGTGACCACCTTGGACGCAATTATTTAAGCGCTCTCCGCATTGTGCGTGATGCACGTCGCGCGAAGCCAACGTTACCAGAGTGGGTTCCTTTCAGCACGAAAACTCGCTGCATGTGCTGCGACTCGCCCTTCACGTGGAACTCGACGTCGTCTAGCGAGGCCCAGCAGAACCGTGACCAGCACAACTGCCGACGCTGCGGTGTTCTCGTGTGCGAAGGTTGCTCCGAGAAGTTCAAGTCAATCCCGGAGTTCGGAATCAATGTGCCAGTTCGTGTGTGCGATCGCTGCTACTACGAACTTTAGATGAGGCACTACACTCAAAACATGAGCACAACACAGAAAAAAAGAGACCAAGATCAATATTACCCTTGAGCCATGCTGCAAAAATCACTAAAACAAATCGACTGGCAGGCAACGCATCCACAGGAACGTTAGATCAGACCGAAAGTCCAGTCTAATCGTGCGTAAAGAGATCCCGCAGCAGCGTGCGGTCTTTCTCCGTTTCCTCAGCCCAGAACCGCTGGTCAACTTCTCGCTCCTGGCGACTTCGCTCCTGATCCTTCGCGCGCTCCTCGGCACGTTTTTCGAGGAAGCCGGCCAGCCCTTCACTCTGCCGTCCCAAAATCTCCTTGGCGCTGGCGTCGGAATGTGGAGCCGCTTTGGGCGATGTCACTCGTCGACGTTTTGGGTTTGCCTTCTCTTCCCCCTTCAGCTCACCAGTCTCCTCTTCCAGCGCACTGCTGCCGCTCGCTCTGCCGTGCTTTGTGCTCGATCTTGCCGGGCGTCGAGTATTAACTCTTTTCTTTGGGGCGGGCTTCTTCCGAGAAATACTCTGCTGGAACTTGTCACCCTCGCTGGCATAACCATCGGATTCAGATGCCGCAGAGCCCACGGCCTCCGTTTCGCTCTCAGCTTCGGTGTCGTCTTCGACCAGAAACTTGGCGAGCGCTGAAAACACGTGCTCATCCATTGGCATCACACGTGTACCCCCCGCCGTCTTCATTATCGAGCGCTGTTCGTTCGTGGACAGGGAGAACCAATCCACGTCGCCATGAATGTCCTTGTTGTCTCGGAAGTCCCGGATGAAATGAAAAGAATCCTGCAGCAGGTTCTTCCTGGCCAGAACCGTGGAGAGGCTGCGGTTGCTGGACCCTCCAGAAGCCGCGCCAAACCGCTCGTAAATGTCCTTGTTGAGGTCCCCTACGGAGAGTTTCTTCTTCTTCCCCGTTTCGCTTCCAGTTTTTGGCGGCTTCAGACTCTCTTCCCACGCGCGGACCAGCCGCAAGAGCTCGTTCACCGTCCAAGCCATTGGAGATGCCTTTCAAATTGCCACTTGCTGGTCTTCGCTGAATCTCAACTGTGATGTCCAATGTCTCAACTGTGTGGTGTCCAATGCATCTAAACTAACGACGTTGAAGTTGTTGTCAGTTATTGTCAATCAGCGATTCGTTAATTCTTATAACTTATCACCTTCAAATAGTGCTGCAATTGAGTTTTCACAAGTCTTATATATACAATCAAAAATGTATCTATAAATTAATACCTCGAATAAAGCGTTTGAGTATCAAAGATACGCAGTGTCTCATTCTCCAAATCTACGCTTTTTATTCTTCCAAGACAACGATCTCATGGGGTCAACTGGCGTGTACATCGCCGTGTACTGCCTCGTCGTGCTGGCAATGCTCATGGTGATCAGCTATGGCTACTGGGTCTGGCACGGATACCGTCAAGCGATGCGCAACGCGCTGCTGCGGCGCCACGAGCGCGACGTGGAGCGAGGAGAGCACATGGAGCAAGACAACTATTGGCGTCGAACGGACCCTCGGAGCCCGCCGTCGGTGACTGAAGCAGTGCCTGTGGCTTTACACACGTCATTCTTCAAGGCAACGGAGGTGACACACACAGTCGGAGTGAAGACGGACCTTTAATTACTGAAACTTATCCCATGTCGTGCACAACCGAAGAGATGGTTCATAGTGCAAAGCTACATTTGTCAACTACAGGTACCGGTGCGTTTCAACGGAAGATATTCGGGTGTTTGCAACATTTACATATTCTCGATCTCTTGGATGTACACTTTCTTGACGGCCAAGCGCTTCACCTTCATCATCAGCGTGAGATCGTCGTCGCCGATGGAAAAGTTGCGTGGAAGGATGAATATCTGGCTGCTGCACAATTGTGGACTTCTCGCATGATTAAGATTCCGAGACGGTGGTGGCTTCGCTGTCAATCTCCTTCACCACAGCCAATGCCACCTAGTCCAGCTTGTTGGTCAGTGCTCCACTGGTCATCAAGTTCCACACGCAGAGAGATAAACGAACGTGAGGTAGTTGTGCTTCTCCCCCATGACCATCACGTTGGACAGAGCTGACAGTTCGCCTTTAATCTCGTTTTCGACGGGTTGTTTTCTCCACCCGAAGTGATGATGAGGCGTCCAGTGATGGAGAGGTACCCGTCCTGGTGGATTTCGCTCATGTCAACCAGCCGTACAGTTTTCTTGGTGGCCGCTTCGTCGTGGATGAAGATATGACGACCAATGTACTGGATTTCACTGATGGCTGGGTCGATTCAATTTCGAGCGGAGGCTCAACACTGCCTTGCTTCCACTTGCCTAGTATGCTGAAGGTGAGCGGTCCTGTCGATTCGGTTTGTCTGCAGAGCTCGTCCAGCTGAAGATTCAGTGACCCGAAAAACTGCACAACCTCCAGCGAAGTTGGTGCTTCCCCTGGGAGGAAAAGGGTGCATTCGTCAAGCTTGGTGGGATATTTGCTGCAAATGCAGCACACCTTTCCCAACGGACCGCAAATGCCTCACGCTCTCCCAACTATCTGCAAAAATGATGCTCTCGTATAGCTCTGACCTGCGAAGTTACCAGGCACATGTGAACAAGCAACAACACAGGTTGTGTGAGAGGAGAAATAAAACCTGGTGAAAACGCTTTCCTGACCAAACCAACCACGCGGACGTCTTCAGCTCGACTGGCCGCACAATCGTTACCTACAAATATGATCAAAGCACAATTATAAACAGACAGGGAACTGCATCACGTTCGAGTGTCTCTGCTTGGTCGACTGGGGCCACACGAGTGAAGCTGATCATCCAACTGTCTAAAGAATCTTTCTTGTGTCCCGTCCCAGCATGACTATGGCAGGATCATGGATATTTAACCTTGACATTTTCACATATTCCGTCGTCCTCTCATGGCTGAAAGGGAGGATCGCGCTGCCTTTGCTGCGGCAATGACACAGCACTGGCGATTTTTGCTCTCGTGGTGCCAGGTACTGAAGCGCTGTATGCACGACGGGGTACAGCGCGTGGATGGCGAGGTGGTTGTCCGCGTGAGTCTTCCAAGCACCATACAGTGGAAATCGGCTGGAAAAAGACCAAGCTACTTTTCGCAAGGAATTCCAGGAGGTACAAGAGGGTTTGGTGTCATTGGCGGCCGTGGCGTATATCGACTATCCAGCATACCGGTACCTCATATCGGCCCACGTTGGAGTCATGTTGGGGAATCCTGGAGAGGAACTATTTGCTGCTGTTGTCAAAGTTAAGTTTATACTGTGGGTGGACGAGGAAGGAAGAGTTGGCAAAAATGAAGATGGTACTGTGGAGTACGATCTGACTCAGTTTTGTGGACCGCAACAGTTCGAGCACAGTGATAAATTTATCAAGGCTTTGAACCAGATCGCTGCTTTCGATGAAAAGTTAGGCCAGTCTGACGCTGTGATCACGATCCCAGTGAAGGTCAATTTTCAGGTTCTGGTTGGTACCGGTAACAATTATGCTAGATCGCTTCTGGATATTAAAGAGGCTGAGCAGGCCATCAAAGCGCGCTGGTCAAGCTACGTTTATAACGAAAAAGGTGCGAATGAAAACCTTTCATTCCGTTTTGTGCTGGAGCCGATGATTCTGGATATTTGCTGTGCTGATATGACCTTGGAGATGGTAAAATCAGTTGAGAACTTGATGCTGGTTCACAGAAATTGCTTTAAACGTGTGGATATTCATCTGGAAGATGAGTTTGCTTCGGTGCAAGCTACCCAACAGCTCATGACGTGTATCTGTGATACCTCTCATCGTTTCCGTGGCCCCCCAAACACCAACTACCACTATGAACTTGAAAATTCAACTGAAATATACGAGCCTCCTCAAGTCGGTACGCTGGAACTGATGTGTGACGAATCAATGCAAGAGAGCGCCTTTGCAGCGTTTTGGTCGGCTGTTGTGCTTACCCAGTCAACAAAAAATCTTGTTTTTTGCATGGAGTCCATGATGAATATTGACAGAAGCAGAGAGCACTGGTGGAAATGGGTGGCGTATGGACTATTTTCGAAACTCGCGCTAGTTCTTCAATTGAAACTTTGATGCTTGGCGACTTGACCAGCTTGACGGTTGAAGATGCAGTCCACTTTTCATCCATTTTACTGTCAGAACATCCCGAAGAAGAGCTATTGAACACTCCACGTGGTCATTTAGATGAGCGAGATGCGACTTTGCTAGACGGTGCTCCAATTCGGTGGGCTTTTGATGACGAAGGTCAACCCGATATGAATGCTCCCGCCTTGATACACAATACTCCAATACCCTCCGTTCGCACTTGCGGTGACGATGGGTCAAGTGTATGGGTAAATGTGCTAGTTCCGGGTTGGTGGGTGCCAAGTTGAGCGCCGCAACTTGAAATTCCAAAATGACGCCAGGATGACGCAAGGCTCTTGTCGTCTGCTGTCGCTTACACTGAATTGCACTTGTTGCGTTGACGTGACGAAATTGAGAGGTTTACTTCCATTTGTCAGCACTATCGGATCTTCGTTAAAACGCTTAAGACTCGACTGCCCTCGGCTAGGGTTGGTGTATGAGATTGACGAAAACGCCATCATTCGATTTTGCCCAAACTTGCAGAATCTAATAATCACAACGGAATTCGTCGAAATGGAACGAGCACCGTGCACGTAAGTGGTCTATTCCCGAGCTGACAGTGCCATGGTACAGTGTGCTACAGTTAGCACAAGATATGAGCGACCCAAAAAAACCACTTTCGATTTTTGCTCGGCGGGTTCAAGTATCGTTAGGAGCAACGCACACTTAGAAAATATGTATGAACCGAGTTTTGCGGCCGGTATGCTTGGACTTGTGCGAATGCTGAAGACGAATGACCGTCTGGAACGTCTGATGGTGCTGACACCATATTCGATTTTTGCTGTGCCAATTTTGGAGTTTCACAATACACCGATGCCTAGGCAACTCGAACCGCTTTCAGTTAAGTCCAAGATTGCGCTGCTAAGTGTCATTGAGGCCCGAAGAAGTCTACCATGTGCTACGAAAAAGACTTCGAGAACGGGAATAAACCCGGCCAGGCGTGTTGTTCTGGACGTTGACAAGTTTGTGCTGGCAAACATCTTTTCGTTTGCTGCTTCGCCTATCGTGCGCAAAGTTTTCTATGAATCGACGTTGTTTGATGACCTGCAAGCGGAACATCAAGACCAAGAATGAGTATTGCCACTCTAGCTAGGATTGCAAGGGATTCCCTTTATATCCAGGTCTGGATATAAAATCCAGAGAATTGCGTGAAACACAAGTTCGACCCCACCACACAACAATCGATCCACCGATGCTTGCAAATGAGGTTGTTCTTATGGCTGAATGGTAAAACCTGTATGATGTGTATCAATCGTCTGCTTCCGGCTGCACAATGGTCTAATCTCGAACGTTTGAGGTCGTTGACGAATCGACCCTAGTACAACATGTCATTGGAATCCGCCACCTCTGACGAGGTCTTCCACATGACGAACTCGTCCAGCACTACCTGATTCGAACTGTTCAAGAACTTCCACGACAACATCGTGCGGTTGGCCTCCAGAGTCGAGATGCCGTAGTCGACGTAGTTGGAAACCACGTTCCACGTCGCGTTATTGGCTTCTGGGGTCAGGTCGAGTCCTTCCACAGTTCCACAGGCACCGCTCAAAATGTAAACTGGCGCCTGCGGGTTATCGTAGGTCTTGAAGTCGCTCGACACGCCATCCAACACGGCGGTGCTATTGCGAATAGGGGTTTGGCGCTCGTAGTAGTGCTGGTGGCCAGTGAGCACCACGTCAACCTTGTACTTGATGAGAAGATCCTCAAACGCGGCCTGGATGTTAGCGTTATGACCTTCTGGAACCCCGTTCGGGCAGCCATAGATGTCATAGAGAGGGCGGTGCAAGCCGACGATGATCCAGGGAACGTTGGCACGCTTTGCGTCCGCCTTCTTCAGATCCGCCTCCACCCACGCCAACTGGTCACCAAAGTTGCCATTGCGAGGCGGGTCAGCATACTCGTTGCTGGGCTCACCGATGTAGTCCGTTTCCGACGACAAGGACGTGAAGTGAATTGGACCATGCTCGAACGAGTACCACATGTTGAATGTCCCGCCAGTCTCCTTGGACGGCATCTTAAAGCGCGAGTTGTACGCGGTGTAGTTACGCAGCGCGTTCATTTTATAGGCCGACTCGGCGCAAGCGGGCGAGTGGCACTCCGCTTCATGATTGCCGACCAGAACCATGTACGGGATTGAGCCCATGACTGGGGCCATCGAGTTCATCCAGCCGTTGTAGACCTTCTCGTAGAAGAAACCCTCGAGCTGACCCGGCATGAGCCATGCATCATCAGCGTAGCCGATGTCACCGATGTGGTAGATCAAGTCCACTTCGTCCGGGTTGAGAGCATTCACGTACGCGAGTGTATCCTTCGACTCGTTGCCGGCACCGAAGTCTCCGTAGATCACCATGTTGAACGTACTGTTGTCAGTCGCGGCTCGTGCCGTCATGAACGAGTACACGTCACTCGTATATGTTGCGTTGACCTTGCTTCCGACCTTGTAAAAGTATTTGGTGCGTGGAGCCAGACCCGATACCGTCGCGTGGTGGTGGAACATGTTGTAGGTTTCGTCCTGGTAGTAACTTGTTTGGGTGACAGGTGTGTCGACAAGTTTCAGGGAGTCCTCGGAGTTTCCGATCCAGACTGAGCTGTCTTGCACTTGTGCGTAGGTCGACCACGACAGCGTCATAGCAGTTCCAGCAGAGGCACCTGCGTAGGCGAAGTGCAGCTGCTGCGGGTAGTAGTCGACGTTGTCCTTGACTCGACACGGCTCGGCAGCATCGCCGGTGGACTCGCACAGCGCGGTTGGGAGACAAGTAGGCGGGACCCAGGAACAGTCAGTGTTGTTGAGAGCCACGGAAGCGTCGACATGGGTCCAGGAACAGTCAGTGTTGTTGAGAGCCACGGAAGCGTCGACATGGGTCGTAGCAAGAGCCACCAACCCAAGAACGATCACTTTCAGCATTGTTCTGGCTGTGGGCTTTCTGGTTAATTTCAAACTGCAGTTGGAGATCTCCAACGTGACTTGGAGGAGAAGTACAATTCATGTGCATGATTACTCGCAGGAAGAGGCAGAGAACATAGATAGGTCTCTAATACAATTGTTGGGCTGGGCTATACACTTTGCTCCTATCCCAGGATTACATGTATAATACATGGGCTGGGCTATACACTTCGCTCCTATCCCAGGATTACATGTATTATACATGTATTATACATGTAATCCTGGGATAGGAGCGAAGTGTATAGCCCAGCCCAACAAGGATTAATTCCATGGGACGTAACTGATAATCCGGTGTGCTACCGGAGGCTAACGGGGGTCCCCAAAAGGATTAATTGCATGGGCAGTTTGGTACCGATATACCGGTACACTACCGGAGGCTAACGGGGCCCCAAAAGGATTAATTTCGTGGGCAGTTTGGTACCGATATACCGGTGCCCCCAAAGCTTTTTTTAAGCTTAGCAATAAATACCAAAGGGGCAAGGCGATGACATGAGCGACCTGGAGGCGGTGTGTCCAGCCTTTCTCACTCCCTGTATTAGGCTCATTCCCGGGCAGATGCTGCGGCTGCGAAGCAGGCGCAGGAGATGCCCGTGGCCAGCACTATATTACAAACAAAAGGGCTTTGTAGGGGAGAAAGTGTGTGTGCGTGTTGTGCCAACAAAAGCAAATTAGGATAGAGAGGCTTCTGCCACCTAGAAGAAGATGTGCGATGACAAAGATAGAAGATTTGAGTTGACTGAAAGAAGTTTTGAGGCTAGATTGATGACACTTGACTAAGCCAGCTTTGGCAGCCGTGAATAACGCTCAGTCTACAATTTACCAACGACTTGAGGTAGTGCATGCGCTAGCCTAACTGTATTGTTGTTGGTATCTAGGTTTGCTCTCCGATAGATAACTATCCTATCCCAGCCTTCGCGAAGCCCTAGTTACTGGTACCATCGTAATCAAACTTTTCAAACACTCAGTTCAACCAACATACACTGTACCGCAACTACAGTACTGTAATACATGTATCACGAATAAGTATCTTAATATTAAACATAATAAAAATCGGAAAACTACTTCGAAGTGTTCAAAGCATTCTGCAGACCTCCGCAGCAGAAGACTAACTCTGAGTTGCGGCAACGGGTCCGTTCGCTGGAATGATCGGTGCTGGGCCCTCCACAATTACCGCACAGCAATTATAAGCTCTTTGCACCCGCTCACTGCCGCTCTTTATGGTCGACCAAACCTAACGTTACGGATTTTTCACAGGTTTTCACGATTTTTCATATTATCCCCAGACCAAAACAGCTTGCTCGACTCCACAACCGCGCCGCACAATCTTGAGGTCGGTCGAGTCGACCTGTCAACGTTTTGTCCCTGAACCGACATAAAACTACACAACCCACAACTTTGTGATAAAGCTAGCACAACTCCCTAAACTGAACATAAACTATCTGCATGGGAAAACCATAGTTTAACCCATATACTTTCTTGCCCAGCACGAAGTTCCGATCACAGAATTCCGCTCCAATTTAATTGTACCTTCCTTATCAAGTTTTGATACTGGCCGATAAACTCAATTAAAGTGGAGCACTGACAACTTGGCGCCACCAATTTACACAAGAAGAGCGCCTCGTACGAGCGCACCCAGCGAGTATAGAGTGTATGGAGGCTATCATGACGGCAACCTCGGCAATACGGCGGCAGCCCGCCAATGCCGTACCAGGCCTATGATATGTACAAAGTATCGCCAGCAGCCTGGGACTGCGTGTGCGCAGGAGGAAGAACAGCTCCAACCTGCCGTGGACGCTTGCGAGAGAAACGTGAGGCACACGGAAAATTAACTTGACGGTACACCGTGCCCCCTTCGAGCGTACTGCAGCGCTGCAGCAAGACGCAGTACATGTATCTTCAAGTACACCGGTCAAAACTTGCTAATAGCGATAGCCCATCTTGTTTTGTTTTTAAGGGATATGAGCGCACAACTCGAGTAAATGGACTCGCAACATTGATCTACATAAAGAGGGAACTGGAAACAGATGCCAAATCCCTGAAAGTTTGCAGTCAGTTGTCCGGAGGTTTGGACAGTTTTGTCCACTTTATGTGAACGTTTTGGTGGTTTGTGGGTATAGGCAAAACGTTGACAGGCCTACGGTCGACTACGATATACGTACATGAACATGCACAGATTTTCGGTCAGAATATACAGATGGTCTAGCAGCACCAAGGAAAAAATGAATAACACCAAATTGATAGAACCAGTACAGCTCAGAGGACGATGGACGGTCCGGCACTAGACGATGGGCGGTCCATTCCGTAGGCTCGTCTGGCACAGCACGCTGCAAATTTCTCGTAAAGAGGCGGTTGTCAGTCACAAATCAAGGTGCATAGCTCATGTCGGCGTGTATCACTTCGAGGAAGCTCGCGGTGTATTCCAACAAAAGCAAGGAGTTAGAGCATGTTTGCTCGCATGGAGTACCACGGCAGGAGTATGCTCGAGCCTCAGGCACTACTCTAAGGGGCTTAAGGGATGTATGGCCGGCGCAGGAGTCATTTACTCGTATGTACCTTAAGGCTAGTATGTTGCAAAGCGGCTGCCACTACGCTCGCTCGTCTGGAAGACGTGTGGCGAGCGCAGGACTCATTAGCTCGCATGGAGCGTGTAGGTTAGCTTAATGCGAAGCAATTCACACTTAGAGCGTGCGTCCTGGGGGGTTAGGATGGGAGCAGAAGCCGTTTGCTCGCATGGAGCATGTAGATAAGGGTACCGCGAGCTGAATGACACCCCACTCGCGCGTCTTGGAGGTGCACGAGAAGCGCAGGGGTACTTTAAGACGTGGTCTAGCTCACAACGGATTCGTAGGTTCCCGCTATAGAAGCTCGCTGTATTAGGCCAAAGTTCAATTGTACATTGGGGGTGTAGCCCTAAGTGTAACATAACTGTAAAACAAGCCTCTAAGGTGGTGAAGCCAAGCAGTGTCAGCAGGATCAAGGGCTGGGGGCTGCTGCCACGGCGATACAGCAGGCTGCCAACAACTATAGTCAGTGGGCTAGTCAACCTGTGCGTGTGCATGAATCCACGATTGCAACTTCTTGAGATAGTTCACAAAGTTTTGAATAGTCTGTAGCGACGGGAGGGAAGACACCGGAGCTTCAAACTTGCGAGCCATGGCATTCAGAATCCGCTGGGGGCGTTGGCGCTCAGCAGCGAGCTCTCGGCAAAATTGTTTTTGGCGTTCGGAAAGTTTTTTTTGGCGCGGTGATCCAATGTCCGTGTAATGTTCGCCTACTTCAAAAAGATAGGTGCGTTGCGTCAAAAGACAGGTCAGGACCTTTCCTTCCCAGGGACACGCCGAAGGCACAACGTCCTTGCATAGCGAAGAAGCACAAATCAGCCTTTTGTATCGCATTTTGTGGTCTTGGCGCCTTCCACACAGTGTACACGGCGTCTAATGGCTCTTGGTCGTATCGTAGGTTCGGAGTCTCTCTAGAGCAATGACAGCGTCGTCCTCTACAAGAGCAATACCGAGCTCTCGCCACGGTAACCGTGGCCGCGACGCCATCTCCAGGAGTGTTTGAAGGACTGGAGTTGGGTGGAGGCTATGGAGTGGATAAGACTGAGTAAAATTCTGACTCTGATTCTGATAACAACTTTTTAGCAGGGTTTGTGGCTGTTCTAGGCCGGTTTCAAAGAAATCCTCGAATGCACTTTGCTCAACAACCTTTTATAAAGTGCTGAGGCTGTGTTTTATTCCCTACGAAGCGTTGGCAAAGGCGCAGGACTCCCTTGAATCTGAGTTTCATACGTTGCCGTTCAGCTAACCGTATTTCCTCGGATGAATTTGCTTGAAATAATCTCTGTGGGTATGCACCATGGACGCTCGTAATGTAGCGGCACATAGGTGGTTAGCTCGACTTCAGGGGTTTGCCATTTATTGCTGCCGCAACCCATAGTGATAGCCTCGACCATTTGTTACTATCTGGAGTTATCACTATCCGAAAGTCTACCCGCCTTTTTGGGTACCATAACTCAACATGGCTACATTCATGCACTGGTGGCTCGGTTCGAGAGTTTGGCGCTGGTAGCGCGGTTCACTGCGGACCACCGCCGGTCTCCTGGTTTGGAGTGTCGAGCCGCTGAATTTCTTCGCCTTGGTGCACGTCGATGCGACGCGTGACATCTGACCTGTTTCTTGGCACTGGTGAAGTGCCGTGCAATATCGTGCAGTGCCGTGCAATATGTGGCTGCTCACGTACTTTTTGGTGCTGACACAGGTTTATGGTGCTAGTCCCAGTTTTGAGGTGCTGTTCACCGTCTCTCGACGTAAAATGAGATGAGAGAGATTAGATACTCTTCGGGATTGTACAATACAGTGTACCGCATGGATGTAGTAATCATGCCGTACACTGTACCTTCATGCCAATGCTACAGTATCCAGATACAGTATGTACCGCATGGATGTAGTAATCATGCCGTACACTGTACCTTCATGCCAATGCTACAGTATCCAGATACAGTATGTACCGCATGGATGTAGTAATCATGCCGTACACTGTACCTTCATGCCAATGCTACAGTATCCAGATATCGTCAATCGGACGAGCCCAGCTTTATGCGTTGTGGATCACCATTTGTTGGGGACGCCGCGATGTATCCACGTGCAGTGGAGAAGCCATTCATCTCCTATTATCTCCTATAATAGCTGTGGCACTGACGTGGACCAATGCACATGCATAATAGCATTCAGGTTAAATTAAATTAGACCACTGGGCAGCGCGATCCACTGCACTAAGACGATAAACTCCTGGGTATCAATTATTGCACTGTCCTCTAACGCAGGTGTGAGTGAGATAGCAAAAGGTACAGGATTGAAAAAAAAGAACTTACCAGTTCATGCAATCGCCTGCTGTCAGTGACAGCAGTGCTGTGGTCAACGCTACCGGTACTGTAATGCTCAGCTGCTGTCTACTACTGTAGTACAATGCTAAGCAGCGGCTATATAGGCTACTGAAGCTATTAATAATTGCACCTAGAATTTCTTCACCGTTGCCATGATCTCTGCACTGTAAAGAAACCATTACCACTACACCTTTGCCCGCTCAAGTTCACGGCAGTGTACAGCAACATCGTGTGAAGTAACTGAAGTAACGCCTATATTTAGAGAAAAAATAATGAATTTTGGATTTACGCCAAAGTGGATTTAGTGGACCGATTCCCGTGGGCTATTTTCGTATAGATTTCGTGTCTTAAAAATCGTGTACAGATCTCGTACAACCCGCAGGCCGCTTGCTGTCTAAATGCATAGATTCGGTACAGATCTGAGGTGCCACTTTCAAGTTGAAGTGACCCTCACCCACGCACGTCAATAGCACTCCCTGGCAAGCCCCACCACTCAGCAGCGATCATGGTGTCTGCAAGCAAGCGCTGCGGGCCCATAGGGACGCAAGGCTACAGCGATTCCGATACTATGGCGCTGCTAACTATCATCAATGAACCACGTGGCTCGAACGGGCCCGCCATTTGTTCAATGAGCGTCTTGCGGCAGTCGAGGGCCGTGACATTATCACGGCCTTCGACTGCGTAACTATTATACGTTCTAATGCCGGCGTCACCGAGTGGGAAGACTCGTCGCCCCGTCACCCGTGTTCTAGCGGTTGAAATGAGTCAAATACCACAACGTGACTGTGGAAGACGAGGCCAGCTTAAACGCAGCGTCATTTCCTGGCAGGAGACAGAAGCAGTCTGATGAGGGCGTATTTACGGGGATCTCGAGTTCCGTGGCAAATACACCCTCATCAGACTGCTTCTGTCTCGCTGACACCGCTTGCGGGTGGCCTCGCCCCTCGCCGGCATTGCGGTGGCAGCGCTCGTAGACGCGTCGATGAACTCGTCTTCGTCGTCCGCACTATGCTTGCCAGTGTCAACGGCCCCGGTGAGCAGTGCAGGAGTGAGAGAGCAATATTCACCATTCTAGCCATACCATCTACACATCTAGAAATCTGTCGGAGGGGGGTACCCCCTACCCTCCGACAGAAGTGAAATCTGTCGAGTCGACGGCGGACTCGAGTTGTCTAGAAGTGGCCGTTTTATGGAATTCTGTACGAAATCTGTACAAAATGGCCGCGACAGATCCTACGGGAATCGGTCCAATTAAGAAATAGTGATCTCTCAGAACGAATGGGGTAGATTTCGCGAAATGGCAATTTAACTGGATTTAAAGCATTTCATTTGTGAGGTACGGTAATCGGCCATTTTTGAAAACTTTTAAATGCTACTAAGTATCCGATACCTTTTGCTTTTTGCTTTTTGTACTAAAGTACCAGCTTCAATAAATCCAGAGCTGTTTCGTGTGAAGGCGCGGCTTTGTACTGTACCATCGTAATCTGCGTGGAGCGTCAACAAGTATCGCACCAATTGGCTCATGACTGGCTTTGCGGTCCTCAACTTGCGGGGCTGGAAAGCGCTGCCAAGACCCCCCCCAATTAATAAGACAAGTGAGGGTGGGAATGTGTCTAACTGCTAAATGAACAACTTACATCCGAGGACGGAAACGTCATAGAACGGATTGGTTTCTACTTACTGGAAGCATTCGCGATCAGTTGCAATTGGTGCGAGAGGGTGAGCTACATGTAGATCATACAACTCAATCTTGATGAACCATCGTCAACCCGGGGTTATCTAAAAGCCTTTTTAGTACTACTGTACGAAGTACCACTCCATTTCAGATTAATAGGTGGGTACGGGAGACGGGAAGGATTTGACGGCTGTCTCTTTTTCCGGCTTCGTTGATGGCTCGGAGAACAGGACTCATGTTCCTGTCCTCTTAGCCAGCAACGAGCCGACAATATAGGAGTCGGAGGCCTGACTCAAACGGACTGAGCACTCGATTCTCGTCGGCCACTTTCCAATAACCCCCGCACAAGCGAAGACCTTAATCTTGAAACCCACGAAGACATGTTAAAGGCGATCGCACTGGGACTCGCAATACTTGGCTGCAGCTCGATAGAAGCTGCCCTCGATATTACCGGCAACACCGCGTGCTCCTGGAGCTCTAATCGATGCCTTCCATCCGCGCTGTGTCAACCTACCGGCAACACCGCTAAACCGTGTCAAGTTAAGGACGGCGCCGACTCCATCCCGCAGCAACTCCACCTCGCCTACGCCGGTGCGATGGCAGGCACGGGCATGACTGTGTCGTGGTCGACATACACACTAGTGCAAGACAGCTCAGTGTGGGTCGGAAGCTCCAAGGACACGATGCAATTGGTTGCTACCCCGGTCACCCAAACGAGCTACTACCGCGATGATACCTACAGCATGTTCCACCACCACGCAACTGTATCTGGATTGAAACCTCGCACGAAGTACTTCTACAAGGTCGGAAGTAAGACAAACCCGAAGTTTACAAGTGATGTGTACTCGTTCGTGACCGCACGCGCTGCAGCGGACAACAGCACTTTCAACATGGTGGTGTATGGCGATTTCGGCCCTAGCGACCAATCCAGAAGCACTTTTGACTACGTGAACTCCTTGTCGTCCGACAAAGTCGATCTCATCTACCACATCGGTGACGTCGGCTACGCTGACGACGACTTCCTCATGCCTGGCCAAGCAACCGGATTCTTCTACGAGAAGGTGTACAACAAGTGGATAAACTCGATGACCCCCGTCATGAGCTCTGTGCCGTACATGGTTCTAGTGGGAAACCACGAAGCCGAGTGTCACTCCCCAGCGTGCCAAGTGTCACCCACAAAGGCCAAGGCGTTGGGAAACTACACAGCTTACAATACGCGCTTCAAAATGCCCTCGAAGGAAGTAGGCGGCGCTCTCAACATGTGGTACTCGTTTGAGCACGGTCCGATTCACTTCACTTCGATCTCGGCCGAGACGGACTATCCTGGTGCGCCGCAGAACAAATTAACGCTGTTCACTAACAACGGGAACTTCGGTAATCAGTTGGCGTGGCTGGAGGCTGATCTGAAGAAGGCGGCGGCGAACCGAGCCAATGTTCCTTGGATCATCGTTGCCATGCATCGTCCAATTTACGATTTGTCAAACGTCAAGAATGGGGCCCCGATAGGGCAGGCTGCGCGCATTCAGACTGCCTTTGAAGCGCTCTTTATCAAGTACAAGGTTGATGTGGTGCTCACCGCTCACGAACACTGCTACCAGCGCCACACACCCATCCGCAACAACCAAGCTGTACTTGACGGTGTGTCGAGTGACCGCAAGACGTACAACAACCCTCAAGCTCCTGTTTACATTCTGACGGGCGCTGGCGGGGCTATCGAAGGTCACGAAAGCAAAACCAGTAACACTGCCGCGTGGAATGTGTTTTCGAACTACGTTGACTTCGGTGTATCGACGCTAGAAGCCAACCGATCCAAGCTATCGTGGAAGTTCTTGAGCAGTGCGAGCCAAGCAGTGCTGGACCAGTTTGTCGTGCTGAAGAATACTTCGGTGGGATGATCGCCCGGTTCGTTTTGAATAGTGATTCAAGTGAGCTTACTAGTTCAACAATAACAACAAGGTTGCACCACAACAGCACGGATTTCGTGCTAAGTAGTTACTACATGTACTACTTGTACATGTACACCTTTGCCCGCTCAAGTTCACGGCAGTGTTAACCAATATGGACTGGGACCCAAAATTTGCAATTAATTTTTTTAAAAAAATAAACTTAAATTTTGGCTTGTACTCCAAAGTGGATTTAATCCACAGCTAAGTCCCGGACTCCATGGGCTCGACGCGGATCGCGGCCGCCACGGACAGCGCACAGGGGCAAGCCATTTTATTGACCAGACGGAGATCCAAAGACAGCAAGAGGAGAAAGAAGAAGACCCCGTCGCTGGAGGAGCAGTACGAGGCGGAGACGGCGGGCATGAGTGCAGCGGAACGACTCCGCTTCTTCAGTGCTGGCAACGAACGTTTAGAACGTTCGTTTCCCAAGGAACGTTAAAACGCCTCAACAAACGTAAAAACGTGTTTTGGGCATCAACGAACGTTCGTTCGTAACAACAACAGTACTCTAGCCACCCAAATAATACCCCTTACTGCTTTGGACTCTCCAGGGTGACGGCAACAACGCGAGATGGCCTGCATCCTCTAAGGTCTACATACATGCTTGGGTGTTGCGTATGTAGAGGCCAAGCGCTCACAGTTAAGGACAAAAGAGCTGTTCCCACTGTACCAGTTGTACCAACTAAATCCTTCGAAATCTTTCTACCGCGAGGGCAAGTGACTTGTCAAGTCCCCCTCAGAGCTCATTCTCCTTTTCTACTACCAAGCTGGGCCGTCAACCATCTCCATGTACGTGTACTTTGGTAGGTGTTTGCTCATCCATAAGCTGACTTGTTTTGTATGTCCTGTATGCGTAGAGCAAGACCAATGGGTCACCCTCCATGTGCAGCTCGCGCACATTTTGTAAAGCAGACCCAGAAAGCGAACAGAGCTCACTATTTCACCCAGTGCAAGCGATGTCTAACACAACATCTTCTACGAAAGTAGGCACAAAGGCTTGCAAACCCAGGAGTCCCCCAGCCCAACTTGTTGTCGCCGAAACGGATTATTGGGAGACGGGAGAATTTCGAGAGTCATCTCAGGAACGTACACAACATTACGGATTTTGAAAGTGCCCCTGTTCCTCCAACACCACGTGAAGGAGGACCCTTCGAGGCGATACGTGTGGCTTCTCCGCATCTTGGCAGCTCTTCACAGGTCGAACATCAGCTGCAACCTCCTCAACCAAGCTACCCAATTCCAAGCTTCACTGACCAGCCAACGCACGTTCCCCCGGTTTCTATGAACGTATCGAGTGGAGATACAAATGGGGTGCCCAACCACACCTATTCACCAGGGCAGTGGCTGCACAGGTTTGAGCGATTTTTGTTGGAGTTCCAAGTGGCTTTAGCGCTGCCGGATTCTTTCGTTGAACATCCAGTAACCAAGCGACTTTTTTGCTTTCTGAACCCGGGCTGTTTAGCGTTTATTCCATCGCGCCGTGTTATGGGTGAACGCATTTTGAACTCGTATGCCCATGAAGTTTTGGAGCTTAGCAGCTGCAAGCATCGCACAAAGCAGGATGATACTAGTGGGCGTGTGAATTTTCTGAGTGATGTGTGGCAAAATATTTCGAAAATGCACTTGCTGAACGTCCAGCTCAGTCTGTTTGGCGTTTGTTTTGTCGCGGGTTTGCACGAAGTTGGTTCCTATCATCATGGCATTGCTATTGCTAGACAACTGGAGGAGCTGATGGTCGCTGCATTTGAGCAAGGGTGGAACATTGGATCGGTGATAACCGACAATGCCGGCCAATGCGAGCGTGCTCGACGCATCTTAGCTGTTCGCTGGCCCCGTCTCCACTTTGGCAAGTGTTTCGCACACGATATCAATAACCTGGTGAAAGCGATGCTGCAACGCACGAGCTTCCGCTCAACCACTGACCAAGCGTATAAAGCTGTTAATGCACTGAATGCATCGTCGTCCAAGTGGCTCAGGCGTGCTAAGGATGTTGTCATGGCGACATACGCCCTTCCAAAGCCTCTCGCGTTTCTTACTCTGTGTTATACAAGGTGGAATTCAATGCAAGCTTGCTTCGCATCGCTACTTCGTGTCAAAACTGCCCTGAAGCAATTTGCCACCAGATACCAGAACGACGATGAACTACCTGATGATTTACACGTTTTTCGTGATGATGGGTTTTGGAACACTTTGACGGAAGCTGAACGAGCAATGCGACCGCTTTGTAACGCATCGTTTATCCTGCAACGTAATGAGAACACGTTGGCCGATGTTGTTCTGTGCTTTCGTGGTATTTTGGATGGCTTTATCGCTGGGCCGTATGCTGGAAATTTGATACCGCTTGTAGAAGCACGATGGGCCGACTGTGAGCAGCCTTTGTTTATATTGGCGCTGTGCTTGCACCCTCGGTACCGTGATGTGGCGAGGTCGCTCCCCGATGAAGGTATTTCTTCAATTAACTCAGTCTGCAACTTTGCTGTCTTTTACTTTGAACGATTTTTCAGACGAGACTCTGGATATCTACGCCACCACGTTGGACGTTGGTGTCAGGATTCGTTGTATGTTGGTGATCAAGACTCGATGAAAGTGAGCCAGTTTCCTACAGCTGCAGACTTTTGGAATCACGCCAAGCTCAAGTCTCCGGGTCCTAACCTACCGGATCTTGCGCTTGCAATTCTATCCATTGCTGCTAATACTGCAACCTGCGAACGATATTTTAGCGTGCTTGGACGGATTCACACACCGACTCGAAACAGCCTAAAACCTGACAAGGTGAATAAGGCTGCAGCCGTTAGTCAAGCTATCCGGGAACGTGACCACAGAGAAGCCGAAGCAAGTACATCTACTCAGCAAAATGATGATGACGAAGAAGCTGGTCAAGAAGAATGTGGGGGCAAGACTGGTCGTATTATCAGTCCGGTAGAGCGCCAATTTCAAGACGATGAGTGGAATGCCAACCTGACAAATACTCGGGCACCCGGCTCGCATCTCGCATTTGCATTTGGGTGTCCGCCACCGTCCAGCACGCCACTCCACGCCGTTCCCAGCCCGTTTCAGATCTCGTATCGTCAACTCCAAGGCATGCTCAGCCCGGTTCAGGGTCCATACCTTCCGCTTCAAGCCGTCCTCACTCTCGAAACTCATCCGGCATTGCTAGACGCTCCCCTCTCGTTCCCTGGTCATCACGTCACCGCCGGGAATTAAACTTTGCAAGCAGCAGCATGGACACTAACCCAGGCTCAATTACTATTGAGTCAGAGGATGCCGTTGCACGTGTGAATCCGCAAGCTGAAGAGCATGATGTGCAAGATAACCCTTCGCTAGAAGCACCCAGCACGATGACAAGCGATATTCTTACGGACTGGATGGGCGCTTTTGCTCACCTTCCGTCTCCCTCTGCACCAGAGCCCGTACCGGAACCTGCATCAGCCAACGACGACGCCGATGTCGGCATGGAAGAAGTTGACAGTGGGGCTACAGAAGACGACCGCCACCTACGTGCTGTTCCCATTCCCGATTTTAACGACACAACATTTCCCCAAGAACCGCGAAAACCAACGGGGACGCGAGGGCTGACTACACCACTTGTTGCGTTGTTTTCCCAGCCGACTACCTTGTAGTGAAGCGTCCGGTGGCACCAAACGCCTTGATCAATACTTGGTTATCTTGAGCGAGACATTCTACAACAACAGGCTTTCGACCTCGAACTTCGACTCGAAGCGCGTGCTTCCGTCTTCAGCAAAATGTGGCAATGATCTGCACCACCTGCGTAATGCAAGTAGCCATGCCGTCATTAAGATTTCAACACAGCAAATGTATATGAAAATGCAACTTCATTGACTAAAAACATTTTACTTGCATGATCTTCATTTCGGCGTTACTTGTCTGCATTTGCTGCTCCAATTGTGGAGTTTATGGGTTTAAGAGGCAGGTTGACGCCAAGCAGTCAATGAATCACGAGCTCAGCTGCGAAGCCGTTAACCTAGATAGATGCGCGTACTCGTCAACGCCTGGGTTGCTTGAAGTCAGGGTCTCCCAGCACACGATGTACATGTGACCACAGCACGCGCTCTTCATAGCGTTCTCGAGCTGTCAGTTGGCCTTGTCGCTTTAAGCGTTCATCTTAATCGAGTTGCCGGCTGGTAGCTCGAGGTAGCTCGGGTAGGTGCTCAGCAGCTTGAAAGTCCGAACTGGATCACCGACAGTGGCCGTCCTTGCTGCCCGCAGCGAGCACCGACCCGTAATGTGTCGTGTTGGGTTGGGCCGTGGCAGATTCGTTGTTTGTGCAGCAACCCCAAGTACCTCTAAAGAGCAGGCATAGCGGAACGTTGGATGGAACTGGAAATGTCGTCGACAATACACCAACCAAAGCTCACGTGTTGCGGCCACTAGATGCGTTGCTGCTTGAACATCCAATCAGCGCCTCGAGGAACCTGTCGTAAACCCGGTGAGATCGTTCTTCCACAGGATGCCAAGTACACATGGGACCGTGAGAGTTGTGCTGGTCACCCACAGCATATTCTGTGTTGTCGTCGCTGCTGCTGCTGACATACCGCGACCGTGACGCCGCTTGAACACCCCTGTGGCCACAGCACTCGACGTCACACACGGCCTAATAGCCCAGACGGCACTGGAACAGCGTAGTCGAAGGTGTAGCGCTTGGAGGTGCCACACAGCTCGAGCCGCCGCGACACGTTGTAGAGGTTGAACACTGCTCAGCACAGGGCAAAATTACAGCAATCCCCCGAATAGTGGCGTGCTCAGGTCCATGTAACGCATAGCAAAACCAAGTCACACCTCTTACTAGTAATTACGTCAAATAACAGTAAAAAACGGTAAAAACGTTCAAGTAAAAACGGAAAACACACACCAACGTTGCAAACGTTCGTGCTTCAAACGTTTTTACCAGCACTGGCTTCTTGAGGAAGAAGCGGCAGGAGAATATGATGGTGAGGAGGGAGAGTGTGGCTGGGGACGACTTTATGGCGGAGGTGGCCAATAATATGAAGAAGAAGGGCAAGGAGAGACAGCGGGGAGAAGGGGAGCAGGTGGAGGAGGAACGCAAGCGACGGCAGATGCAGGAGGAGATGAAGGCAAAGGAGCAGGAGGCGGAGAGAAAAGAACGCGAAGAACAGGAAGCGAGAGAGCGAGAGCTACAACGCGAGCAGGAGCGGCAGCGTATACTGACAGTTCTCTTCGAGGTAGTCTACCAGCGCGCTCTCCATCTCCGGCGTGCACTTGGTGATGGCCGCGCGCGCCCCGCCTCTTTTCTTCAGCTCTGGTTCCCCCCGCTCGACAATATTACGCGCGGTAGTGGGAGGGATACCATTGTGGTGCGTTACCAGCATCCAGTCCCCGCGTTCTCGATGAGCATCAAGGACGCGCGCGCGAGTGGCGAGCATGTGCTTCGGCTCCTTCGGCGTGGTGCCGCTAGGATATACTGACCACCAATTTGCCCTGTACTAAATGCACTTTGGTGGAGGGATGCACCACGTGAACGAAGTAGCAGCATACTGTACCTTATCAGTATTAAATACTTGTTATCTTAGTAAAACTAACATTAATATATGAATTAGCCTATGCGTTTGATATGGCTACACGTGTAGGCAACTCGTGCGTATTATCGTCAAACGAAAAAATAGACGTTTTAATTAATGTACGGAGAAATGTAAAACCATGCGATGGTAGAGAGAAAATGAAGTATCATGGACAACAAACAATACAGCTTTCTAAATTCAGAGCTTCTTCGTGCGAAGCGCGGCTTTGTTTTTTTAATGTTATATGGGTATACCCATAAAGCCGAAACAGCTCTGGATTTCTCTAAAATTTAATTTCAGAGCTAATGAAGTTTGGCTAGGTAAATGGTAAAACCTGTATGATGTGTATCAATCGTCTACTTCTGGCTGCACAATGGTCTGAACGAACGTTTGAGATCGTTGACGAATCGTGTACTTCTCACCCTAGTACAGCATGTCATTGGAACCCGCCACCGCTGGAGAGGTCTTCCACATGACGAACTCGTCCAGCACAAACTGGTTCGAGCTGTTCAAGAACTTCCACGACAACATCGTGCGGTTGGCCTCCTATGTCTTGCGATGTGCGAGGGCAAAATTATGGTCGATGTTGCTGCTAGAAACAAATCCTGGTCCTGCGTCGAATTTGGCACAGGAAACTGAAAACAATATGACCAATGAGCTTCTGCTATTTTGCTGAAGAAAAAAATCGCTGTAGCTGTTGCCAGAGTTGGCGACCACTATAGTACGGTACATTCGGAACAAATAACGCGTTTCATGCAACGAGTATACGTTATAGTTGGAATGTACCTGGAGCAGTACGCGGCCTCGGCGCTGCATGTCACGTAGAACTCGATACCCCACTAGTTGGGCTTCGTGGGCATGAACTGACGCATCGAAGTTACGACGGTGACGCGTGAGGACCACCCCTTCATCAAAGGAGGTCCGACTCCCGTGTCGATAACCGCAAAACAAACGTCTTGGATAACTGGGCATATCTTGAACGCGCAATATCCACTTGCTGCTTGTTCGGCGTCGTCCGTGAAGTCGAGAAAGCGAGCAAGGTCATGGAAGCGTAACAAACTGCCCGAACGTCCCACGTGGCAACGCGTCTTTGACCTTGGTGACAAAATGACGACTTAGACTTTCGTGGCGCGGCCCGAGTGCTCGTGCGACCAGCAAATCAATGAAACGGGCAATTTCATGCGGTTGAAAGGGGTTCTTATGTCGGAAATTAGCCTTGCACTAGCACAATAGTCGAAGTCGTCGTCTCTCGTCGAGCGCGAGCATGTGCTTGCATTCCTTGCGCGATCTCGCCAATGCTCTCTACGCTGTATTTCGTCGTATGCAGTTTTTATGCTTCCATCGGCAATTTTCTATTCCATGTATTATCCGTAGCTTTCTATTCCCCGCCTGCTATTTTTATGCGGTCGGTGTAATTGTATTCCACCGGTGCTATTGTAAGCCCATCAGTAAATAGTATGTCAAATCCCAACTCAATATTTTTTGGAGATGTGTGTAACCCCTCCTTTTCTAGTATTTTCAGTTTATCTTATTTTTCTAATTTTCTTGCTTTGGGGAAAATGCAGTCATACATATACAGACGCAGTAGCTCTCCCACTACTTACCGACTAGCTTCGAGCAATGATGTGCCCATCCAAAATGAGAAGTTGATTCTAGTGGAATGAATGTCAGCCTCATATTCCTCCAAATGCTTAATTTCGTGGTATTCCACCTCCCAGTGACGTTTACCGGCGCGAAAACCGGAGGCTTAACTAGGCCCGATTGATTTCAACACCATCGTAGTCTGTGCTGGTCCAGGTTCCCAGAACACTCTAGTTGATAACACTCGCGGGCTTATCAAACCACATCGCGTTCCAGACATTTATCTTTCTTTCGAGGACACCCGGGCGGTTTACGAGCTTGCAAACTCGGCAGCATTACGTTCAAGTCCACTGCGATCACTAGTTGTAAGCAAGCTAGTAAGTGTGCGCAAACCTATCCAGATTTGTCAAACGTCTTGTAGTCGCATTTGAACTTTTGGCGAATTGTCTTGATTCCTTCCACACACCAAGAAGGAGAATCCCAATCATGCTCAAAAGGCACTCGCTCAAGAATTGTCACGCGATTAAGATAGTTTTCGATCTTCTCGGGTGCCCTAAAAATCCCGTCGAGAGAGCGCTCGTACAGTCTTGCTCGTGCTGCATCGACGTTGAGACCATGCACGTTGTCATCTCGAACCACGTAGTAATAAGCGTTGAAGCAGTATTGGCCGATGCTAGCTTCGACTTTCTTCGGTGCTTCGGATAGTGGTTCTTAGAATCACACATGTTCATTGCGGCTTGTATCATCTCTGATCCCACCAGTCCACTTGTGTAGTGACGTATGATGCCCGAGCCTATTGTAATAGGATTCTTGTCAACGTCCCGGCTAAAACATTGCCGGTAGTAGCACGAAGGAGCTTGACATCAGTTGTTTTGATCGCGTGATGTTGGGTCTCTATCTGGTGTTGGCTAGACACAATTCCAGGCTCGTCGCTGGCTATGAAGACCCACAGATCCCACGGACCAAACAGGCATTGGTCCTCAAACCAATGAGCGTATCCCGTTTCACGTAGCGCTGAACAATTCGATGTAACCAAGTTTGGCTGCGCTTCAACTTGGTCAAACGACCGCGACAGGTTCAGGTAGTCGAGCGGCGTCTTGATGATGTTCTCATAGCGGTCCGAGTCGGTTAGAAGGGTTTTTATTCGGCGAGCATTTTGACCCAAATATGGCCAACAATCCAACAACTTAATGTGACCACACCTGGCCGAATGCATTTGCAATCTCCTAAGAATGATTCATTGATCCGAACTGAACATCAAGGATTCCTCCAACAAATTCCTTGGTACGACCTTTTACGACCGTAAAATGTCGAGCGTATCTGCATACGTCGTAATGCCAACATCACCTCGCTTTCGCAGTTTGTGCGCTCGATTTTCAGCTGAGCCACTGAAGGCAGCAAATCAGATGTCTCTTTGTTGTCAATGTAATTTGTTTGCAGCGTGACCGAGCACTGGCGTGGACCACCAAACAGAAGGTTCTCGACCTTCGAAACGAATGGCTTGTGAATGCCAGTGCGCTGTGCCATTACATCCACTGTTGCAGTAGTGTGCATACCACTTCGAAAAAGTGCGGAACTGCCCATTGCGCTCTTTCTCAATGCGAGCTTCTGAAGTACAGCCAACGCGGTTGTACACGACAGCTGCGTGGAGAAACGGCTGTTGCTGGTAACAGAAATGCGAGCATTCTCCAAACCGTCAAGCTGCGCTCGAGGTTCAGCCTTTGTTTTGAACGCGACCGGGTGGGCAAACTCTTCTGCATTGTGGAATATGTCAGATCCGGATTCCGCATTTGCTGTAAGGGATACACTTTCGTGTCCTTCACCAGCACTCGAATATGAATACCCGCTACCACTAGGCGATATTTCACCATCACTAGCAGGTCGTTGCCGCTCTCATTACTACCAATTGACGCACGTGGTTGTCGTCGCGGGGTTACTTCGCTGATAAAGTCCTCGATTTCACTGGATGATGAAGCTATCACAGCTTTGCTTGTCGGACTTGGTGTGCAATCAGCTTCACTCACACTTGACGGTGATGGCGAGGTTGCTGGTTGGGTAATGGGGCCGTCGCTGCTGCTCGATGACTGTGACCGTAGTGAACTTCTTCGAGCTTCACTTACACGGAGCGGTGATGGCGATGTTACTGCCGTAATCTGTGGAGTGTGGGAGACGTCGCAGCTGGTATCTGACAGCAACCGGCGGGGAGCCCTACGTCGAGCTCTACACGAGCGCATGATGCCTAGCGGTCCAAAACAAGCGTGGTAACTTGACAGCTAAAGAAGAAGAAGAAGAAGAAGAAACCTGGTGGGGTGGAGTGGGGGGGGGCTTCGGTCCTGACTGGTGCGGCAGAACTGAAGCGGTTAGTCTTGAGGTAGACTGCTGTGAACCTAATTCGAATGAGAGCAAGACCTCACATATAACACAGACGCAGGGTAGCGAGCCTGAGCAGCTGGCGGAGACATCAGCTACACTCGCGCTCTATAATAGCGCACACATTTCATTTGGGTTCAGTTATATAGCTTCAGAACTTTATTTGATGTATTCTAGCCGGATTTTGTTGAAACCGAATTGTAAATAGTACAGATAAAAATGAACACAAGAAACGGCTTTGACTAAAACGTTACTTGCCTAGATTGTACTAAAATCATATTGCAAATTTGCACTGAATGAAACATCCTGGCTATACTCAAATCAGTATTATTGGCTATCCTTATATTCTTCGTCCTTTGATTGGCTATAATAGCCTGTGGGATGGAGTTGATGTTGCCGACGAATTCTGGTGTCCTTGTTCGGCGCGGCGATAAAAAGCCCCCACATTTCTTCATCCTTCGTTTACGAATCGGGTTCGGAGACCTGCTCGCGTCCCTGTCTAAGTAGGTGCAGCGACGTGGTGAGGATGTCAATCTCGCGCGCTTGGCGTCGGATTGTGTCTTCTGCGTCGCGTAGTTGTTGCCTAAGACGTCGGATGCCTTTGTAAACATCGTTCACGGCGGAGCGAATGTGCCTTAGGGCTCGCGTGGCAAATGCGAAATGAACATCGTCTCCGTTCCGCCAAATAAGGATTTCATTGAGGACATATCGTCAGATAAAGTATAATTTTGTCAGTTTATGTACAATGCCAATCGCTTTCCGAAATGGACGCCTCTCGCTTTGGGCACCCTCATTTTTACGCTACATGAATTTCATACAGCTACGAAATCAATACTAACCAACCCTGCGCTAGCGTTCCTTGGAAAGCTATTGCCATTGGTTTCTCAGTGTACGCCAGCACCGCACGTGCTGGATCCTGTGGTCCTCGTATCGTGGGACAGCGTCAAGGAGGACCTGATCCTAATGACGTTCGTCAAATGTATCCCATCTGTTCGCCTGAAGGCGATCCAACTCATCGTCTGTCAGCTAAATATTCACCGGAATTTCATCTTGATCGACACCATCTTGATCACTTTCTTCGCCTTCGACGTCGTCCTTGGCACCACTGGCTTTCTCAATGTATTTGTCCTCGTCCAGCCGGATTGCTTTGTCGTCACCATCAGCATTCGCGTCGAGCGAGAGCAACCAATCGTCTTCTCTGATGTTGAGGTCGTTGTGACCGTCGCAGCAGCAGTTCTAGCATTCAGGTGCTGAACAAAGTCCAACCAACCATCCTTAAAGCCGACAGTAACACAGCGAACTGATTTATCCTAACCAGGTAATAATATGCTAGCAGTTAGTTGTAAGTCGTCTTACGCAGTAAAATAAGCGTACCAACGAAGCAATCGACGACTTCGGTTCCTTTGAGGCCCGATGGGTGGTAGGCACCGCTGGGCGATGCTGACACCTGTTGATCTCATGTGGGACCAGCTCTTTTTCTTTAACTCTCGCCACATCTGCTGAAACGACTTTTCGAATACGTTCATTGTTCTGGATTGGTGGTCTCTTCTCGGGCGCTGATTTTGAATGAAAGGCCGAGGGGGCACGCGTTGTCCTTCGGATATTAATATATTGTTCCCCAAACCTTTCCGAAAATCTTTATGCCGTATGCATATGGACTATACCGTTGAACTGCTTAAATTTAGCGCTACAAACTTGAATATGCGGATTTAGCTCGCTATGGATCTGTTGCGGACATCGCAGCATAATTTCACTTCTATAAACTATATTCCGGAGATTCCATAATGTCGTGGTAGTAGTAGTGTGAATCAGAGGTCCGTCAATACAATAAAAAATGGATTGGTTACAGTGCGCATCAATACTAAAGATTTCAATAGAGCAAAGTAGTAATACATATTACCGCAATTTGCAATATATTGACAGCTACGTACGTCTTCCTTGCCTACCTATGTCTTGCGTGCCGGTTGGAAACCCAGGGGGATTCGATCTCAGTGATCGACCGGCCACATGATACTCAGTTTCTCTCGTTCGAACTTGTTGATAGCATATTGTGGCAGATTAGCTGCAGGCTGCCATATTAGACGAAAATATCCAACCCAACGAACGAAATAGTAAGCATCGCCGGACTCGCTCTTTTTTGCATATAGCGTCTAAGGTTAACTCATGGTCGCCTTCAAAGTCGGACCCTTCTCTTTCGATGAGGTTCTGTCACTTGGTATATTTGAGTGGCGGGGAGCACGACGCTGGCGGCGTGGGCTCTTCTACGATCTCAGCGAGTATCACCCGCCGTTCTTACTGGAGTTGCCGGCGGTCTTTAGAGCGCCTCGCGTTTGCTAGCGCAGCAATCTGTGAATGGCGCTGGTTCTTCAGCATTGACAAATTGGCTAATATCCCCTGTTACACTGACCTACTTGTTGAAGTTGAATGGTGTGTGCTGTCACTATTTATAAGTTAAAGTGACGCTTTTTCACTAATATTAATTAATATATTTTTGTTGGAACACCTGCAATAGGTGTATGAAGGCTATTTATATTCATCGAAAAAATAATAACCGCGCCTATTATTGAATGACGTTGCTAACTATATAATAAATGATAATTTTCCAAATCGTCTTAAAGAGGGGATACGGATGGCTGGAGCCATACATCGGTGCACTACATCGCAGTATTCATATGCCATGCGATCGACGGTGTCGCGAAGTACGCTTTCTCGAGCATGACTCCAATCATCCAAGAGCCAGACGATAACTTTTCTGTCTGAACCCACCGATACTAGTTGTCTTGTGTGATAGAGTGTTTGGCAAAGCGCATATGAGGTAAAAAGGTCATGAATGGGTGGACCCATTCGTGATCCGCTCTGTAAAGCGGGCACCGTAATGGGTACACCTACAGAGAGGGCCCATCTGACCCACTATTCCATCCTGAGTATAGCCGACACTAGTGCATGGATATGACCCATGTTGAAATTGTCGATAAGATGGACCATTTCTGCACGTTTGCCCATTGTGGCACGCACTATGCGAGCGGACCACCGAAGGACCCACGCTGGCATCCCAGTGAGCTAGACCTTGTTGGTGTGTGTGCGACTGTGTGCAAGCATTTGCACGGATAAGTGCCCCGAGAGCAGAATTTGATATGCAATAGGTCGAGAACCATGCATGAAAGTAGAAATATTTGCTACTTCAAAGATTCAGCATCGACTGAACGTTATGACGCTCACCAACCACGCGTAATGCTGGCGGCGTAACTAGCAACGGCGGCAATCAACTGACGGTCAGCGGTCACTTCTTCGGGATCGAGAGAGGCTGTTCATGTACGTAGGCGCAAACATATTAACTGACGTGTATAGTGCTTGAAAAATTATGTAATCAACACTAATGTAGCCATATATAAGCCTAAAATGCCTCCCACTGAGTCGCGCATAGGCGTTACGTTGATCCCCCCTACCCAATGTCGTTCCGGAAGAGGGTGTGTCTAAGGTGAAGCGGGGTGTTGGTCGTAGGGTAAGTTGTAGATCTTGTGTTCTCGAGAGTGGGGTAGTCGGTTCATTTGATAACTAATTGCTACTATAGTATTCTGCGTGAATACTGGACGGGTATATAATTAATACCCTGTCATATTAAATATATTTAGGCCCGACAAGAAGACGAGCGGAGATGGACCAAGGTACAATTCAGTGTTGCCTTTTCTGTGCTCCGCTCACAGTCACTTTATATACTATATAAACTTTATATATATATCAGGCGTCCGGTATACACGCAGATTTCAGTAACCTAATATTTATGTCGGCGTTGCTAAACGATGTGAGGTTCAGATCATCACGATCCCGTTCTGCCGAGGCATTAGCAGAGCGGGGACGCGTTGTGTATTCACTACGTTGCATGAGAAATACAACGAAGACAGTGCGTTCGTTGGGACTAACCCCAATGGGATTTGCACAGGGAGGCTGGAGCTTGTCTTGGTAAAACTGTAAGTGTGACAGCTTCACAGCTCCCTGTGCTCAACCCAAACCTGTATAACCCTTATTTAGCAACTAATCATCACGCCTCAGCCAGCCAAGCTGTCTCGCCTGCTCGACAGCCAGTCACTTGGTTGCTGAGTGAGAGCAGCACAGCTCCAGGAGCGACCTGGCTCTGCAGGATAGCATCAGGACGGGAACCTGGAGCTCAACACTCCTACTCGACCTTTGCGCAGATGTGCTCAAGCACCATCGCAGCAGAAGGCCGCATACTGAGCTTCACTTCAACTTCAACTTCAACTTGTCAAGCAGAGCTCAGAGCTCGCGACAAGTTGCAGTCTTGGTAATCAACGAATCAGCTTGTTTCCACCACTAGACACTTGCCTCCTAGTCGTTGCTTGTCATGCCTCGAGCCCTCCTTAAAGGCTTCCAGAGTACACAATCCTGCGCGAGCCAGTCACGGTCTCCAGCGCCCACGTGCGAGCTCCTTGGGTCTCCAGCACCTTGCGCGACATTCAGCGCCACTGCGCTTGCCACTCTGGCCTCCAGTTCCTTTCACTTGCAACTGAAACTCCCACTGGCTCTAAAGCACTCCATGTGCGAGTCTTCAATGCTCCAGCACGTCCTTCAGCGGTAGTACCTTGATCATCGATCGAAAGCGCTCGAACTTCACTCGTCCTAAGCCCTTCGTCATTGCCGACGTGTTGCACCCGTAGAAGTTTATTTTCAACCAGGTAACGAGCTTTGTGAAACTTGTTTTCAATGTGCTTGACCCTGCTGTAGTTGCCAGGTCGTTCCGTCATGTAGATCGACGCCATGTTGTCGCCAAACAACGTCGGAGTCCCATACTCCCAGCCTAGCTCATCACAGAGCTTGCTCACCCACTGTAAGTCCTTGCATAGACTCACAGAAACTACGTCCGGTAAGCAAGCTCGAGCATATGCACATACGCGATAACTTGCTAGCAGGTACGACAATAAGGGATATTTATCAGGAGGATGATACAACGAACGCTCTTTTTATCGAAAGAGGTAAAAAAAACTGGTGTGATTGGTCAAAACGATTCTACCGCGGTGGCAGAACCAACTTGATAAAAATAGTAGGCAAAGTGCGCGCCTAACCATCAGCATATAGAGAAAAAGCTGTTCCCGATGAGTTCCTCGCAGGGTAGAGCGCACAAGTTCGATCTGGAGTCTCTGTTCGGGCACACTGAGCCTGAAAAACTAATACAATTCGACGATTTGGACATTGCGAGTTCTTTCATCAGGAAGTACGCGTTCTACTTCAACAAAAGCCTCTAGCGAAAGAAAGAAAGGAGGAGGAACCACGTAAAGTGGTTGTGTTCTGATCACGAAGCTGGATGTCCATGGTTTGTTTCTCTGTCGCGCAAACGTATATCGACTATTGCTGAAGGCACAAGCAATACCCAGCGAAAACCACCTAAAACGAAGCTATCGCGTATTCCTGAAAAAGCCTGGTACATCTCCAGCATGAAGCTAGAACACACACATCTTTATGCTATTGTTCCTATGACAGCGGTGTTTTTGTTGGAGCATCCTGGTTTGCGTGGGACCATTCTGGAGGGACACTGCACTTTAATCGCACGTGTTGTGAAAAATATAAGCGAAATTCACGGGGTGAACATCTCTCGACAACCTGCAACGGCTTAACGTGCAATCCAGCGCGCCAAAGCTGAGCAAAAGGTTGATCCTGGAGTTGAGTACGGTCGCCTTCCCAGCTTCTTGCTTGAGTTTGCCCGTCGAAATCCTGGATCTCGAGTTTGTTGTCAATTGGATTCGAAAGGCAGATTTTTTATAGAGCATTTGTATCTATCGGCAGTGTTGTTCGTGTTCAAGACGCGTTTTTGCCTGTTTGGGAGTGTGATGGTACTCACATGAAGGACTCTCTCTACAATGATATTTGCTTGTCTATCATCGGTAAAGATGGAAACAAGCAAAATGTTCCGGTAGCAGTAGCTTACATCCACAAGGAGACTGTATAAAACTGTGCTTGGATATTTTGCAACTGTATCGTTGCTGGTATGAAGATGAGTTTCCGGTCTGCGTTTTGCGACAGAGGCAAACAGTTAGTCGCTCAGACATTGTTGCTCCGGCTCGGATTGAAGGTGCACCTGAAGTTCTGCATCGTACATATTCGGTTCAACATGATTGATAAGTTTAAGTCGCTAAAGCTGAACGTGCAGTCAGTGAAGGACGAAATTTATGCATTACAAGCAGCGTCGACAACAGAGGGGTACGAGCACGTAAAATCGGCAATAAGCGCTTAAGTATCCGAAGGGCATTTCCAAAGTGATCGGAGAGAAGGTCGTCGAGGAATGTATATGGAGCTATCTTTGCAGTATTCACCCTACCGATTGGAGTGTTGTAGGTAATATGGAGGCTAAATCACACGAAGCAAAGTGGTTATCGGAGAATTGGGCTCGTGTACCGACGCATGGAGACCCTTTGCCTTTATTTGGTGTACGGACGACGAGCGCGTTTGAAGGGGAGAACATTGGTCTGCTGCGGAGTCAGGTCTGAAACCAACTTGTGTTCGGGTAAATTATGACGTACCGTTTGTTAGTGCTCACCGTAATGCAGAAACGTAAGAAGCTGATAAAGAACTGGAAGAAGGCCGACAGTGACGTTACCCCTCACGCGCTGAAGGTGTTTCAAGAAGATAAATTATTTGTGGCTCAGCAGAATGTTGTGCGGGGACCCGCCCAGCAGTTCTACGTGTTTGACGCATTTAATAGCCGCAGTGTAGATGGAGAGACGTATCTATATGAAGTCGACATGGTCAGCGGAACTTGCAAGCGATGTACCGTTGTTGAACAAATGAAGGTGCCTTGCCGACATATTCAGGCGGTAGGTCGAAGCAGGAAAGCAATGATCTCCCCGGGTATGATGCAATGAGCTACTTTTACAAATCGTACACTGTGTCGACAATGTGGGAGCGTTCGACTCAATCGCGATCAATCTCCCTCTTTACGACACCCTAGAGATAACGGACCAAGTCAAGCCACCTCTATGGTATCGACAAGCTGGCCGCTCATGCATGCGATCAAAGGAACCCTTAGACTTCACCAGAGGAACGAAGCGGAAACCCAACCGTGGAGAATGTGCTGGGTCATCAACTCGGAGTATGCGTCCATCCTCGGCTAAAACAGGTCCGAATGGTTGCGATGACAGCGATGATGAGAGTAAAGCAATCGCAGCATACTTCAATGAGCAGGTGAAGGGCGCTAGAACGATCAAGCGGGGGGGGGGTATACATGCAGCCGCTGTAACCAGATCGGCCACAATGTCAGGAGCTACACGGCACCACTGACCAAGATAGAGGAATCTGGTGTAGGTATTGTTTCAGGGCTTTACGTTGTAGGACAGTGTCCATTCAGTGCCTGCGGAATGCGTGATGAGTATGAAAGAGAGATACAACGCTATCGGTGAGAATGTTGTGGCAGCAACAGGAAACAATATGAGAAAGCATTGCGTATTTGAGAATGTCATCCTCAATACTTCTATAGAACGTTTAACAACACGGAGTATGGTGCGATACAATAACCAGTGTGAATCAAGACGAACGATTACCTTAAGTATGGCCGAGCATTCTTAGATTCTCCTCATCGTACGGCATAATCATTGACATTGTTAGACTGGGGGTGTTTCGTTTTCATTCCGAAGTACACGTACGTGGCGTTCGGTCTCTCTTGCTCCATCTCCGGATCGCACTTCTCATATGCATCTCCCTTATCTTCGCAGCACTGGGCATTGTTACCACACCGCTCACTGCTACTAGCTGGGTGCTAACGACTGCATGGGTAAGTGGTAGCCGGAGATTCTGTGAATGATAGGAATGGTAAAGAATTGTCTGAGAACACCAACACCTCTCTCATATTATGGTTTTACAGTACGCTAGGTGTACATGCTTTAAGCATTGAAGATGACTGCGAGGTACTGCACACCAATTTCTTGTCGGACGTCCCGGTTGGCGACGACGAGGACGACTAGGAGATCCGCACCATTCCGACCGCCACCGTCAATGACAACATGCTGCACGACTAATTTCTGTGGGCAGATATGGAGCAGCCCGCTCATGCTCCTCGGCGAGCCCAACTTGTCCTTCTTGGGCTACGGCTCGCTGGACGGTCAGGGCGCCTGGTGTCATGCTCAACAACTTGCCCTACCGCACCTTCAGCATCATCAACTGCGGGGCCACCACTATCAGTGGTCTCACGCGCGACGCGAGCACGGGTATCAGCACGGACAAGAACACGGACGGCTTCGATCTTCAACGCATCATCGCTATAGCTGCATAGCACACACACAAACCCAGGACACATTATGTTAGGCCAAAATTTATTCGCCAGTATTATAGCTTTGCTATATCTCACGTAGACAGCTTGGGCCCCTGTGACACAACGGGCACCTGACGGCCGACGCCCCGTCCATCGACCTTGGCGTTCAACACGTCGATACCCCAGAAATGGGTCCTTGCGCGAACTCCACAGGTTCTCGACTTGGCGCGTGCTATTGTATTCACCAATTACACCATTTGTGACCTCTTTCGATAAATAGAACGTTCGTTGTATCATCCTCCTGATAAATATCCCGACGATAAGTTTCGGATGGGATTATAAAAGCAGTAAACAAAAATTCCAGGGGTGGCTGTACTGACAGTCCCGGACAGCAACGAGTGGTCTTTTTGCATTTTTGAGCACAAAACTGCGTGTTTTGCGATGTTTTTTGCGCCAATCGATAGATATCATTTAGCGCGTTCACCCAATAGTCTTTCGTGCTCCTAATTCGCAAAACTAGGCACGCTACAGGCTCAGAAGTGGGTCCGCGGAGTGATCTAATACTGAAACCAAGTGTAGCAGTCAGCCAGGTCCAGAAATTGACCTAATGTTGCTTCCTCGGCTCTAGTGGCCATTAGGGCGTGCCACTTCGCGTAACGTCGCCTCCTGGTGCGCCTACACAGTAGCAACGGTCGAGTAGATAGAGATAGGACTGCAAGTTGTGGCGCCCGGCCCAGTGTCACGCACAGACCCTCCGAACGCCTCCCAGCCGTCACCTCCATGGGCTTCTGCGTGCAGCGAGATGAAAATTGAGGATTTGCTATAAATGCCAATGACGGGGTAAATGCATAGGGCATCTTCACGAGGCCATTGCGCTAGCAATACTGATGCGCATGATGCGGTGTGTTGGCTGCTTTGTTATGTTTCCTTATGAAGAATACGTCTGCCTAGTATAATTTTACGACTGAATGACCCCTCGTTGCTGTCCACGACTGTGAATAAACCAAAATATCCAGGTGCTCGTTACCGACAGATGGGCTAGTAGACGCTTATGTTTCGCCGCGCAATCAGCACCATGGATCATGTCTTACGAAGGATTACCCGCACAGGTAGTGTAGCAGGCTAACCGAGTCTGAGCTCCAGAAAAGCTGGCATTGATTACTATTCTAAAAATTACCCCCCCTCCCCCAAAAGGGTTCATTTTTTACAGGTAGATAGTATGAGGTTTGAAGTGAGGCAGATTGTTGAAACGATGGCTAAGGTTAGCAATAGGGATGAAGTTCGCCTGGCATGAGAAGAAAAAGCATCGCTGGTTGCATCAGCGAGATAAAGCCTTCATGTGAGGATGAGGTGTTTCTAGACTTAAAGGTGGCGGTCCAACATTTTGTGCCCAGAAATCAGGCTTAAATTGGAGTGTAGAAAAGATACTACATGTTTCAGAAGCTGATGGTGAAGGGGTGCGCCAAACCAACGCAACGGCTGAACGCGCAAACTGAACCATCGTGACTATCGGCCGCAGTATGCTTCACTACACTGGGTTGGACAAGTCGTTTTGGACGGAAGCAGCAATGACGGCAATTTACATCAATAATCGTCTGCCGTCATCCAAGTCGCCCGACAAACTCCGTTCGAGATTGTCTACAAGTCCAAGCCCAACGTCAAGCACAGGTAGATCTTCGGATGCGCAGCGACTCCTCCATCAGCAGCGTGTCCGAGATGCGAACAGCGACTCCTTCACCAGCAACGTGCCCTGCACGCACATCGACCCCTATACCAGCAACGTATCTGTGATCAACTCTACCATGCTCTTCGGAGATGATCACTCCGGTCTAGACTAAATTTGCGAAAATACTTGCATTTTTACACTGAATTTACTTCAATTCACTGGGATCGATATTTCTTAGCAGCTATGACGAATTGACGCAGACGCTTTTTATAAAACAAACCACCCCAACTTATGAACCAAGTATCATACACTCCAAGACGCAACAACCACCGCATACCGAACCGTGGGCTGCACTTCAATGCCGTGGACTTTTATTACGCTAAGAGCGAATTGGTCGCGAACTCCTTGGCTCCGTCATGTCGCACGAATTTCACCCTGGCATCAAATTGTTTATCCTCCTTGGTGATAAAGCGACGCAAACACCCTTCGCTTTCCGACCTGGCTCGCAGACAGAATCCCGACATGCAGCCGCTGGCTTCGTCCGTGATCAGCAGCAAGTAGCGGCTGCCACCCAGCGACTCTTCCTCCATGGGCCCGCAAATGTCGAAGTGGAGGAACTCGAACAGCTTGCGCTTGTTCGGGTTGCTTGGGAAGGGCTTTTGCACCATTTTCCCTTGCTGGCACACACGACATTGGCTCGATTTCATCGACGATGTTGGGATTTTCGCACCCGTGACCATGCCACTTGAGAACATTTTCCAAAGAACGTCATTCGGCGCGTGGTCCATATGCGCATGAAGATCGACCGCATTGATCGACGCCTTGGCCACCGAATTCGCAGCGAAGCTTGGGACTCGGTGCATCGATCAGGTCATGACTTTCTTCGACTTCTTCAGTGCGATGTGCATATCACTACCATCAAAAATCACCTTGAGATGTCCGCTTTGGTTGATCTGCGGTACCGAAAGCAGATTCTTGTTCATGCATGGTACGTAAAGTGCACCTTGAATGCGGATGTCGCGCTCCTTGCCGTTAGGCAAAGGGATCCGCTGCATGACCGTCCCGACTCCCATGATCTTAGCCGTAATGCCGTTTGCGACCGTGAATTCACCTTCGTCGCACATTTTGATCTCGACAAACTTGCTTTTTATCGTTGCAGATGTGATGTGTGGCGCCACTGTCGATCGCCCACGACCCTTGATACTTGTTGGTCTTGGAGACACCACAATCCATCGAGACCGCAAACGCGATGTAGTCGTCATCGCTGTCCTCACGCCACTGGACGTTGTTCGCACCGCGGCCAGGTCGACCACGTCGTGCACCTCGGTTATCGTCCTTCTGCTTGGTCCAGCACTTTTCCACGACGTGCCTCCGATTTTCCGCAGCACGTGCAGTAGCGACTTTCACGCTCGGCGATGAAGGCCCAAGCGGCGTCTCAAACCTTCCCCTGAGCAGTCTTCTCGCTCTGCCGCTTGATGTGCTCGTTCGAGAGCACCTTCACGACGTCTTGTGATCGTTGATTAGCGTTGCTCTTCTCCAAGTTCAGCACGACGTTCTCGTAGTTCTTGGGGGGGGCTGCGCAATAGGCAGATCGCCACATCCTCGTCCTCTATCTTGGCACCGATGCGACTGAGCTTGGCGCTGATGTTGAGGACCTCATTGCAATGATGCAAGACATTACCGCCTTCCGACATATCCATGCTGAAGAGCGGCGCTTCAGGTAGATGCGACCAGCTTTCTGCGAACAACCCTACAGCGTCTTCAGGCGTGACCACGGAATCCACGCTTCCTCGCAGTCGTCGACCACATGGTGGTAGTCTGCGTCCATGTGAAGTAGCATCAGTCTGAACGCGATGTTGCTCGACTAGACGTACTCGTCCTTGGCCCGCGTATCCGTGAAGCTAGGCTTCGTCTTCCGCTTCATGACATGCCACGCTGTCTTGGTCAGGAACACGCCACGCATGTAGCGGTTCCACGTCGCGTAGTTGGCTCCGTTGAACTTGTCGACGGAGACGTTGCTCGAGGCATCGTGCGCAGAGGACACGTTGTTTGGGCTCATAACCTGTTGAAGGTCGTACTGGGATCTTGCACTTGCAGACTAGACCGTAGACACCGCCGTAGCTTGGAGCGAGGCAAGGAAGAGCACTTGAGGGGTTGAAAGGATATTCAGAAGTGATTGAATTGTTGGAGCTTAAACCCTCAGTCAGTGCTAAAGATACGCGGCCCTGCGTCCTATCAACCAGTGCGTCGAGTCAATAATCATTCAGCACTGTGCGTCTAATCAACCTACTCGTCTAATCAACGTGTGGTCGTATTGGACCGGTTCGGGTACCTTGGGATTGGTAGAGTGTACCAAGGTTTGGTACTCTACAACAATACCGTGGGAGCAATCACTTTCAACGGGCACTGACAAAAAGAAAGTAAAAGAGAAAATGTTAAAGAAACTAGCCTATGCTAATTCCTAAACTTGACCGCGTTATTCGCTGTGGGGGGTCTTGGCCTTCTTCGATGTCTTTAAGGAGGTCGATGTCTCGGAGACGCTGCTGGACGAACACGGACACGCGATACTGGGTCTTGAGCAACTCTTTTTTAGCCACCTCTAGTATGCTGGGGGTCGCTCTCTTTTCCATAGAGCGCTCAGTTGCGTTTGCATTTACTTGTTTACGAAGAGCCTCTAAAATTCGATCTGTTTCAGCTATCGAGTTAAAGAGTTCCTTGCGTGCCTTGTCCGCTCAGCGAGGGTCGTTCACTGCAAGCCGCAGGAACGAGCCAATCAGCGGAGAGTCCATGTGGACCTTGGAAGAAGCTCATGTCGTACCCTAGCCTAATGGGCCGCAGACAGAAAATGATTGCTGCGCATATGGAAACAGGACAAGAGCTGACTATACCGGCTAGTTCGAGACGTGCTCGAATTTAATAGCAGCGCAGCTCCCAGAACGATGGCAACCTAGTGCTAGTAGGCTTCGCCTGGGCTAGGTAGACAACACTGTCCACCACGCGCACCCACCAGCTAATCCGTACTGTCAGCAGTGAGAGTGACCTGATTACCCGAAGGCAACGGGGTTGTCACAATCACGAGGCTCGGGTTGATCACGCGAACGTGACACGACTAACCCGAAACGTAGAGACCGTTGAAGTTGAAGCGCAGCGGTCTTCCCCCCAAGTGCTACCAAATGTCGTGCACGCTGGAGAGGAGCGGAGAGTGTACGTCGGAGTGTGTGCTTGGGTTGGTCTCGAGTGTGGGTAGGAGTTTTTTTTAGAATGAATTGCTACTGCTAGCCTAATATGCACGCCGGTCACGCTCCTGGTGAGCACCGGTGCTGCTTTGTTGTTTCGACGTATCTCTGTGTCGTTTCTTGTATTTGCTCTACCTACATTTTTCTGTGTCTTTCCGTTTCTTTTAAACTAAATGCATGTTCGCTGTGACTGCTGACCCTCTCGGGTAACAATCACCCGAACTACGCGCCTCAGGCTGCGAGCAAGCAAGCCCGAGCCTATGCATCGTACTCACTGGCTTGCTTGGTCAGCAAACCACAGGATGCGGGCATGACAACTCCCCACTATGTGGATAGTGCCAATAATCACAGGACACTCGCTTTCCACTATGTGACCACGAGTGCCCTTGCCTTGAGCTCTTGAACATGATCCGAAGCTTGACGCGACAAGTGCTACTATGTAACACAATGAGGCGACTGGCGGCGAGTTGCGACTTGGTGGCGGTCCTTGCGCTGTCGGCGTTCCGGGCGAGGTCGGTGTTGGAGAGGAGGAGTTGCTGTGTGAAAGCAAATTGAGAAGCGATTGAGATTGAGCTGACAGTCTTACGGATCGCCCTGGGGTGAGACTAAGGAGGGCCATTTCCAAGGATTTGCACAGAGGGCCATTTCACAGAAATAGTACACACGGGCTCCCCAAAATCAGCCGTTTTCATGCATACTATACATAAGTCAATTTGCAGGTGTGCCCGTCCCACCGAGGTGTGTCCGTTGCAGAGGACGATCTTGAAGCAGTAGTTGCACTCGTCCTAGAAAACTATTATAGGATGAAGTTCTCGTCCTCAAAAACTGTGTATTAATGTTGCTGTCAGTATACTTGTTTGGCCCTCATCCCTGCTATCAACCGCCTCAAATGCGAGATCCTCGCTCTCAAAAACAACCCAGCAGCAGCAGCTCCCCAGTAGCAGCGCCCCTCCAGCAACACTCTCGCAGGCTTGCTTAAGAAAAACTTCAAGAACACCTCGTCAGCACTACAACCCCAACACCAGAAACAACACAACAAGTCAACTTTGCGGTCGCTAAGCGCATCTCAGCTCACCTTAGCAGTAGCAGCAATCCAAGAGCCAATCCGCCATCTCTGACGAGAACTACTCCGCGAGCAGCCAACTCACCCGTCGTGTCAGCACCTTCACCCAACGCCACACAGATACTGTTCTTCATCGACTTTCCTGGTAACCAGCAGCGGCAAACGGCAGGACACATCAAGTATCAGGCCATGGAACTGACCAACCTACTCAACAGTGGAAGCGAAGTCTCCACGTCTCCAAGAATGGGCATGCGCGAGATAGCACGCGCTTTGCCTTCGCTGAGCTCGGGAATGGAATCCGAGCGCGAGCAGTCTCCAGGAATGGACATGGGTGCGATTGCACGAGCGCTGCCGTTGCTGGGCTCTGGTGCGGGTCCGAGCTCGGAGGAAACGCCTCCATTGTTCGATGGTCCCAGCGCTTCTGCTGGTTTTGCCGATGGGATTGATGAGCAACCCTCACTACCCGTCGTCGAGAGGCAGACGGTGGTCATTGAGCCTCCTCCTCCATCGACGTATCCCAGCGAAGAGGCCGCAATTGCAGCCTTGCATGCCTGGACGAAAGACCATGGGTCAATGTGACGAAACGCCGAGCGTTCTACACCGACGCTGTCGCTAAAGAAGTTTGGAAGCGAGGTTTTAGCTGTGATCGCGGTGGTAAGCCAAAGTGCACACAGCATCTCACCGATGCTGAAAGACAGCGCCCAATGAGGGGCTCGATGCGCATGGGCTGTCCTATGAAGATTATCGTGCGTGCCGTGTCTGAGGATGACCCAAGAGGAGCCTGGCTGATCGTTCACACTCGGAACGGGAGCCAGCTTCACAACCACCCTCCGTCTGAAGACGCTCAAGTTCACCCAGATCATCGCCGACGAGCTGCAGCTGCCACTGAGATGGCCCCAGCGGCGTCGCTCCAAGAGCTTGTTCATGCCCAGACAAGCGGTGGGACATCGGCAGCTGCAGTCTGTGCGAGTTTGCTTCAAGCAGATCCTGGCACGTACGTGATACCACAGGACATCGCCAACACGAGAAACGCAGCTCGTCGGCGTGAGCTCTCGGCGCAAACTGTTATGGAGACGTTGTTTGCTCGGCTTGAGGAAGATGGATTCTACTACCGATGGGAAGCTGAGCCTGAGACCCAGCATCTTCTCTATTTGTTTTGGGCTCACCCGCGGACACTGGAGCTGTTCCAGCGACACCCCGAGATCCTAGGGATGGATTGTACGTACAAGACGAACAAGTACAAGCTTCCGCTGCTCAACGTGATTGTGTTGACTGGATTCAACACAGTCCTTCCAGTCGCACAGTGCTGGCTTCCGCGCGAAAGGGAAGAAGACTACCTCTGGGCGATGAACACGCTTCGGTCCTTCTTGATCGAGATGGATGTGGGCATTCCTGGCTTGATTCTCACGGACAGGGAGTTGGCTGCCATGAACGCCAATGATACTGTCTTTCCCAGTGTGCCAGCCGTGATCTGCAGGTGGCACATGAACAAGAATGTTCTCAGTAAGACGCGCCAAGTTCTCGGCCAAGTCCCTGTAGTCAACCCGGCGCCCGGCCAGCCAAAGTATGAGAATACATGGCAAACGGATGCCTTCATGGAAGCCTTCTACGCTACGGTCGACGCCGCCTCGGAGGAAGAGTTTGAAGAAAAAAAAGTCAACTTACAGAAGCTGAATCGCGAGCTCTCGGACTACCTCGCCAACCACTGGTGGAAGTACAAGACCAAAATTGTGCGTGCTTGGACCGATCGCTACCGTCACTTTGGGGTTCGCGATACGTCTTTCGTTGAGGGGGCCCATGCCAAGTGCAAGATCTGGCTACGTGGATCTCGAGGAGATCTGTACACAGTCTACATGTCGTTGTTGCCCTGGTGGCAGGCGGCAGCGGCCGCAACAAGTCTACTCGCCCAGCGCAACGCCGTACGAATTCCTTATCTTTTACAAGGCAACCGGTTTGCTGCGGTGGCGCGGGTGATCACTGTGTGGGCGCTTCGGCAGACCTACGATTTATGGGAGGAAGCACGGGCGATTGTCTTCAGGAGGTCCGACCGGGATGAGTGCACGGGGGTCTTCCGCACTGTTCATGGTCGCCCGTGCATTCACGAACTGATTGTACTGACAGAGTCAAATGGACGGCGCCTGCTCAGCCCCCACGACTTCGCTCTGCACTGGTGGATCAACCGTGGGCAGGAAGTAGCTCTTCCTGTCAGGGTTCACGAGCCAATGTACACAGAGCAAGCCATAAGCCTACACCAACGTCGGGTCGAGCGCAGACGTCGGAACGCCCCCTACAGTACGAGGAGGGACCCAGTCCTGTATGAGCGTGTTGACCTCAACCACCCAGCTTCACCACCGCCTGCTCGCCACAGTGCTCTACCAGCGGACGACACGACACTGACGACGTTGCCTCCGTTGACAAATTCAACAGACGACGGCTCGAGCACCGTGTCAACGTACCACGAGCACAACGTGCCAGCCCGGTTTTGGGGATACGCTAGCTGGAGTTGAAAGCTCATCCTATATGCATTAGAAGTCAATGCGAAACCTAGAAACACACTGAAATTTGAATAAAGCGCCAAAACTTTATTGCTGTTATTACCTGCCAAACTTACTGTTCAGTCAATTGTTTCTTTGCATGCCCACGAGCTACATGAGTTCTATACGAACTGTCATTGTCGTACGGTTTCTCACAGACATTGCAGATGTACGGGCCCTTCCTCTTCGGCGGAGCACGGCGCTTGAGCTTATTCTCGGCGGCCTTGGGGTTGCCGAGGCAGTAGCGGCGGTGGTAACGCATGGCATTCGACTCCTCCAGCTTAATCCCGCAGTACTGGCATTCAAAGTGAGGCGGAAGCACATTTGAAACCACGTCTGGCTCCCATTTAAGACCACGGAAGGTCAGGTAACAATGCATACGGTGGTTCACGCGGTCGTACGCCATCCCGTTGTGGATCAAATCCCCTCGAAAGATGACGCAGAAGCCGACTGGAATTTCGATGACGCGCGCCTTAGACTCGTCCTTGACGTCCGTGCACCCATCGTAGACTAGAACACGTGCACCTTCGTCAAGAGCGCACAGCATGCTGCCGAGAACGCGACCTTGCTTTCTTGCGGCTTCTAAGACCTTGTCCGGGTAGTCCTGATGACTTTCCTGCTCGTCACCCCCCGGGTGGGACCGCAAGAACGAGACAGCGGATATAATCCAGCGAGGCTCGAGGCAGTCGGTGATGGCTTTCACTGCAATCTTCAAATCTCGGACTGCCCCGGATGCCCTGTAGACACGAGCCATCTCGCGGCAGGCGTCGTCGCAGTCTCCCCCCACCTTGTTGAAGATAGGGTTATACTTGGACTCCATGGCACCGGATCTCGCCTCATTTTGTAGGGCGCGAAGGACCTCTGGACGAAGGCCGAGGGAGACAAGCAAGTAGCCACAGGGCGGCAGCGGAGGTCTTGGCTTCGGCTTGGGCGCCATTTCGGAAGTGAGACCAATGCAGGTGCGTCGGCGCCGGGATTGCAACGGGCACGCTCTTATGGGACGGGCACGGTGCTAATAATCTTAGTTTTTGTATGGACAAGTCTATTGCATATTCCAACGGACACACCTCGGTGGGACGGGCACACCTGCTAATTGACTTATGTATAGTATGCATGAAAACGGCTGATTTTGGGGAGCCCCTGTGTACTATTTCTGTGAAATGGCCCTCTGTGCAAATCCTTGGAAATGGCCCTCCTTAGTCTCACCCATCGCCCTGTGGTTAACTAGTGGTTCAGAGGCTCTTCCTGAACTACCTAGTGTTCTATCCTAAATTGTATCATTCTCTAACCCCAGTTGCCACCTGTTCTACGAATCAGCTTGTGTAAATCTTCCACGAACTTGTACTTCTCATGTTTACCATCTAGAACTACTGGATGCATACCTATCATTTATGATTTAGACCAATCACCTAAAGGATTATAGGATGTTACCATCTTGGAATCTTATCTTAAAAGTTTGAGAACCACAACTAGCTGGTGTAGTTCAACCTGACGTGGTTGTCGTCACCGCCAATGCCTGCCGTGGCGGCAACTACGTCACACCCCAGAAAGCGGCAGGCACGTCTCGATCGAATCGTCGCACTCGAGGCTCGGGTGGCTGCGGCACGCACGCGCGCTTGACTCCTTGACTCAACGCATATTTGGCTTCTTGACTCCTTGACCTCATGCACGCTTGACTCCTCGCACGTTTGCCTTCATTCATCAAGACGGTGCCGCTAGTTTGCAGCATCGGTAGGTCGCGTTGAATGAATGCACAAACTTTGGCAAAATCTTATATGTATGAAATATGACCTATCTTTCTGAAATATGTGGGGTTACGATCTGAAATGTCACAATAGCGAACACAAATATTGCAGTTGCCTCCCGCCCCCTCTAATCGCATACCGAATCTGACCAGCAAACAAAATTGTTGACAATCGCTTTTCTGAGACCTCCGCGCGATGGCGAGCACAGCGAACACCGGCAGCCAGCCGCGTCTGTCACCGTCAGCCTCCTCCTCTGTACACGCAGCAAGCACCAACCTCTTTGTGCGGATGCCGCACGCGCGCGGGGTGCGTCGCCGGCGGGAGGAGTCGGCGGCCGTGGAGATCGAGGAGTTGGACTCGCGCACCATGCGCCAGAACTCGTACAACTACTTCCAGCAGCACGGGGCGGGCTCCGGTCCTCCGCTGCTGCGTACGTCGACGTTCCACTCATCGCTGGGTCGCAGCCCTGCGTCTCGCAAGAAGCAGCGGACGCTGGCGGAGCAGCTGGACGAGTTGTGTCTGCAGGGCTCGCGCGGTCGCGTCGTGGGACTCGACAGCGCCAAGAACAGAAGCAAAAGCAGGAGCGCGCGCCGACTGGCCAGAGAGAAGGCGAGACAGGAGGCGGCAGGTGGCGCCCGCATCGTGGAGCTCGACGAGTTCGGACAGGAGAAAGCGGCGTCGGTGGATGGCAGCGGCAGCGACAGCGACGGAATGATGGACACGACGGGGGAACAGGCAGGAATGAAGGTATACGGGGACGTGGCAGACGTCGGCGGACTGCGAAGCTTCTTCGCTGCAGGAGCGGGGGGACACCACAGACCCTTGGACAGAATGTACCACCACTATGTTGCAGTGGCACAAGCTGCAGCAGCGTCGACTGCACCGCAGGGCAATGAGATGGTCGTGTTTCGACCCCCTGCTCCTGTTGCCACGTCTTTTGCAGAGAATTTGCCGGCGTATTTGTCGCTGACGCCGCATGAGTTCGAGAATCTGTCCATGACGGAGAAACGCCAGTGGTACCAGGCACACAGTCGCTACATGCGAGAGCTGGACCAAGCTGCGGCGGAACAGAAGAATGAATATGAGAATGAAACGCAGCTGGAAGCAAAGCCGACGGATGTGACTGGTGGGTTCGAAGCATCGCGACGTCGTAGCTCCAGTGCGAGCTCGAGTCGGTCGTATCGAGTGCTTGGAGTTCCTAGTACGGATGAAGACGATGACAGATTTTATGACGACTTTGGAGAGGATGTGGAGATGATGGAAGACATCGACGACGACGCAGCGCCGAAGTGTCCGCGTGCTGCAGGTGCTGTTTCGCACTCGGAGTGGTTTACGGACGATGAATTGTGAGGTGTGGGGCAACGTAGAGGGGTGGCAAGCGATGATGAATGAACTCAGGGAATCAATAATGGTGAATAACAGCGACATATATTCTGACAAGTGCTCGCCAAGGGCGGCCGCGTCTATAGTAGTCGTAGCAGCTCGTGTCTGCTTACTTCCGCGTGTACGCTTCAATGTACGGGCTGACAACAGCGGCGGCAACAGCAAGGTACACAGGCCAGTTGGACTGAGCCGAACGCAGAGGCTTCGTGGGTGACACCACCACACGATGCTTATGCGCGTGGCCATCGTGTTCGTGTTTCACCACGTCGTAGCCCTCGTGCTTGTCGATCGTGAAGTGGCCGTCAGAAGCAATCACGCGGTACCCGTCCGGGTAGTGTGCGTACGGGACGTAAATCTCCGAGACTGCGCTCGTCACCGACTTCTCCGACGTGTACTCGAGCACGTACTCAGCAGTTTTCAAGTCAAACTGCGACTTGATCGGAATCCCAGCAATCCTGCGTCCATGCGGGCGCGCAAATGCTCGCAGGGCACGAGCAGAGTCATCACGACGGCGAACACCAGAAAGACGGCGCGCCAGGGCCTCCGAATCCGGGCTGCTAATACTCAAGTCCTCCAGATTGCACATGTTCGGTGACCTGTGCAATCTGGAGGACTTGAGTATTAGCAGCCCGGATTCGGAGGCCCTGGCGCGCCGTCTTTCTGGTGTTCGCCGTCGTGATATTGCACAGGTCACCGAACATGTGCGAGTTGTCGGCTGTGTAGTTCCACGGCGTGAAGGACAACAGCTGCGACTCCAGGTTGAAGATTGTGTTGTCCAAAGCCTCCACTTGAGCGGAGAAGTCACCGGTCTCGAATGCTTGCGCATGGTTCATGTTGTACGGAATACCCGTCTCGCCGATCAGTGAGTTGTCGGCTGTGTAGTTCCACGGCGTGAAGGACAACAGCTGCGACTCCAGGTTGAAGATTGTGTTGTCCAAAGCCTCCACTTGAGCGGAGAAGTCACCGGTCTCGAATGCTTGCGCATGGTTCATGTTGTACGGAATACCCGTCTCGCCGATCAGTGTCGGGGCGTTAGCCATCTTTTCACGTCCGAAGCTGGCGACATGGGCAAGCTGGTGCTGGTGTAGCTTCCGAAGCGCAGCATTACCGAAAGCTGGCTTGCCCGTCGCGAAGTCCAGCGTGAAGTACGAGCGCCAGGTCGTGGTGAAGAGCGTGATCATATCGTACCAGTGCATCGCGTTGACTGCGAGTGGAATTGCTGATTTGAGGGAACACCAGGTCACCGATTTCGGTAGGAGGCATCTCCGTGAAGATCATGGCCTTCGGGGAAATACTCTGAATACGCTTGGTGAACCTCCTTGCGAAGGGAAGGAAGAACTCCGTGCCGAAGTCAACGCCGCTGAAGTAGTCAGGCTTGAGCAGCTTCGGGTTACCCTGCGCGTCAAAGTCCCACACGCCAGCCTTCCTCCAGACGCAATCAGCGCCTTCCTTCCACGCCCGTACTCCTTTGGGGTCAATACGCTCCACACGCAGCGGCTTTCCACGCATCATTGCGATGATACCAGCGCCCCACACCTCAACATCTTGGGCAATACCTTCACCAAGCAGCATGGCAGCGAACAGCGAAGGTGCGTGGCCATTCCTGAAGCCACCGGAGTTCACCAGGTCTTTCGTGCCGATCCAACCGTTGGAAGGCTCGTTCATCGTGCCGTAGCCAGCAACATTCGGCAGGTCCTTGAGTGCTTCGGCCAATGCCGCCAACGAGTCCAAGTAGTGCGACTGCAGATACTCCTGGATCTGCACACCGTCCACGAAGCACTTGGGCGCGTACTTCTTACCAGCCCAGAAGAGCGTGAACATGGTGGCACAAGCCAATTTGGCGTAGTTCGTGGGCCAGATCATCTTTGGGAACTTGGACGCCGGCAGTCCGCACGTCTCGAGGCACAGCGCCGCCTTAGTCGACTCGAAGTTGCGCGGCTCCAAGCCGATGCACTCCAGCGTCCACATGGGGGCACCGTCGCCTCCCGTCCAGCGGGACCACACGTCCTGGTGCGGGTCGATGTACACCTGCATGTTGTACTCGGCAGCCTTGTCCACCACTGCGCGGATGTACTGGAGGTACTCGTGGTCGATCTGACCGGGGCCGGCGTGCTCGATGGCCTCCCACGTGACGATGAATCGCAGGAACGTCAACCCCCAGCGCTGCAGCCTCTGGAAGTGCAGATCCGCCTCCTCCAGGGGGAACGGACGTCCTACGAATGATACAGAGGCGGCGCCATCGAAGAACGCGCTCATGTCCTGGTTGTCCGTGTGGCCGTAGCCGAATGGCAGCTTGGAAGAGCTACCGAGGTTCACGCCACGCAGCAGCGCGACTCGACCGTGCTGGTCAATGAAGTGGCCGTCCTTCATGCTGAGGTGCGTCACCTCGCGCGCTTCTGGCTCAGATGCAGGCTTCGGCTGCGACATCTTCGCCTAGCTTGTGTGCTTCGAGTAAGTCTTGCTGGGTCTTGTGCTCTTGGCCGCGAAATGCAGAGTGCAGTGTGGAGACCGCGGACACGTACGTCGTGCGGAGTTGAAGCTCGAAGTCTGCCTCCACGCGGATTTGATGACAGTCATCCCGATCCCGTCCACGGCAACTTGATGACGGTGCAGAGACCCGCATGTCCATGCGTATCAAATCCGGCGCCAGACACATCAACGCCCGCCCAACACACGCGTGCGTGTCAGCTTGAGGACACTCCGTCGCCAATGTGATCGATTGTCCTTTGACGGCGGTTCGTTCGTCTTCAAGTTCAACATCTATCGACTTCAGGTGACCCTCTGACTCACTGCCTCGTCACGGCTGACTCACTGTCTCGTCACGAGCGCAGCGAAAGCTCGTAATGCAAACGCTACCTAAGATCCCGTTAGCTGCGTAGAGAGAGAAACATTGTGGTGTATTGATTGTACAGTACCAAGGTGACTGAACGAGGCGGCGTCTGGCTTGCTATGGTTTTGCCCCGGGAGTGATCCCAGCCGCCTACCACGTCAGGTAGGGCGTGACGATGGCAATGCCCAGCGCCACGTACACGGGGATGTTGCTGTGCCCCTCCCACGCGAACCGCGAGGTCTTGGCCGCCGCCTTCTTGGTCTTCTCCACGACCACGCGGTGCTTGTGCGCGTGGCTGTCGTGCTCGTGCTTGACGATGTCGTAGCCCTCGTGCTTCTCGATGCTGCAGTAGCCGTCCGACGCCGTCACGCGGTAGCCACCGGGGAAGTGGATGTACGGCACGAAGATCTCGGACGGCTCCGACGAGCCCTCGGACGAATACTCGAACACGAAGGTGGACGAGCTCTGCGAGAACTCGGACGCCACGACGGAGCCGCTCACTTTGCGCGCGTGCGGGCGCGTGGTGGTCGCGTCCTTGAGGTCCAGCACGATCTCCTCGCCCGACTCGGACGTGAACACGTACGTCTTGTTGGTGGTCGTGGTCACCGTCTTCTTGCTGGTGGTGGGGTCCGAGTGCACGAGCGTCTTCTTGACTGTCGTCTGCGTGTGCGTCGTCTTCACGGGCGAGGACATGGCGGTGCTGGAGGCTCGACTTGGTGGTGGAGGGGGATTTTCGAGAATGCCGGCTTCCTCCGGTCCGCAGACTGCGTTATGCTGGAGTGGGTCGCAGCTCAGTTTAGTCGTAAATTTCAGAACAAAATATGAAAGGTAAGGATATGATTTCAGCACTATCGCTTATCTAGAACTATTCACAGCGTAGATACTTGGGTGTTTATACTGAATTGGTTTAGGGAGGGTATTATATATTATATGCATCGTAGGATTGCATCACGGTAGTACATGGATACTTCAACTGTATCATTTCTGTGTTAAAAAACGGCACGTCAAATGCACCACTACTTCAGTCACTTTTGCTCACTGCTCAGACTCTGTCAGAGCTCCTTGCTCGAAGTTCGAACTTTGAGGCGAAGCGCTCGAGACAGCATGCTGGAAATTCGGATAAGAGAGCGATAGCTAACAATGGCTGTCGATCGGCCCATTGCAATCGCCTACGCCAAGCTCCGGACTGCCATGGCGTAGCCCCTATCACAGCGGCGAGATCTGGTCCTAAAGTATCCACGGAGCTTGCTCTGCTCTCTACACTACTACTACAGTAATGTGCGTCAATAAGGAACGCTTGGTAACTAATATCCTTACATACATTATATACAGCTGGCAGTCAAGAACACAGCTAACATTAACTAAAGCAATACATTGCTCTTTCTTTTTCCACTTGTTCGCCTTAATAGCCTCCACACTCCTATTCATATCAGAGGTTCCTTATTGACGCACATTACTGTAGTAGTATTTGAAATCGAATGTTGGATTATCTTGCGGTGGCTGCAGACTTAGTGGCTCACAACGATTGCTGTAAGAGGGTGTTCGCTACACAACTGGAGGTGCGTGATTCTAGTGCTCTTAAGGCAACACAAGTTTTGGGGCTGCACACTGGAAATTCATTATCGATGGAAAACGTCAAACTTGGTTGGCAAGGAAAAAAACGTCACGCTTTTGTTTACAACTTGATCTCTCCGTACTCGACGCCTTCTCTAAGATGCTTCGAGATGGAGGCGACACATTTATCTACTGCACGACATGACCATCTAGTTCTCCGAGCGCAGGTTGGCAGTCATCCGGCGGCGACGACGAGCTTTGCAGTTCGTGGTGGGGGGTGTCACGGTGCCCGGGGCGGTCGTAGAGGCTGAGGTGGGTGCAGTCGTGCTGGCAGGGGCCGAGGTGTAGTCGTTCGCGATCGCATCCATCTGGATCGGTGCAGTCGTCGACACAGTGGCCTGCGTGGCAGCAGGGGTCGCCGTCGTGGTCGTGGGGGTCTGCGCAGTTTGCGCACCGCCGCTTCCGTTGACGATCGGTGCGCACTGCTTGTAGACCTGCCAGTTGGCCTCATGCAGCGCCAGCCAGTAGAAGGTGAAGGTACAGTCTCCGCTGCAGGATGAGTAGTCAATGGGGACTTCGGCGGGGTAAGCTGTGTAGTCTCCGCGACAATCGTCCGAGTGGAAGACGCGGGTGTCGTCGATCCAGGCCTCGCACGGGCCGTGGTGAGAGTCGATGAACCCCATCTGCTCTTGGTCGTTCTGCCACTTCATGGAGCTCAGCGAGCTCACGTCCACCGGTGAACCGGTCAGAGCGGTGTTCCCGCAATCCGAGGCGGCGGTGTCCATCATGGCACGGAGCGTCTTGAACTGCGAGTTGGGGAACGATTTGGTGAACATGGCGGTGTTGGCCTGCGGGCTGTCGTTCCACTTGAGCCCCGAGAACGCCGGGTCGCACGACTCGGTCAGAATGGCATTGTACTTGGTGTTGATGCTGTTGGGGAAGTACGCAGCTGGCTGCGAGAGGTACCCGTGGGCATTGACCGAGTGAGCCACGATGGAAATGGCGGTGGTGGCGACAACGAACTTCATGGTTGAGAGTCTCTCAACTTGAGACTGGCGAGTGACTTGGAGCTGAGGAGGCAAATGTCGGAATGACGAGTTGGTGGTGCCTGTCACGAGGAGGTTTTGCCGACGGTCCTGCGCCGCGTGCCGTTGCATCTTTCGGAGCTGCGACCGAAGACAACGCTTACGACGGTGCTGTCGCCCACGACCATCTGGATCTGATTAAGCCGCGACTGGAGCCTTGTGGTGCTGGGAAAACAGCCGCACGTCGACGACTGAAAAGTTCGCCCGACTTTTGCATGACCGTTTGAACAGCAAAAGCTATACGAGATGTTCTGCACCCACGTGGCTCTTCGCTCTCGGTGGCTTTGTCGTGGTGCTGTAAAGGCACGTACATGTATTACATGTATACTTCGACAGAACATGCGGAACACCCGTTAATGCCGTAAGAACACACAGCAAATCCTTTTGATTAGGATAAACTATGGATCCTGACCTCCCACATGACGCACGATTTTATAATTGAGTATTGCAGGTTACGCCATAAAAGTGACCAGCCGCGCTACGCTTGGCTGGGCGCCGCTTCGGCGCCCCCGCTGCTCGCTTCGCTCTCGATTAAAAGATTGTAAGTTCTACCCAGAACATTGGTCGTCTCGCTGAGGAGCTCGTCGCTGGACCCGCCTCCGCAAATACCGCGCGGCCCTGCTTCGCGGGCTCGTCGCTGGGCCCGCCTCCGCAAATACCGCGCGGCCCTACTTCGCGGGCTCCCCGCGCGGGTTTGCTCTGGCTACGCTCCTCACACCCGCTCGCCTCCGGTGGCCCTTCTATGCTTTGTGTGTTAGATGTCGCCCACCCTCGTGTGTGCTGGCCGCGCGTGGGCGTGTGTTGGTCCTATTTCCTCGTATACTTCGTCAAGTGACTCACTTGAAAAATCAATCAACTAGCTACTGAGGTATTATAGTGCCTCACTTTAAGTGAGGCACTATAATACCTCAGTAGCTAGTTCATTGATTTTTCAACTACACCGGCGCCAACCTGCACCAAACCAGTGCCATATGCCCCAGGCAACTCTGTGGGCGCTGCCACGACAAGCGCGCCACTCTGGACGGAAGGGCGGACGAATTGAGGGGCACAGCGTTAATCCACGTGTGCGAACAGTGAGGCGAATGTGGAGCCACGTGCCAATCATTGAGACTGTGTGGGGGGGGGCGACAGTAATAGTCCATACTCTAGTGTACTTCCCGTCGATGCGACGACCCCATTCAAGTAGTGGTGGCGCGAACGAGTATGCTTCGACGCCAGCGGATACGGTACAGGTGTGGGGTCAGATCTGGAGCGAGCCCTCCATAAGCTGCACCGTGGTGCCATGTTCGCAAAACCAGATGGACGAAGTCGCTCCTCCGATCGGTGAGAGGAGTAACGTTCCGCCATCCGACTCCAGCCTCGCTGCTGTAAAGCGAGATGCGACTGCATTCTGCGGGTACATTGCCATCGTTACAACGGTAGCACTGCGCCACGCCCGTCGCTCGAAACGTTCTACATTCCATCGAGAATCGTCTCAGGGGGCTTCACTCAAGGGCAGTCTCTTTTTATCCGGCGACATTAATACATAATAATATCTGTTGATCGGTCCATTGCAACCGCCTGGGCCAAGCTCCTGACTGCTACAACGAAGCCCCTATCACAGCGATGAGGTCCAGTCCAAAAGTATCCACAGAGCTCGCACTGCTCTCTAGAACCAGTTTGAAACGGAAAATATGATTATCTTGCGGTGGCTGCAGACTCAGTGGCTCACAACGATTGCTGTAAGAGCGTGTTCGCTGCACAACTGGAGGTGCGTGCTTAGTGCTCTAAGGCAACACAAGTGTTGGGGCTGATCACTGGAAATTCATTATCGTTAACTTCAAACGTGGTTGGCGAGGAGAAAAACGACACGCTTTTGTTTACAACTTTATCTCTCCGTACTCGACGCCTTCTCTAAGCTGCTTCGAGATGGAGGCGACATATTCGTCTACTGCACTTTACGACAATCTAGTTCTTCGAGCGCAGGTTGGCAGTCATCCGGCGGCGACGACGAGCCTTGCCGTTCGCGATCGGTGCGCACTGCTTGTAGACCTGCCAGTTGGGCTCATGCAGCGCCAGCCAGTAGAAGGTGAAGGTGCAATCCCCGCTGCAGGACGAGTAGTCGATGGGGATTTCGGCCGGGTAACCGGTGTAGTCGCGGCGACAATCGTCTGAGTGGAAGACGCGGGTGTCGTCGATCCAGGCCTCGCACGGGCCGTAGTGCGACGGCATAAATCCTATCTGCGTTTGGTAGTTCTGCCACTTCATGGATCTCAGCGAGCTCACGTCCACCGCTCAAGTCGGGGGGAGTGTAATGATCTGCACATGCAAGCGCAGAGCAACACGACAACATCCGATGAGTCCGCACACAGAGAGCAGGAGTCGCCGTCTGCATACTTACCGGTTGCGCAAGCGCTTGCTCCGGCGAGCCCCAACCAACCACTGCATGTTTAGGACTGCGCGCCACGAGAGCGCCCTCCGGTAGATGGATAGCAAAAAAGAGATAAAACAACAATTCAGTTTCCATTTTACCCGCAATACCACAAGTACAAGCCAGCACCTTACACTTGGTGGCACTTGCGCCTCCAGCGCGCGCTTCCGTCCAGTTCCAGTCTCCGTTCGAGTTCCAGTTCCAGATCCAGTCCAGTCCTGCCACGCGTCGCTAGTGTGCACGCCGTCCAGCCTAGTCCGTCCCGCGTTGCCGTTGCGCACGCCGTCTTCCTCGCCTACGTTCTTCGGTGCGCCGCACCTGTACATCTCGCCGTTCAGCTTCTCCGGGTGCGCCGCGTGCGTTACCTCGTCCGCAGCTTCGTTCCGCTCGTCGCCGACGGGACCTCCATTTTCGCCGGGCTCGCTCCTTTTCTTTCTGGGGGAGGAGTGGCGACGCGCATTGTCACACGTCACTTCGTGTCGACATCTCATTGGTGCATTTAGCCCAATCACTTCCGCGTGTCCATACGCGGCACCCACCTCGACCTTCCGCTTGTCGCCTCGGCTGTCACTTGCAAACAGTGCGCAGCCGAGTGTAACATCCGCGTCGGTGGCCGTTGCGAGTCTAGTAGTAGGAGTCTTTGTGCTCCGAGGCGGGCTCGAGCGAGCGCCGGACGAAATTACACCAGTTGCTTCCTTCGGGACACTAGAGCAAGTGGTTGGTACTTGTCGGAAACAGAGCTCCAGGGAGTGCCTGCGACTTCAAACTTTGATTGATTTGGCTGAGGAGCATGCGCGCCACAGCCATCTATTGACGACGTGTCTAGCGTAGGCGCAAACATGGATGAAGCAGCGATGCAGCACGCGGACAGCGTGCAGCAGATGTTCGCCTCGCTCGCGGCAATGATGCACGAGCAGCAGCAGTTCATGGCACAGAGCCGAGCTGCAGCGCCAGATGGCGGCGACACTGCAACAGCAACAGCAGCAGCAATCCACCTCGCAGCAGCAGCAACCGTCGGTGGCTGACTCTTCGTCGCCAGACACGCGCGAGTACCGGACCGAGGGCATCACCATGCCGAAGTTCTCCGGCACCAAGGACGACGACGTCGCGGACTACCTCTTCAGCGCCAAGCTCTACTTTGAGTCGAAGAACATCAAGTACGGCGCCGACTCGCCGCAGCAGCGCCCCTTGTCGCTCTTGGTAGCAAACTTGAAGGGACCAGCAGCGGCTTGGTACCGCGAGTACGTCTCCCACGACGGGAACTTCCTGCACTCGGTCACGCAGTTCGAGGAGCTGCTGACCAGCGAGTTCACGACAACCGATCGGCAAGAGCACCTGCGTGACCAGCTCCTACGCCTGCGCCAGAACAACTTCACCTGTCTTGAAGATTACGTGGCGGCCTTCCGGCACATCATCTGCAAGGTAGAGGAGATGAGCGACATCGACAAGGTCATGCATTTCCAGAAGGGGTTGGTCGTAGAGATCAAACAAGAGGTGAAGCTGCGCCAGTTCAGGAACACGACAGACGCAATTTCGTTTGCACTCATGTACGACCGCACACACGCTGTAGGATCGCGTCGAACCAACGTGAACCGCGGAGGCCAAGGTCCATAACGCCTTCAGCAGTCGTCACATCACGTCGAGGAGCCGACCCCAATGGAGATCGGGAGTTCGCGCTTCGTCTCTCGCGAAGAGTGTCTGCGAAGTAATCTTTGCTTCTACTGCAAGGAGCCCGAACACCGCCTGGCTACGTGTCCTAAGCGGCCAGCGCGTAACAACCCCCGAGGCTCATCTCGTCCTCCACAAAGGCGTGGTTCTTTCCGCGCAAACCAGGGCTCGTTTCGCCGCATTGTTGAAGACGACGACGTATCCGACGACGATGACGACGCCTACGCAGACAACCGCGACGACCACGTCGAGGTCATCGACAGTTTGCAGCTGAACATGGTGTCTCTCGACGCGAAGTTGTCGCCCAATCGTGAACTGTTGAGGTTCAAGGGAGCGATGAACGACCAGGCAGTGCGAGTCTTGATCGACAGAGGTGCAGAGCGCAACATTGTGCGTCCGGGCCTCGCGCAACACTACGTTGAGGCCACCAAGGTCACGGCCGAGCGCTTTGATGGCACGACAACCCCGGCGCGTACCGCACAGCAATGTTTGGAGACTGTCTGCTTTGATGGCAGAGCCTTCAACGATGTTTCTCTCTTTGAATGGGGGGTATCTTCAAACCAAGACGTGATTCTCGGTCTCCCGTGGTTAGTGCAATTCAACCCGATCATCAATTGGCAAACCGGAGTGATGCGCTTTCCAAATCAGCGTGTAGTACATGACTTCGATTCCGTGAACAGCAGTCTTGAGGTGGCGGGACCGACGGTGGCTTCAGTGGAAGTGAAACCGGAATTTCTTCAGCACCCGCTTCCCCCGAACCTGCGGCAGCAGCTCGATGACCGTGTGAAGGCAGGCTACTTCAGTATGCCGTTGGGACCGAGCTCACTAGCAGCGCTGGAACACCAGACCTTACCACGCATCTTTGACGACGAAGGTGACGATGGTACAGACGCGTCGCCGCTGTGTGTTCTTGCGGATGCGGAGTTCGAGAAGAAGGTGAAGGCTGATGAGTACGTCGAACTGTATCATGTCACGGTGAAGACGTCGCCCGAGGTGAAGTCCGTGCCATTGCAGCTCCAAGCGGTTCTTGAAGAGTTCGCAGATGTCTTTCCAGCAGAGCTGACACCTGGATTACCGCCAAGCCGCTCCATCGAGCACGAAGTGGTCTTGAAACCCGGGGCGACGCCAAGCAACCGAGCTCCCTTCCGCCTCTCGAAGGTTGAGCAGGAAGCATTGGACATCTTTGTGGCAGAGCTGCTGAAGAAGAACTGGGTCGAAGTGTCGGACTCTCCCTGGGTATCGAACATCTTCGGCGTGCCAAAAAAGGATCCCGCGACGGGCAAGTTCCCATCCCGCTTGGAGTGGCTGCACTCGAACAACCCGCACATGCCGATTCGATGGGTCATCGACTATCGCTTGGTGAATGCCGCCTCGGATATGGCTAAGATCCCGCTACCGCACATCGAACAACTCTTCGATCGCATGGTGGGCGCAGTGGTCTTCTCTATTCTCGACCTCGCGAGTGGATACCACCAAATGCGCATGTCTCCGACGTCAAAGCAGTATACGGCATTCAGGACGAACCATGAGATCTATCATTGGAACGTGGCGCCCATGGGTCTGGCCGGCATGCCAGGCACGTGGACACGCCTGATGCGCAAGCTGCTGAGTCATCTACTGTTCGTGGTCGTCTACCTTGACGACATCTGCATCTTCTCGCGATCGATGGCTGACCACGTTGAGCACTTACGACAAGTCTGCGAAGTCCTTCGCGCTAACAAGCTTTACGCCCGTCCTGACAAGTGCGACTTCGGACAAGCCTCGGTCGACTTCCTTGGCCACACCATCTCTGCTGATGGGTTGCACGTGGACGCTCGCAAGACTCGAGCCATCGCAGAGTGGACCGAGCCTTGCAACATCAAGGACCTCCAACGCTTCTTGGGCCTCGCCGGGTACTATCGTCGCTTCATCCACCAGTTTGCGACGTTGGTACTGCCCCTGAGCTCTCTGGTCAAGAAGGATGTCGCTTGGGTATGGAATGAACACCAGCGCCAAGCTTTCAATGCCATAAAGCTCGCGCTTCAGCACGCACCGGTGCTTCGTCTGCCGGACTTTGAAAAAACATTCATCGTGACAACGGATGCCAGCCATGCGTGCATTGGTGGAGTGCTCTCTCAGATGCATGGTGGCAACGATCTCCCCGTGGCTTTCTTCAGCAAGAAGCTGGGACCTCACGAGCTGAACTGGCCTGTTCACGAGAAGGAGCTCTTTGCGATCAAGCAGGCGCTTACACGTTGGCGTCATTACCTCCATGGAGTCTCGTTTGAAGTGTACACGGATAATTCGGCGTGCAAGTGGTTTTTGCAGCATCCACGCCTGTCGGGCCGCCTGGCCCGCTGGCTCGACTTCTTTGCATCCTTCCAGTTCACTCTGCATCATCGTCCAGAAGCTTTGAATGTCGTTGCGGACGCGTTGTCGCGCCCCCTGATGCTTCATCGAGTCCGGGGGAGGGGCAGGAGGATTGTGAGTCCAAGCCCGAGCCGATTGCAGTGTGTACGGCGTGCTTGACGTCCACCACATGCACGAACATTCGAGACGTGGTCTCACGACGTACCATGGCTACGGCGAAGCTCCAAAGCATACCGTCCCGGGATCAAGCTGTGATGCTTGCCGTCAAACAGCCAGCCACAAAGGCACTCGGAGTTGGCACAGCACAGTGGCGCATGAGGTTGAACGCAGCGTCAATGGAGGACAGCACGGTGATCAGCTCACTTCAGCTGGATAACCAAACGAAGCGGGCGTTTCAGAAGGTATACGGCAGCGATCCAGTCTTCAAGCCACTGTGGAAGTCCGGACGCTCATCGGAAGAGTACGAAATCATTAGCGGGCTAATCTACTTGAAGAGTGACGACAATCTACGCCGCCTTTGTGTACCAAACAACCAAAAACTTCGGCTCGATGTCATCCACAACGCGCACGATGCTGCCATCATGGCGCACCCTGGGATCCGCCGCACACAGCTAGCTGCAGCTCAGTGGTACTTCTGGCCGAGCATGGACCTGGATATCAAAGCCTACGTGCAGAGTTGCGAGTCTTGCATGAGGTACAAATCGAGCACGGGGCGGAAGTCAGGCAAGCTTCAACCAATTCCGTTACCGGCAGCTTGTTGGGATGTTGTCTCGACTGACTTCATCACGCACTTGCCAGTGTCCGACGGCTTTGATGCGATCATGGTTGTGGTGGACAAGTTGTCAAAGCGTCCAGTCTACATCCCGACGCACACCACAGCGACCGCGGAAGACACTGCCAAGCTGTTCTTCAACAATGTCATCCGGTACTATGGAATCCCATCGACTATCATCTCCGACCGCGACCCGAAGTTCACGTCGAAGTTCTGGAAAGCTCTTGTGCAGCTGATGAAGATCAAGACAGCGATGACGACTGCCCACCGAGCGCAGGCCGACGGCCAAACTGAGCGTCAGAATCGGACTCTCGAGGACTCGTTGCGATGCTCTATCTCGTACCATGGCAACGACTGGAATGAACACCTGCCCATGATTGAGTATGCGCACACAACGCTGGTGTCCAGCTCGTCAAAGCTGTCGCCCTTCTTCGTCGACACCGGCCGTCACCCTAAGAACCCATTGGGTAGTGCTGAGAGCGATCAGCCGGTGGAGAGGTCTCGCGTGGAGTACGCGTCTCGATTTGTTCAGCATCGTCAAGAGGTGATCGAACGTGCTCGGAAGAATCTGTTGGATGCGCAAGAGGCTCAAAAGAAGTTTTACGACCGGCGTCGTGCAGCCAATCCATTCAAGGTCGGCGATCTAGCCCTGCTGTCGACGCAAGACCTGAACATCTCGCACGCCACTGCCGAAACGACTCTGCGCTCACGGAAGCTCATCCCGCGATTCACCGGTCCTTACCACATCCTGGAACTTCACGGCAACGTCGCACTGCTGGATCTACCGGCCAACTTGAAGCACATCAGTCCACGCTTTAACATCGACAAGCTCAAGGTATACAACAGCAACCCTGATCGCTTCGTCGGTCGTGTGATCCCGAAGTCGACCCCCGTGATCTTTGATGACGACGGTGAGCCACTACATGTTGTTGAAGCCCTGATCAAGAAACGGATCTTCAACCGTCAACCTGAGTACTTGGTCAAGTGGCACGGGCTCCCTCACCATGAAAACACGTGGGAACGCGAGCGCGACATCAAACACGTCAGTCACTGGCAAGCGCTGCTCAAGGATCTTCGCCAACGCAATCGAGTGGCACGGGCCTAGTGGAATTCTCTTCAACAGAGGTTTCACGGTACTGTTCCTTACACCGAAGGTCTACGCTACTACCAACTTCAACTTCGGCAACTTCAACGTTCAAGGTGCCGGGACTCGCTCAAGTCGGGGGGAGTGTAATGATCTGCACATGCAAGCGCAGAGCAACACGACAACATCCGATGAGTCCGCGCACAGAGAGCAGGAGTCGCCGTCTGCATACTTACCGGTTGCGCAAGCGCTTGCTCCGGCGAGCCCCAACCAACCACTGCATGTTTGGGACTGCGCGCCACGAGAGCGCCCTCCGGTAGATGGATAGCAACAAACAGATAAAACAACAATTCAGTTTCCATTTTACCCGCAATACCACAAGTACAAGCCAGCACCTTACAAGGGCGGTATTCCCGCAGTCCGAGGCGGCGGTGTCTATCATGGCACGGAGCGTCTTGAACTGCGAGTTGGGGAACGATTTGGTGAACATGGCGGTGTTGGCCTGCGGGCTTTTCTCCCAATTGATCCCCGAGAACGCCGGGTCGCACGACTCGGTCAGAGTGGCATTGTACTTGGTGTTGATGCCGTTGGGGAAGTACGCAGCTGGCTGCGAGAGGTACCCGTGGGCATTGACCGAGTGAGCCACGATGGAAATGGCGGTGGTGGCGACAACGAACTTCATGGTTGAGAGTCTCTCAACTTGAGACTGGCGAGTGACTTGGAGCTGAGGAGGCAAATGTCGGAATGACGAGTTGGTGGTGCCTGTCACGAGGAAGTTTTGCCGACAGTCCTGCGCCGCGTGCCGTTGCATCTTTCGGGGCTGCGACCGCATGTGTTATGCGGTATTATACCGTTCTAAATACTACACCCTTCCGTCCATTATCTAGAGGCCCAGCTCGATTTCGATCTACTCAGGCCCACCAAGTTGGGGGCACCAACTACTGCCTCGACCATTCCGACTCTTACTTCTCAAACGACGACGTGCCCATCAAGATACAGTACGACTGCACTTTCACCCCCTTCCTATCAACCCCGCGCATGACAGCTGAGATTGCGACAAGCAAGCCTATAAAACCAGTTTCGATCAACGAAATGTTGTCGAGCTGATTCAGGGTCCAGGTAGCGGTGTGCCAACACGTGCTGTGCCAGCATTTTCAAGTGCATTTGCGGCGTTTAGACTCGCGACTGATGACAAAAAATACAAGGACGCCATCATTAATTCTTTAGCACTCCACTGTTGCCATCGTTAGCCAACCAAAAATACTGGACCAGGATCTGTCGCGGCCATTTCGTACAGATTTCGTACAGAATTCCATAAAACGGCCATTTCTAGACAACCGAGTCCGCTGTCGACTCGACTTCTGTCGGAGGGTACCCCCCCTCCGACAAATTTCTAGATGTGTAGATGGTATGGCTAGAATGGTGAATATTGCTCTCTCACTCCTGCACTGGTCACTGGGGCTGTTGACACTGGCAATCATAGTGCGGACGACGAAGACGAGGTCATCGACGAGTCTACGAGCGCTGCCGCCGCTATGCCGGCGCAGGGCGAGGCCACCCGCAAGCGGTGTCAGCGAGACAGAAGCGGTCTGATGAGGGTGGATTTGCCACGGAACTCGAGCTCCCTGTAAGTGGTACGCCCTCACCAGACTGCTTCTGTCTCCTGCCAGGAAAATGACGCTGCGTTTAAGCTGGCCTCGTCCTCCAAAGTCACGTTGTGGACCTTTTGCAGAATTATTTGGCTAATTTCAGCTGCTAGTACACAGGTGACGGGGCAGCGAATCTTCCCACTCGGTGACACCGGCATGAGAACATATATCACAACCCTCGACTGCCGCAAGACGCCCATTGCACAAATGGCGGGCCCGATCCCATTCGTTCGAGCATTGATAATAGTTAGCAGTGCCATAGTATCGAGGTCGCTGTAGCCTTGCAGTACCTGTGGGTCCGCTGCGCTTGCTTGCAGGCGCCATGATCGCTACTGAGTGGTTGGGCTTGTCAGGGAGTGCAATTGACGTGCGTGGGTGAGGGTCACTTTAACTTGAAAGTGGCTCCTCGGATCTGTACCGAATCTATACATTTAGACAGCAAGTGGCCTGCGGGCTGTACGAGATCTGTACACGATTTTTTAGACACGAAATCTGTACGAAAATAGCCCACGAGAATCGGTCCACTACCTGCCATAATACCCGGCCAAATTGTATACCCTGGCACACCTCGAGGGTAAACTACTAGAAAAATATACCGTATACTATTTGGTCAGTAGCTAATTGATTGATTTTTCAACTACTGTACACCGGCGCCAACCTGCACCAAACCAGCCAGGCATTGCAGTGGGCTCTGCCATGATAAGCGCGCCACTCTGGACGGAAGGGCGGGCGAATTGAGAGGCACAGCGTTAATTCACGTGTGCGAACAGCGAGGCGAATTTGGAGCCGAGTGCGCTGTGCCAATCATTGTGACCCCTCATAGTCACACCGGGGGGGGGGGGGTCGATTGTACATGTACTTCCCGTTGATTGCGACGACACCATTCAAGTATCTATAGTGTTGGCGCTAACGCAATGCTTCGAGGCTAGCGGATACGGTGGAGGTGTGGGGTCAGATCTGGAGCCGCCCATAAGCTGCACCATGGTGCCATGTTCGCGAAACCAGATGGACGAGGTCGACCGGAGATCGGTGAGAGGAGTAACGTTCCGACATCCGAGTCCAGCCGGCCTTGATCGAGCCCCTCCTCTCTGCTGTGAAGCGAGATGCGGCTGCATTCTGCGGATACATTGCCATCGTTACAACGGTAAACACTGCGCTGCGCCCGTCGACCCCCCCCACTTCGTTTGAAACGTTCTGTTCCACCGAGAATCCTCTCAGGACCTTGATTCAAGGGCATTCGTCTCGCTCTTTTTCCGGCGATATGCAAAAGGCAAATGCATGGTTAAAGTTACATTTATTTCTTGTCAGCAGGGCGCTTGATGGTACTTTGAACAGGGTGAAAGGGGGGGCATGCAGCCTAGTGTAGTCTCCCGTCGACGGCAGCAAGCGTGAACAGCAGCATCACGAAGTTCCCCTCATTCAGACTAGCGATTCCTTTGTCGGTCGCGATATCGTCGCCTGAGCCACCACCGGGTATGAACAGGCAGCGCCCCACGACATACATACCGGCGATGACGTATAGATCCGAAAGAGGCATTTCACGCAAGCGCAGTGTCAGAAGTCCCGTGTGTTCCGCGGATCGTAATTGAAACTGAAGGTCTGTCTTTCATCGCTGCGGTGTAGTGGAGTGCGTCCGTGCAATTGCCACCAAAGGTATCATGGCGACGCAAACAAAGCCCCTCTGTTTGTTAACGATTGTGTCTGCACGAAAAGAAGAGAACCATTCGTCCACCAGTGATGAGCTTCTGTACGATCAAACAACTTTATCGCTGCTTCTGTATGCGAACCGATCCACCGCAGTTTTCTGCGGGATCGAAGGACATCAGATCCGGCATCCGGATCCGGATAAGCGATACAACCCGACTCGATCGGGAGTCGAAACGAGTCGGAATCGGATCGAGTCGGATTTGAATCGGATCCGGTCGATTTTGTACGGGACCGACTGACGGTCAACCTTGCACCAGGCTTGAAAGCATACACACCTGTGGTTCAAACCCAGTTTACATCATATAATGCTCGTGCCGTTATCACTGGTGCGTACGCGGGCTTGTCAAGCTTCTCCATCCCCCGTTAGGACTTGATGTGCCGGTCTCGACACATCAATTCAAAGTCTTCTTCGGAGAGAACTTCGTGCTCATTTCGAAATGAGCACGCCAACGACGCAGACTTCCGACGAGCTTGCTGCACCTGCGGCAAGCAACGCGGTCGTCGCTAGCACAAGCGACGACTGCCACATCTTCAGCCTCTTCGGCGTCCGTCGTCACTTCCACGGTGACGACGTCAAGCTCCCCCAAGCGTACCATCTCGGTTGGGGAGTACCACGAGAGGGCGCGGAGCAAGCCGACCTATGCCAACGAGACCTTCTTTGATGGCATGGAGGATCTCGACATGGAGGAGGGCGAGGAGGAGCAAGACTCCTCGTCTTCAGGGCGCAATGAAGCAAGCGTGGGGACGCGTCGTCCCCGCGAGGACGACTCGGACGCTTCGAGCTCAAAGCGCTCGCGCAGCGGCAGCGATAGGGCGCTCGCTGATGCCGGGGCTCTGTCTACTCCGCGGGGTGGAGGCGACGACGACTCCACTCCGTCTGCGGCTGTGACGTCGCGCACTAAGCCGGTGCGCGACCCGTGGATGCCGTCTCCGAGCGAGATCCAATCTCGCTACGGCAGTACCACGCCGGCCAGCCCGTACGCGTTGTACTCCTGCAGCGCCGTCGTTGATGACGATGTCACCAAGGAGCTCGACTTTGATCCGGCGACGGATCAAAGATGTGATTATTACATCGGGCTCTTCCACGAGCTCCGATTCTACGGGAACAAGAAGCATTCCCGTAAGAGTAAGGTGACAGAGTGGGAGGCACTCTGTCAAAGCTGGGGGATGTTCGTCGAGAACTTCAACAAAAATCCCTCAGGCTATCGCGAGCGAGTCCGCTCTGCGGGTGAGCGCTACGAGCGCTACTCGAAGCGGCCCAAGATCTTGCGGCTGCACGATGGTGCAGTCGAGGCGGGGATTCCGTGCGCAGTGCCGTCTGGCGTTGCGTGCGAGCGCTGCCAAGCTGGGGCAGTGCGGCTGTCCGAACGGGACCTTAACGGGTACACTGGTATTAGTGTGCCTGTGGAGTTGAAGACACTGCGTGAGAAGTTAATCACGCAGTTGTCGTCTGAGAGTGCTGAGGGTGGTCGCAACACTCAGCCGAGGGCTGTAGGCGACTACAGCTCTCGCTCAAGTTTTACGCCCTTCGGCGGAGCTGTTGGTGGCGGGATTCGTACTCCGTCACCATTTCCGGAACGTCGCTCATCAGGACGTTCCGCGGCTCCCATGTATCGTGGTCAGGAGAGTATCCTAACCAACGAATACGAAAATGAACCGGACCTTGGGTCCGGATCTGATGATCAACGATTCGCTGGACAATCCAGCGAGTTTCCCCGCGTGCATCTCGCAACGGGGGCGGCGGCGGCGGGAAGACGCCACGGACCGTCGCCGACCGAGGTCTGGGATCGTTTGGAGGCGATGGAGCGCATCCAGACGGCTGAGCTCGCCGAGATACGGCAGGAGCTGAAGCTCTTGAAGGCCCGAATCGGTCAGGCCGGGCAGACCGCTTCGAATATCCAGGTCGACCTAGGGTCGATCGTTGCGCGTTTGGGGCAACGTGTCTACGCGCTCGAGACGAGGGTCGCGCCGAGTCACCGGGAGTAGGTGACTCGTGTTGCGAGTAAGGCTTCAGCCGCCCAACGTAAAAGGTTGGGTGGAGGCGCATGCTGGACGGTATGTCTAGCGTGTACGCGTCGCCATGCTTCGCCAACACGGTGAATGGCCCGATGAAGCGCGGGGCAAGCTTGCTTGCTCCGAAGTCGGAAACTGCATGTTTAGCTAGGTTCTGTGTAGCTAACAGATCTAATGAACCCACTTTGAACTCATTTGTGTTTCCTCTGCCATTGTTGTCAGCATTCAACTTCTGTCGATCGACAGAAGCTGCAATAGCATCTTGCACAAACCGTATTACGGCTTGGCGGCGCTGGACAAAGTCCATTGCCTTCGAGTTGAACTCCTTGTTCAACCCGTTGTTCTTGTTCACTACAGGCCCGGCCTGTGTGTGGTTGTCGTTGTTAAGAGTGTCTACGCCCGGCGTAGACATTGTGCTCTCTTCGACTGGACTACGTGCAGTCCGTGCGCGTGTCGACACAGCTGATATGTTGCTCGTATCAGCGTGTTCATTTCATTCGGTTTGGTTGAAACCGGATACCCTCCCCCACTTAAGGAAGGAGCTACCGCACCGAGTACGCTCGGTACGCGTGGATGCCTCATGGCGTTCACGTAAAACGGTGTATGTCCTGTCGAGACATGCACCGAGTTGTTGATGGCAAACTCTGCCATCGGCAAGCAGTCGCTCCAGTATTGGAACGAGTGAGCGTAGCTCTTCAGAGCGTCAACCAAGACCCGGTTGACGCGCTCAGTTTGTCCGTCGGTCTGCGGATGATCCGCAGTCGACATGGACGGCTGCGTGCCAAGAAGTTCAAACACTTCTTGCCCGAAACGCGCTGTGAAGCGCGGATCACGGTCAGACACGATGACGATCGGCATGCCATGGTGTCTAAACACCATGTCAACAAACAGACGTGGCTGTTACTTCGGCTGGTACTGCAGCAAGATGTACCATCTTGCTGAATCGGTAAACAAAGACCACAATACCAGTCCTCCGCTTGTTGTCAGGCGGAAGACCAAACACAAAGTCCATTGAGATGGACTGCCAACACTCCGACGGAGTCGGTAGTGACTGAAGTGGAGCCTGCGAGAAGGGCGCAGGCTTCACGCGCTGGCAAACCTCGCAAGCACGAACGTACTTGCGTACCCACTTGTACTGGTGACTCCAATAGAAGTCACGCGTGAGAAGCAAATATGTCTTCTCACGACCCTGATGTCCCGACGTCGGGGCATCGTGATACTCGTAAGTGATCCTGAGCTTCAGCTCATGATCGTCCGGCACGACAATGCGATCAGCGTTGTCGTCAACTGCGCTGTAAAGCAGCAGACCATTGTGTACACGATAGCGGTGTACACGTGCACGGAGATGTTTCGCCAGCTTCTGACGAGACTTGTCAGAAGGCGCAGCGAAGTAGTCCAACAACTGCTTCGCATCCGCATCCTTCGTGTATGCGGACCGCACGTCGTCTAACAAAGACGACGAGGGAGTAGACGTCCGGACGACGCCAATTGCATTGGCGTCGGCTTTGTGCACCGCGTAATCAGGTCGACGCGACAACGCGTCGGCCACAACATTCAACCTTCCAGGTTTGTACTCAACCTGGAAGTTGTACTCCGCAAAGAATGAGAGCCATCTCGCCATTCTTTGTGAGATGTGCGGCGACTTGATCGCCGTACGCAATGATGCGTGGTCGGTGTAGACCACAAATGGTCTACTCCCAAGTAGATACACTCGAAACTTCGCGAGTGCATACTTCATGGCAAGGAGTTCCTTGTCGTGTACCGAGTAGTTGCGCTCAGCTGGCTTCAGCTGACGCGACTGATAGTAGACCACGCGATCGCGTCCCTCGTGATCGTGTTGCATTAGAGCGCATCCGATTGCGAAATCGGACGCGTCACACACGACGTGGAATGGGCGATCTTGGTCGGCCACCGCCAAGATCGGCGCCTCAGTCAAGCCCTGCTTGACTGCATCAAAGGCCTGCTGACAATCAGCAGTCCAAACCCAGGCAGCGTCCTTCTTTAGGAGCTGCGACAGCGGGCGAATCTTGCCCGCGTAGTTGCTCACGTACTTGCATAAGTACGTAGCGAGTCCAAGGAACTGCCTCAGTTCCTTGACATTGGAAGGCGTAGGCCATTCATTGATCACTCTGACCTTTCCCGGGTCAGGGCGTACGCCGTTCTTCCCTACGAGACACCCAAGGACGGGTATCTCGCTACCCCGAAGATACACTTCTTCAGGTTCGCGTAGAGCTTGTGTTTGCGCATGAGCGCAAACAACCTGCGGAGATGTTCCTTGTGCATCTCCTCTTCCGACTTCCCGTCCACAGCCCGGCTGTGGATGAATACATCGTCGAAATAGCTCGGTGCGAAGTCGCGCACCGAGCGCAACAAGTCCGTGACGCACCTGTTGAACGTTGCAGGGGCATTCTTTAGTCCCTGCGGCATTACAAGCCACTCCCAGAGCATACCGCTCGGAGTGCTCACCGCCGTGAGAGGTATATCGCTCTCACGCATGAGGATCTGATAGAATCCGTCTCTCAGATCCAGAGCACTACAGATAGTGCTCAAAGCCATCGAATCGATGATCACATCTTTTCGCGGTATCGGCGTCAGACACTGCGAGTAGCGCCTCGGTCCCTGACCGAGACTTGCGCAGCTTTGCTCGCTTGCGCCGTTCGCTTCTTGTGCGGAACCCGGTTCCGCGCGTCTTGTTTTGTCCGGGCCCGGCCGCGGACAGATCTTCCTTTTGATCGCCGGCGGGTTCAACCCGCGGGCGCACGCAATCAAGCCCGGCTTGATCGCGTATCGCTTCTTCGTGCAGCCCGGCTGCACGTGAGCACGCAATGCGTTTCTTGTTGTCGCCGGCGGGTTCTTACCGCGGGCGCACGCAATCAAGCCCTGCTTGGTCGCGTACCGCTTCGTCGTGCAGTCCGGCTGCACGCGAGCACGCAAGCATTTCCGGTGCGGGACGTTTGCAACCGTCCGCACTGTCTGCAGCGTCGGCTCCCAGAGCCGGTGCGCTTTCTTTACCTCGACGCCTGATGGCGGAGCGTCTTTCGACGTTTGGGCCAATCGCATCAGCTCCCTGAGTTGACGCGTCCGAGTCACTGTCCTTATTAGTGACTGGCTCCTCTTGTTGAACTTGTGTGTCGACACTAATAGTCGACACGACCGCGTCACTCTTGACGCTTCGAGAACCTCTCGAATCCGATCGAATCTGAGTCTTCTGATTCGACTCACATTTTCTCCCGACGACTCTCTCAGTCGTCGGTGTCCGCGCGGGGTGACCGGAGACAGCCGCGCGTCGCGCTACCTCTCCTGGTGGGTCGCGTGCACCGCGAGGTGCACGTGCTGCGCCGCTACTCCCGAAGTGCACGATCGTGCGCTTCGTCCAGTCGATCACCGGATCATGCCGTGCAAGCCACGGCATGCCCAACACCATGTCGAACTTATCGTCTAAGTCAAGTACGATAAGCTCGTCCACGAACTTCTTCTCTCGATACGAGAAGCGTACGCGTACGACACGCTTCTCGGTTCTAACAACGACACCCGTTGCTAGTCTTACTTCCAATAGACTTCGAGGCATTACAACCTCCTCGAAGTCAAGCCTCGCTAGGCTCTGCAGTCGAACAAAGTTGTTCGACGCACCACAATCCACCAACGCACGAAGAGACCTCTCTCTCTTCGAGTTAACCTTCAGGATGACAAGGTTCGGCCTGTCATCCTGTTTCTTACAGTGAGATCGACTCTCACTGGGGGCAGCAGTCTTCAATACGGCGTGTCCGATATCGACACGCTCGACTGCATCACCAGCAGGGCGCCCCGCGCCCTGCTGGTTGTTCTAGTTTTTTATTGCCCGTGGCGATACCCGGTATCGTCACGCCGGCCCTTGGCCGCCTGCACAGGCGCTGTGCATTCACGGGCGTAGTGGCCGTTGTTTCCACACCGAAAACAGCGGACATTCGTTGGTCCACGACGCTGCTGAGACCCAGCAGCCGTCGCAGTCGAGAGGTCCATTGGTTCGGGACCTCCCGTCGGCTTTACCATCGGTCGCGACATCGGCCGCGGGGCGTTCACATGGAGCTTAGCCTATCGCAGGCTAAACTCTTCTTGCATTGCAAATGTAATCGCGGACTCGAGAGTACTTGGGTACTCTCGGAAGAGATAGGTCTTCACAGGCCCATCTTTCAGGCCCTTCATGAACGTGACGACCTTTGTCGCCTCGTCTATCGGGTTGGTCACGATGTTCGAGACCAAGTACCGCGCCCTTTGAGCGTAAGCATGCACGTCATGCTTGCCCTGTTGCAGGTCGAGGAACCCAGCCCTCGATCTGAACTCATTTTGCGGGGGCTCAAACGCTTGTCTGAGCTCCTCCTTGAACACCTCGTACGTGCTGAAGCACGTAGGGTCAGTGAGTCGGCGTCCGTACGCCCAACTCCTTGCTCGCCCGCCAAGGCATGACATGGCGAACGCAACCTTCGACATCGGGTCGACGATACGTCGAGCCGTAATGGCAGTGTCAACTTCGACAAGCCATCGGAGGAGAGGTTCGCCCTCTCTTCCAACGTAGCTGTTCACGTGGAGCTTCAATGACTCCACGCGCGGTGTGGGCGGAGTCGACACCGTAGCGCGAGCAGCGGTCTCGCGCTGTTCCTTCATGATGAAGCCTAGAGCAACACCGTGTTGCTCTGTCGGCGATAGCGTGCGTAGCATCGTCGCTACGGCCGCTTCTTCGATGACCGTCGACAGTCGTTGGAGCGCCTCCCACTCTGGATCCGCCAGGTGGAGACAGTCTTCGCGTGCAACATGCGTTGCACTCGTGTTTGGGTTACCAGTGGACATACTCGCGTCCACAGGCAGGTCCTCGGCCCCCGTATCGAATTTCATACGATACGTAACTAGTCGGTCGTTGGACGGACTACTAAGTGCTACCAGGTGTAATGGGCTTACTTAGCCCAATACTTTAGCTTACACGTGAGCGCACGTGTATGAGGAAGCGTAATGTGTATTTAACTTAGATTAAGTATACTTGTATCCACAAGTATAATTAGATCTAAATAAAGGTACAAATAGTAGCTTTTGCGGTAAAATGAGAACTGAATTGAATGTTAACTGTGGCTTTCCTCCTAAAACTGATATCTATAAAGAGAGGTTCTGCCAACGAGTGGTTGGCAGAAACTCCGACCTAATGGTTGAGTATTACTGGCAGAAAGACCCTGCTTTCTGACCAATAGGACTGCTTCCTAATATGAATGGTGACCACACTGCAATGTGGCCCACCTGAATGTATCCACTTAGTGCGTGTTGCACTAAGGTGAGGTTAGCCGAATGTATAGCCCCGCTACACGGGGAAGCTCTGGATTTAGTATTAATATAAGGTTAGGTCCTTTAAAGCAAACGCATGTTTGTAGTATAGCTATATAGCTACCCACCCTGCCAGCTACCATTGTTTTGCTGCCGGGGGTTCAGTGTATATGGCAGACCTCCCCTAGCGACGCAAAGCAACATTCACAATGCCCTGAGCCAAGGCTTAAAAAAACGTCGAGGTTCTTCATGACCTCCGTAATGCGGCGCTCGCCCTTCTCGATGCACTCAAGCTCCTACGTCAGCGCATCCACCGCTGCCAGTTGAACTTCTGTGTTCGGGCACGACGTGAGCTGCGCCTGAAACAGCGTGCACCGGTCAATGCAGTACTTGGGGGTGGCATCCGCAGCCCGGCCATAGCGTGTGCCGTCGAGAAAATGTTCACCAGCAGCGTGCGCTCGTACACGCCCGGAAGCGTAGCTTGCGCTCGGGCACGCTGTCGTCCTAGTATAGCAGCTGCTCGAAGACCTCGTCCGAGACAACCACGACGCGGTGGAAATACGGCTTGCGCATCACAGCGGCGATCAGTTCCTGGTGCTCGGGGTTGTGTAGCGTGCCGGCCGGGTTGCTCGGGTTACACAGGATGGTGGCCTTGGTGTCCGGGTGCGCCGTCATCGTCTTCTCCAACGTCTGCGGGTTGATCAGATATTTGTCCTCGAGCGTAGTGTGCAGCGGAATGTGCTCCGCGTACACGAGCTTGACGATCTCCGGGTAGTTGAGCCGGTAGGGCGTCGGGATGATCGATCACCTTCTGGCCAGGGCGACACACCGTGCATAGCGCCCGTACACCGACTGCTGCGCGCCGTTGGATACTAGCACCTCCGTGGCCTCGTCGCACTTGACGCGCTTGGCCTTTTCCAGGTTACTGCCCTCGCTCATGGCCTTAGTGCTTGCCGCCTGTATGTGCTCGTGCGGGTCGTAGTCGGGCTCTCCTACGCAGAACGACCACACCTGCGTGCCCTCAGCCTCTGGTCTGGCCGTGGGTGCCACCTTCTGGAACATGGGGTTCGACGGGTACTTGTCGGCCATGGTGATGCTGGTGCCGGTCTCGAGGCAGCCGGTCTGACGCGTCGACTCGGCTGCACTCACCTTCACGTAGTACTTGTAGCTGCGGGTGTCGTTGGCCTTCTCTCCCTGCTGCTGCGGGCCTGGTCGTTCATGGGCGTCTATTAATCTTGGTCAGGCCCAGGCACTGCGAGAAAGACGGCGAGCATGCCCCTGACCGTGCTATCCTTGGAGCCGAAGACCAGCGACGTCTTGAAGTCGATAGCCGCCGTCTTCTTGTCGTCCAGCCCCAGTTCCGTCTTGAACAGCGGCAGGGACCGCGTGTACGACGACGCGTCCTGCACCGGGCTGGCCTCCTGCTCCTGCTGAAGCAGGTCGTACTCGTTCACGATATGCAGGCTGTACTTGGACAGCAAGTCGTAGTTGGCAAACGTGGACGACTCGATGGGCGGCACGGCGAAGTCCACCTCCTTGCCCTTAATGGCGGCGCACGCGTCCTCGGCAAGCTTGTAGGCCACGGCTAAAGCTGAGCTGTCAACGAAGCGGCGCGCCGCGCGCTTGTCCGTGATGACTATCCGCTAGCGGGGTTTTCATGTATTAATCGGATGTGTCGTGGTGCGATGGTAGCCAGTGGGTGCGGAGTCGTCGTGCGCTGCCACTGCTGCAGCCGCGTGTGTGAGAACAGAAAATCTGAGAGCAGGCAAAAGCTCACTTCAAGAGCGATTGGACATTTCTGTAATATCTATATGGGTGTTGCTCGTGTGAGTGAGTATCATGACCACCATTCCAGTGAAGGTGTATTGAGTTACTAGCAACCTCGCATTATGTACTTAAATGACTCAATCCCATTGATATGGTTTTGCTTGTCAAGTGCTGCAATCATATGAGAATTCAGACCTCCGGGTGAGATCAATGTAACAACTCTGGATTAAAATCCAGAGAATTGTGCGATTTGAAAAATCGACGCGGCAGTGAATCGGCCAAGTGTAAAACTAGAGGATTGGGCTGGTAGTGCTGTTTATTCATAGGTACGATTGCGAGATGGGAAAGTTTGTATGCTGGGAGGTTAAATATGATTTTACACGACATTTTTTTGCTACTACAGAGTTTAGCGATTTGCCAAACAGCCGCATTGATCTTCGGCCAACAGGGGAATATGGTGCGCCTGCTTCACAGCCGCACCATCTGCATCATGTACGTCCATGGTTAGATAGGAAGTTGGAGCCCATTTGCGCTGAAACAATATATATGAGTTAATATGGTAAGGAGGGTATATGAATATAGTGGACTAATAAAGGTGATACCAGCGACAATTGACTTCAGGAGGATATGTACGATCTAGTATACTAGTATGGCAGCATCCGACGGCGATTGATCGCCTTTGGTTGCTAAGGGTCCAAGATAATATATATATTTATCAATATATTTTCAGCACCGCCCCCTACTGAGTCATATTTTATGCTATAGCGTAGTTTGAGCAAATATCACGGTAAAATCACCAGACTCTGCGCTAAAGGATAAACTGTAGAGCTCTTTGCTGATGGTGCCCGTCGTCGAGCTTTCGTCGACATTGCTGTGGCGTCAGTGCAGTGCCAAGTTTCAGAGAAAATATTAAAATGTCGTTGCATCCCTGAATAACGGAAATGCCCGAACACTGTCCGGTATTCTATTTATTAGAAGCGGTCCAGATTCATGCAAAAGCGAAAAGAGTCTTTTATTTGGGTAGGGTTACTATTCCCCAATCAAAATGGTGACCTCGACCAAAGAGAGCACCAAGTCGCTATTCCTCGTGCAAAATGGTAACTTCGTCCAGCGCGTCGTCAATCTCACCGACGTTAAAGGTGTCTGCCTCACTCTCATCATCGGGCGTCGCCCAGCTATCCACCGTACATGCCTGTGTGCATCACATAATTTGTACATGTCGTAAAATCGGGTAGGGCTACTAATTTTAGACCGCTTTCAAAAATGGTCAAAGGGCTTTTATTCGGGGCCGGTGTTGTATTCGGGAATATCCGTTAACACAATAAAACCAGATGCAGAACACTCAACAAGGACAGGCGCCTTTGGCATACAGGCTGGTAGACAAGAGCAAGAGAAAACACAATTGTGCCGGTGGCAGAATTATGCCAGCGGCATTTTTGGCCACTATAAGCTTACACAAACCGTGCAGCGCTATGACCTCGCCTACAGAGACTATTCCGAAGCTGGATTCCGCGGTAGACAATAGTAGGGTAAGCTTAGTCAAGTGATAGCAGGAAAGTCGACTGGTGTAGATGCACATACAGTACCCCACAGAAACGAGCCCGCAACGCTACCGATTTCACGAAGCTCAGATATTTGAATTCCGGTACGATAGTTTCGTGCAGTATTATAGTACAGCAACGTTTCTGTCAGCTCATGACACCCGGACAGAATGTCTTACATGTACTCTAACGCAGTCAGGCAATATAATGAATACTATTTTCCTCACGCGTCCAGGTCTTGAGGGGGCAATTTGCTTTGTATTGAGTTGGCTTTGCGTAGACAAACTCGAGGGCGTGGTGAGGCGGGTCCGTAATGCAGAAAGCAAAGTGAGACCTCTCTCGCTGCCACTTGAAAGTCCTAACTATAGCTCATCTATACCGTAGAGTCTTACCACCTATCGGAAAACTGATCATCCTTATCAGTTTGATCCGAATTTTCTCACGCGTCCAGATCTTGAGGGGGCAACTTGCTTTGTATTGAGTTGGCTTTGCGTAGACAAACTCGAGGGCGTGCCTAGCGGCCCCCGAGTTCGTTGCTTGGCCGCACTCGAGAATTGTCGAGGGAAGACCATGCGCCTCGAGAGTTCTGACGTTGATGCCGCGGATTGTAGTGGGTACTCCTCGAAACAACGTGATACCCATCGGCCTAGTATCTTGATCGATAAGCTGTCTGCCTTCCCTGACAGAAGCGCGGTGGCTCCGCCACTTCGTAGGGAGTGCGTCGAATAGTTTGAAGGTTCCACACCTGCTCGACTTGCCGTCTTCTTGAGTGCCATCGAGACGGCTTTTGCTGTCAGGTCGACACAAAGATGCGTGTGGTTGGTCACACCGAGCTCCTGGCGGGCTTGAAACAAATGTTTAAGAGCGCGGACCGGGCAGAGTGATCGGTCACCTGATTGATGCATGGTTCGCCACGCACCGCGTCCGTACTGATCGTTTTTCGCACCGCTTAATCCGATAGTTACTGCGGTCGCGACGTCCGGTGAAACTGGGTTGCCGCGAGCGTCCGCAAAGAAAGCGTCTTTTGTCTTGAGGCAGTAAAAATGGCGGCGACTTTCAGTCACCAGATACTCCGACCGTCGTAACAAGAAGAAATAGGCGAGAAGCACGCTGCCCCATAGTAAACGGTCTCGTGGGCGGTTCAAACACAAGGACCGTCGAAGAATCCGGAGAAATGCGGGTGTCACGGGTAATTTCTTTTTGGTAGGATGGGACAAACGTTTAATGCCCTGTAGCAGCACCTTCAGGAGAGGCGAACGAGATAGGTCGAGATCGAAAAATCTGCGGTGATACCAGAAAACGCTGGAAAGCTTTGACTGGATCGTTGGGTACTGGTTGCCACTGCCCGATGTATTCCAGCCGTATTTCCAGAGGTAGATAGCGAAGTATGCCAATTTGTTGGAGCTTGAACGATCGGACTTCTTTAGGCGTGGTGACCAGCGCATGAACCGGGAGAAGTCGCTCCATTGAGTCCAGTGAGCACTATACTTGCTTGTTGTAGTCCTTGCGAGGGCTGCACCGCACAGAGTCGATCCCAAGCGCTTGAGAGATTGTCGAAAGGAGGTCGAACTTCTTCCTGTAGCCATGAGGAAGATAAATTAGCCCAAGTACTCCATAAAGGATGACTCTCATTCCACGCGCGCGAACCCACGTCGGCCATTGTGTTCAGCTTCCCCGGGATGTGTTCTGCTGTGAAAGCCAGTTGGTGCTCAAACTCAGTGAGCGACAGCAACCGATTGTAAAGTTGTACGGTTGGGTGTCGGCTAAGGCGTTTGGACGCCCATACCACGGCGCTGGTGTTATCAATGTGAAAGCACACGTGCTTTGTGCACCCAGTAGCCGTCTCTTTCCAGTGTGGTCCCCAGTGAAGTGCAGCTAAAACCGCACTTTGAAGCTCGCGGACGTTAATAGAGTTTTCATAAGAACCAGACCGTATCACCTTCAGCTCGTGCGGTGGGTACTGTAGCCTGATAAATTCTCGTCGTTGAGGCTCGAGAACACAAAGTCCAGATCCTGACGCATCCATGTAAACGTGAACACTGGGAGTTGTAGCACGAGCAAAGTGGGCGACTGGAATGTAATTGAATCGCCCTTTGTTCCTGATCAATGCTTGGAACCAACGGAGGTCTTCGATAGCATCGAGGTCAAGAGCTTTTGACCCAAACGGGGGGGGTGTAGATCGCTGCAACATGAAGTCGCTGGTAAAATGCTCGTGCGGGTGGAAAGCATGTTGCAACATGTCGGAGGATCCCGAGCAGTTTGTTCAGTTCCGACTTTGTCGCTCGCGTTGAAGTAAGGAGCGACATCACTTGAAGGTTTGCCTTCTCCAGCTTCTCGTCGGGAATCGAGACGGTACCATCTGCAGTATTCCAGACGAGTCCGAGCGCCTTGTTGTGGGACCCCCATGAGGTAAACTTCTTGTCATTGATGGCCGCCGGTCCGAGTACTGTAGCCATGGCGTGACGTAGCGCAATATTAGCCGTTTTACAGCGTTGACCACGGTTGATCTCAACGCACGTGTGATCATCGCACCAAACGTTGCCGTGAAGATGCCCAAGAGATAGATGCCCAAGAGATAGATCCCTATCGTCTCCTACGTCTGCACACTCGTATAGGTCGTTGATAACAGCTCCAGCCAGAGAGTAAAAGGCCGGCGAGCCGCACCATCCAAATCCACAGGAGAGGTCGATGACTACGTAGCCATCGAAGATAAAGACGAACATGTGAACGTCATCTTCGTGGACCGGCACGTGCCGGAGAGCGCCGGAGACGTCTCCGAGCATCAAAAGCACCTCCTCGTTGGGGTGGGCTGAGCGTAGGCTGTGAATGCGTCGTGCAATATCCCGAGGAGGGTTGTATGCGATGGACGGGAAGTTGTCGCGGTTGGTGAATTCGTTCACCGAGGCCCCACGTGGGTAGGAATAATCATTGATCATCCGTGTATCGTCGTCCCCTTTTGCAACTACGCCGATCGGGCTTATGAACAGCTCCGGCCAGAGAGCTAGCACGCGTTCGTCGAGTACAACGTACCTTCCTTCGCGTTGACCCTTTCGAATGTGCTGTTGCACAGCGTTGGCATGTTGGCTGGAGCTCTTGTGGTTCGGGGGTCGATGTCGTTGTGCAGGAGGTTTGAGGTGGTTCCACCGGGGCCGAACACCTTCACGTACGATAGAATTCCAACGGGTGAAGGTGTCGGGGCTAGAACATGTAGATTTGACGGGAACTTCGTAGAGCGGCTTGTTGGGTCTGTTGTCGTCGTCGGTTTGGTCACGAACGTGGCGTACAAATTCGGGTAGTGGTAAATTCGATCTCACAGCGAGATCGGACAGAAATGTTACCGACGCTTTGTCGATGTTGGAATCTTGGTCAATTGGATGTGGCAAAGCGAGTTGGAACGTTGATGCAAATGCACGTAGGTGATCGAGTCGGTTAAGTTCGGAGATCTCGGCCAGCCGACGGAGTAATGAAAACGTGGACGACATGTATGATGAACCGTCACCGGGACGTGTGGCGATGCCATGAGCGCCGCGGTGACGACGTTCGCTGCCTCGTAGTCATTCTTCCTTGAGGTCTGGTGCAAGCCCATTAAACTTCTCCGTGATGTGCGCTTTAACAATGTCTGGCAGCTCTTTTGGGCGGAAGTGTGCGCGCTTACTGTCGGAAACAGCCGCCGTGGCCGTTACCGAAGCAGCCCATGACTGAAATCCACTTCATGCACAGCTCTTGTCACCCTGGCGTGGAAGTGCAGTGTAGACCGCTGCTGGTACAGATGATTGCCGACGCTGTCGATCCCCGCGTCGGGTCGTTTCTTGGTTGTGATGTCCTCGATGAGGCACAGTGTCAGCGCCGCGGTGAGAACGACGCAGATCCATGAGTTCCAGCAGTTCTTCGTCAACGCGAGAGAACTCGTGTTCTACTACCTGGGCGCTCACAAGGTCGCGTGCTACCACATGGCCACGGAACCTGCCAAATTTGCTGGTGATCCAGAACGCCATGAGCTTCCACCCCATCGTGTCCGAGTCCGAGATAGCTTTGTATCGATCAACGAAGGCTATTGCACTGTCGATGACGCGGATGACCACATCTGTGTAAAGCTCTTGAGCAAACACTTTCAAGTTGCTTAGTGCGCTGCTCACATCAGTGCGTGAGGTCGCTGCGGGTGCGGGACGGAGCGTATTCCGCTCAGAGAAATCGGTGTAGCTGGTGGTAATGTCCTGAGCTTGAATCTGGTCCCACAAGTCCGTCGACCGACAGTGCCTCAGTGTAAGACCGCGTGCCAAGAAGCCGAATTCCCATAGGCCGCGACACACAGGAGGAAGCCGAAGAAATGGCGCGTGTCCTGATTGTTGCATCCGCTCCAAAACATAGCGGGCGGACTTACCTTGAAAGCGAGGGTGCAGCACTGTCCTGCTGACCCGGCGCTGGGTGGGCGATGGCCGAAATGCTCCTCTACCTGCGTCGTCGTCGCTATAGCCGTCGTTGTCACTGTCGGGTTGCTGAACTCGCTGTCGTGGCTCACTTTCCTCTGTACCAAACGTTCGGGTTCGCTTACCAAGGGTGCGACTCAGCTGACGCACCTCATGTATGTCTTCATCTCCAGACGTGCCGGAGATGCTGAGTAAGTCACCGATGTAGCGGGGCTACACATTCGGCTAACCTCACCTTAGTGCAACACGCACTAAGTGGATACATTCAGGTGGGCCACATTGCAGTGTGGTCACCATTCATATTAGGAAGCAGTCCTATTGGTCAGAAAGCAGGGTCTTTCTGCCAGTAATACTCAACCATTAGGTCGGAGTTTCTGCCAACCACTCGTTGGCAGAACCTCTCTTTATAGATATCAGTTTTAGGAGGAAAGCCACAGTTAACATTCAATTCAGTTCTCATTTTACCGCAAAAGCTACTATTTGTACCTTTATTTAGATCTAATTATACTTGTGGATACAAGTATACTTAATCTAAGTTAAATACACATTACGCTTCCTCATACACGTGCGCTCACGTGTAAGCTAAAGTATTGGGCTAAGTAAGCCCATTACACCTGGTAGCACTTAGTAGTCCGTCCAACGACCGACTAGTTACGTATCGTATGAAATTCGATACGGGGGCCGAGGACCTGCCTGTGGACGCGAGTATGTCCACTGGTAACCCAAACACGAGTGCAACGCATGTTGCACGCGAAGACTGTCTCCACCTGGCGGATCCAGAGTGGGAGGCGCTCCAACGACTGTCGACGGTCATCGAAGAAGCGGCCGTAGCGACGATGCTACGCACGCTATCGCCGACAGAGCAACACGGTGTTGCTCTAGGCTTCATCATGAAGGAACAGCGCGAGACCGCTGCTCGCGCTACGGTGTCGACTCCGCCCACACCGCGCGTGGAGTCATTGAAGCTCCACGTGAACAGCTACGTTGGAAGAGAGGGCGAACCTCTCCTCCGATGGCTTGTCGAAGTTGACACTGCCATTACGGCTCGACGTATCGTCGACCCGATGTCGAAGGTTGCGTTCGCCATGTCATGCCTTGGCGGGCGAGCAAGGAGTTGGGCGTACGGACGCCGACTCACTGACCCTACGTGCTTCAGCACGTACGAGGTGTTCAAGGAGGAGCTCAGACAAGCGTTTGAGCCCCCGCAAAATGAGTTCAGATCGAGGGCTGGGTTCCTCGACCTGCAACAGGGCAAGCATGACGTGCATGCTTACGCTCAAAGGGCGCGGTACTTGGTCTCGAACATCGTGACCAACCCGATAGACGAGGCGACAAAGGTCGTCACGTTCATGAAGGGCCTGAAAGATGGGCCTGTGAAGACCTATCTCTTCCGAGAGTACCCAAGTACTCTCGAGTCCGCGATTACATTTGCAATGCAAGAAGAGTTTAGCCTGCGATAGGCTAAGCTCCATGTGAACGCCCCGCGGCCGATGTCGCGACCGATGGTAAAGCCGACGGGAGGTCCCGAACCAATGGACCTCTCGACTGCGACGGCTGCTGGGTCTCAGCAGCGTCGTGGACCAACGAATGTCCGCTGTTTTCGGTGTGGAAACAACGGCCACTACGCCCGTGAATGCACAGCGCCTGTGCAGGCGGCCAAGGGCCGGCGTGACGATACCGGGTATCGCCACGGGCAATAAAAAACTAGAACAACCAGCAGGGCGCGGGGCGCCCTGCTGGTGATGCAGTCGAGCGTGTCGATATCGGACACGCCGTATTGAAGACTGCTGCCCCCAGTGAGAGTCGATCTCACTGTAAGAAACAGGATGACAGGCCGAACCTTGTCATCCTGAAGGTTAACTCGAAGAGAGAGAGGTCTCTTCGTGCGTTGGTGGATTGTGGTGCGTCGAACAACTTTGTTCGACTGCAGAGCCTAGCGAGGCTTGACTTCGAGGAGGTTGTAATGCCTCGAAGTCTATTGGAAGTAAGACTAGCAACGGGTGTCGTTGTTAGAACCGAGAAGCGTGTCGTACGCGTACGCTTCTCGTATCGAGAGAAGAAGTTCGTGGACGAGCTTATCGTACTTGACTTAGACGATAAGTTCGACATGGTGTTGGGCATGCCGTGGCTTGCACGGCATGATCCGGTGATCGACTGGACGAAGCGCACGATCGTGCACTTCGGGAGTAGCGGCGCGACAGTGAGCGATGGCCCTGTCGGCGCAGCACGTGCACCTCGCGGTGCACGCGACCCACCAGGAGAGGCAGCGCGACGCGCGGCTGTCTCCGGTCACCCCGCGCGGACACCGACGACTGAGAGAGTCGTCGGGAGAAAATGTGAGTCGAATCAGAAGACTCAGATTCGATCGGATTCGAGAGGTTCTCGAAGCGTCAAGAGTGACGCGGTCGTGTCGACTATTAGTGTCGACACACAAGTTCAACAAGAGGAGCCAGTCACTAATAAGGACAGTGACTCGGACGCGTCAACTCAGGGAGCTGATGCGATTGGCCCAAACGTCGAAAGACGCTCCGCCATCAGGCGTCGAGGTAAAGAAAGCGCACCGGCTCTGGGAGCCGACGCTGCAGGCAGTGCGGACGGTTGCAAACGTCCCGCACCGGAAATGCTTGCGTGCTCGCGTGCAGCCGGGCTGCACGACGAAGCGGTACGCGACCAAGCAGGGCTTGATTGCGTGCGCCCGCGGTAAGAACCCGCCGGCGACAACAAGAAACGCATTGCGTGCTCACGTGCAGCCGGGCTGCACGAAGAAGCGATACGCGATCAAGCCGGGCTTGATTGCGTGCGCCCGCGGGTTGAACCCGCCGGCGATCAAAAGGAAGATCTGTCCGCGGCCGGGCCCGGACAAAACAAGACGCGCGGAACCGGGTTCCGCACAAGAAGCGAACGACGCAAGCGAGCAAAGCTGCGCAAGTCTCGGTCAGGGACCGAGGCGCTACTCGCAGTGTCTGACGCCGATACCGCGAAAAGATGTGATCATCGATTCGATGGCTTTGAGCACTATCTTTAGTGCTCTGGATCTGAGAGACGGATTCTATCAGATCCTCATGCGTGAGAGCGATATACCTATCACGGCGGTGAGCACTCCGAGCGGTATGCTCTGGGAGTGGCTTGTAATGCCGCAGGGACTAAAGAATGCCCCTGCAACGTTCAACAGGTGCGTCACACACTTGTTGCGCTCGGTGCGCGACTTCGCACCGAGCTATTTCGACGATGTGTTCATCCACAGCCGGGCTGTGGACGGGAAGTCGGAAGAGGAGATGCACAAGGAACATCTCCGCAGGTTGTTTGCGCTCATGCGCAAACACAAGCTCTACGCGAACCTGAAGAAGTGTATCTTCGGGGTAGCGAGATACCCGTCCTTGGGTGTCTCGTAGGGAAGAACGGCGTACGCCCTGACCCGGGAAAGGTCAGAGTGATCAATGAATGGCCTACGCCTTCCAATGTCAAGGAACTGAGGCAGTTCCTTGGACTCGCTACGTACTTATGCAAGTACGTGAGCAACTACGCGGGCAAGATTCGCCCGCTGTCGCAGCTCCTAAAGAAGGACGCTGCCTGGGTTTGGACTGCTGATTGTCAGCAGGCCTTTGATGCAGTCAAGCAGGGCTTGACTGAGGCGCCGATCTTGGCGGTGGCCGACCAAGATCGCCCATTCCACGTCGTGTGTGACGCGTCCGATTTCGCAATCGGATGCGCTCTAATGCAACACGATCACGAGGGACGCGATCGCGTGGTCTACTATCAGTCGCGTCAGCTGAAGCCAGCTGAGCGCAACTACTCGGTACACGACAAGGAACTCCTTGCCATGAAGTATGCACTCGCGAAGTTTCGAGTGTATCTACTTGGGAGTAGACCATTTGTGGTCTACACCGACCACGCATCATTGCGTACGGCGATCAAGTCGCCGCACATCTCACAAAGAATGGCGAGATGGCTCTCATTCTTTGCGGAGTACAACTTCCAGGTTGAGTACAAACCTGGAAGGTTGAATGTTGTGGCCGACGCGTTGTCGCGTCGACCTGATTACGCGGTGCACAAAGCCGACGCCAATGCAATTGGCGTCGTCCGGACGTCTACTCCCTCGTCGTCTTTGTTAGACGACGTGCGGTCCGCATACACGAAGGATGCGGATGCGAAGCAGTTGTTGGACTACTTCGCTGCGCCTTCTGACAAGTCTCGTCAGAAGCTGGCGAAACATCTCCGTGCACGTGTACACCGCTATCGTGTACACAATGGTCTGCTGCTTTACAGCGCAGTTGACGACAACGCTGATCGCATTGTCGTGCCGGACGATCATGAGCTGAAGCTCAGGATCACTTACGAGTATCACGATGCCCCGACGTCGGGACATCAGGGTCGTGAGAAGACATACTTGCTTCTCACGCGTGACTTCTATTGGAGTCACCAGTACAAGTGGGTACGCAAGTACGTTCGTGCTTGCGAGGTTTGCCAGCGCGTGAAGCCTGCGCCCTTCTCGCAGGCTCCACTTCAGTCACTACCGACTCCGTCGGAGTGTTTGCAGTCCGTCTCAATGGACTTTGTGTTCGGTCTTCCGCCTGACAACAAGCGGAGGACTGGTATTGTGGTCTTTGTTGATCGATTCAGCAAGATGGTACATCTTGCTGCAGTACCAGCCGAAGTGACAGCCAAGCAGACGGCACGTCTGTTTGTTGACATGGTGTTTAGACACCATGGCATGCCGATCGACATCGTGTCTGATCGTGATCCGCGCTTCACAACGCGTTTCTGGCAAGAAGTGTTTGAACTTCTTGGCACGCAGCTGTCCATGTCGACTGCGGATCATCCGCAAACCGACGGACAAACTGAGCGCGTCAACCGGGTATTGGTTGACGCCCTGAAGAGCTACGCTCACTCGTTCCAATACTGGAGCGACTGCTTGCCGATGGCAGAGTTTGCCATCAACAACTCGGTGCATGTCTCGACAGGACATACACCGTTTTACGTGAACGCCATGAGGCATCCACGCGTACCGAGCGTACTCGGTGCGGTAGCTCCTTCCTTAAGTGGGGGAGGGTATCCGGTTTCAACCAAACCGAATGAACACACTGATACGAGCAACATATCAGCTGTGTCGACACGCGCACGGACTGCGCGTAGTCCAATCGACGAGAGAACAATGTCTACGCCGGGCGTAGACACTCTCAACAACAACCACACACAGGCCGAGCCTGTAGTGAACAAGAACAACGGGTTGAACAAGGCGTTCAACTCGAAGGCAATGGACTTTGTCCAGCGCCGCCAAGCCGTAATACGGTTTGTGCAAGATGCTATTGCAGCTTCTGTCGATCGACAGAAGTTGAATGCTGACAACAATGGCAGAGGAAACACAAATGAGTTCAAAGTGGGTTCATTAGTTCTGTTAGCTACACAGAACCTAGCTAAACATGCAGTTTCCGACTTCGGAGCAAGCAAGCTTGCCCCGCGCTTCATCGGGCCATTCACCGTGTTGGCGAAGCATGGCAACGCGTACACGCTAGACATACCGCCCAGCATGCGCCTCCACCCAACCTTTTACGTTGGGCGGCTGAAGCCTTACTCGCAACACGAGTCACCTACTCCCGGTGACTCGGCGCGACCCTCGTCTCGAGCGCGTAGACACGTTGCCCCAAACGCGCAACGATCGACCCTAGGTCGACCTGGATATTCGAAGCGGTCTGCCCGGCCTGACCGATTCGGGCCTTCAAGAGCTTCAGCTCCTGCCGTATCTCGGCGAGCTCAGCCGTCTGGATGCGCTCCATCGCCTCCAAACGATCCCAGACCTCGGCCGGCGACGGTCCGTGGCGTCTTCCCGCCGCCGCCGCCCCCGTTGCGAGATGCACGCGGGGAAACTCGCTGGATTGTCCAGCGAATCGTTGATCATCAGATCCGGACCCAAGGTCCGGTTCATTTTCGTATTCGTTGGTTAGGATACTCTCCTGACCACGATACATGGGAGCCGCGGAACGTCCTGATGAGCGACGTTCCGGAAATGGTGACGGAGTACGAATCCCGCCACCAACAGCTCCGCCGAAGGGCGTAAAACTTGAGCGAGAGCTGTAGTCGCCTACAGCCCTCGGCTGAGTGTTGCGATCACCCTCAGCACTCTCAGACGACAACTGCGTGATTAACTTCTCACGCAGTGTCTTCAACTCCACAGGCACACTAATACCAGTGTACCCGTTAAGGTCCCGTTCGGACAGCCGCACTGCCCCAGCTTGGCAGCGCTCGCACGCAACGCCAGACGGCACTGCGCACGGAATCCCCGCCTCGACTGCACCATCGTGCAGCCGCAAGAACTTGGGCCGCTTCGAGTAGCGCTCGTAGCGCTCACCCGCAGAGCGGACTCGCTCGCGATAGCCTGAGGGATTTTTGTTGAAGTTCTCGACGAACATCCCCCAGCTTTGACAGAGTGCCTCCCACTCTGTCACCTTACTCTTACGGGAATGCTTCTTGTTCCCGTAGAATCGGAGCTCGTGGAAGAGCCCGATGTAATAATCACGTCTTTGATCCGTCGCCGGATCAAAGTCGAGCTCCTTGGTGACATCGTCATCAACGATGGCGCTGCAGGAGTACAACGCGTACGGGCTGGCCGGCGTGGTACTGCCGTAGCGAGATTGGATCTCGCTCGGAGACGGCATCCACGGGTCGCGCACCGGCTTAGTGCGCGACGTCACAGCCGCAGACGGAGTGGAGTCGTCGTCGCCTCTACCCCGCGGAGTAGACAGAGCCCCGGCATCAGCGAGCGGCCTATCGCTGCCGCTGCGCGAGCGCTTTGAGCTCGAAGCGTCCGAGTCGTCCTCGCGGGGACGACGCGTCCCCACGCTTGCTTCATTGCGCCCTGAAGACGAGGAGTCTTGCTCCTCCTCGCCCACCTCCATGTCGAGATCCTCCATGCCATCAAAGAGTGTCTCGTTGGCATAGGTCGGCTTGCTCCGCGCCCTCTCGTGGTACTCCCCAACCGAGATGGTACGCTTGGGGGAGCTTGACGTCGTCACCGTGGAAGTGACGACGGACGCCGAAGAGGCTGAAGATGTGGCAGTCGTCGCTGTGCTAGCGATGACCGCGTTGCTTGCCGCAGGTGCAGCAAGCTCGTCGGAAGTCTGCGTTGTTGGCGTGCTCATTTCGAAATGAGCACGAAGTTCTCTCCGAAGAAGACTTTGGATTGATGTGTCGAGACCGGCACATCAAGTCCTAACGGGGGGATGGTGTAGCGGGGCTACACATTCGGCTAACCTCACCTTAGTGCAACACGCACTAAGTGGATACATTCAGGTGGGCCACATTGCAGTGTGGTCACCATTCATATTAGGAAGCAGTCCTATTGGTCAGAAAGCAGGGTCTTTCTGCCAGTAATACTCAACCATTAGGTCGGAGTTTCTGCCAACCACTCGTTGGCAGAACCTCTCTTTATAGATATCAGTTTTAGGAGGAAAGCCACAGTTAACATTCAATTCAGTTCTCATTTTACCGCAAAAGCTACTATTTGTACCTTTATTTAGATCTAATTATACTTGTGGATACAAGTATACTTAATCTAAGTTAAATACACATTACGCTTCCTCATACACGTGCGCTCACGTGTAAGCTAAAGTATTGGGCTAAGTAAGCCCATTACAACCGAAGTGCTCTGTTTCTTCTAGACGTTGCGGCCCCTCTGCTTCGCTGTCTGCTGGAGCTGCTGTCTGAGGGTCACGGTATAAATCGAGCGTGTTCTTCTTGCGCGGTCCGGTTAAACAGTCCAGAACATGTTGTTTGCGGACCTTGATCAAGGAGAGGTCATGGTGACGGACGAGAGTCACGAGGTCATCTGGCTTGAAGGGAACGATAAGCTTTGGTCGAATCGACGCCAGTAAGTCACCTTTGCGTTTACGACACGCTTTAATAGCAGCATCCTGTTGATGCAAAAGCTCTCGAGGATTGAGAACCATGTCGGACACGGTCGCGCCAATCTCGAGCGCGTAGGTAATTGGGTCAGCCTTGATAATCCGCAAGGGCTCGTATAGAGCCACCGAAACGGACTGCCCTCGAGAGACGACACTTAGCCATGTGCCGAGCGAGTTGACTTCGTAGCGAACGACGACGCCGTATGCCCATTGTCCCACACATGGCCCACTCGGTTGTACAAACGCAACAGGGTGAGCAACGTAGCTCCCCGGTCACAGCTCTGCCTCCGTTGCATCGACCCCGCGAAGCTCAATTGTTGAGACTGGAACCACCACGTCTTGCCCGTCTTCATCGGAGTCGGGACCAACCACTTGCACAGTTGCCGTGTCGCCGTTGACAGTGCGAACTCGAACGTAGGAGAACTCTGCCAACTCTGGCGCATGACTCGGGCCTATGAAGGCGAGCGTGTTGGGGGTGACAGGACGTGAGCTCATGACTGGTTCGCGAGGGAAGAGAGAGAACTGGGTGCGGTGGTTTCGAAAGCTGGCTTGAGAACAGGAAAGGTCGCTTGTGTTCCGTAATGCAGAAAGCAAAGTGAGACCTCTCTCGCTGCCACTTGAAAGTCCTAACTATAGCTCATCTATACCGTAGAGTCTTACCACCTATCGGAAAACTGATCATCCTTATCAGTTTGATCCGAATTGACTGCACAAGCAGAAATCGATGGCACCAACGACATCGGCGCTATTATTGTAGGGAATCATTTGGCAGCGATAGCAGGACAAGTGTTGTTTTCTATATCTGCATTCATTAAGCGCAAACTAGGAACAGCAACAGTGTGGTGCTATTGATAATCAACGAGCAGCCTAGCTTTTTTATCATTAATATTAGAGGCTTTCAGAAGGACCGTTTTTTTGAGAAAAACGGTAGTGAAATACACGTAGTGTTGTCCACAAAAAATTTCGGGCACGAACCTACGTGTTTTTCACTTCCGTTAACCCCTCCGTCACGAGGCCCGGATTCCTATGCACGGACTATTTTTCACATGCTTGATATCAAGCATGTTAAAGAAAGCCTTTACTTGGAATTTGTATAGATGAAAAAAGTACAGTAACCGTATCTCGGAACAAAGTCGATTCACCTGTCCAGTTTATGAGACCACATGCTGCTTATCAAGCGTCATTCATTAAATCCGTAGAGCCCATGCTTGATATGGCGCATATGGAAACGGCCCTTTTACTGGGAGTGATTTTTCTTTGCTGCTAGACGCGTGCAAAACAACTACGAATGCAAAATTGTGTCTCGAACTAGAAGGCGAAACGCGTGAAATGCAAGCTATGGATCGATTACTAACGCAGTCTTACCTCTCTGCTGCCCTACGCCTACCAGACGACTCCGGCCTCTCCAGCGCAGCCACCATTTCAATCGACCGCCCCACCAGAACGAGAAGAGTTCTCCTTGTCAGTGCCCTCCTCGTGCCCGGTGTTGTCGCCCTCCTCCTGACCAGTGTTATCGCTCTCCTTGTTGCCAGTGCCGTCCTCCTCTCGATTGCCAGCGCCACCCTCCTCCTCATTAGCAGCGCCGTCGTTGCTGCCGTTGTCACGATTCTCCTCGAGTGCGCCGCCACCAGTGGCGCCGTCGGGTGCATTGCTGTTAGCGCCACCCGTAGTGTCTTGATCGTCATCAGCTTCTTCATCTGCGTCGGTGGACTTCTTCCCTGGGGCCCTCATTTGGATACCACGACCGCAACGCGGTTGCGGGCGCTCAGTCCCGTTACGCCAAAGTTGGTGCCAAATCTCGTAGCAGGTCATGTTGTTGTTGGGATAATGACCTTGACGCACTTTGTCACACAAGTACACACTTGCATAATATCATGCATTAGTTCAGCGTTACCAAGACATATATCAAGCATGAAGCACTTACCGCTTGGAGCCCTTGCTACACTTCGCACAGTAAAACCGAGTCATTTGACGTTTGGAGCGAACCGTCTTGCGAATGGTGCAGACCTTGCACTGTCGTTGGCGCCGCTTGCGAATTCCATTGACTTCGACCCACTCGTCGTCCATCTCAAGCCTGTGCCGACCAGACGTTGTGCTGGCGTCATCGCATGTCGGTGTGGCCGGGCCTGGCGAATACATCTAAACATAAACGGTTAGAACTAGAAGAAAGAGACTCTAAAGTGCTGCTTACCGTATCAGCGAATTCGGCGGGGCCGATTGCCAAAAGCTGTGCATGTAGCTGCGCAATAAAGTCAGCATGATCCGCCGGGGGTTCTCCCCGGATCTTGCATGCCTCTCGATACACGATGAAACTGTTGACAATAGCAATGTCGATCAGACCAATTGCCAGGCTTTTGTAGTATTTGCGGAAGCGCAGTGACATCTGCAGCGAGTAGCGCTGCAGACGCAGTTGGTCATGCACGTCGACCCCCCCCCATCCAGCGGTGGTACGCCTTCATTGCTGACGGGCATGGGATCGTTTCCGATTGACCTTGGGTGCGGGGGAGTCCTCGATCTACATATCATACATACAGCTTGTCTTAGTAACAATTATGCATGATATCAATAGCATGAAGACGTACCGTATGTCGACATCGAAGTGCTCGTTCCGCAGCCCAACATGTACACGATGGTGTTGTCAAACCAAACCATTGCGCTCATCTGAGGGACCGACTTTGCGACTACGATCTTGGTAGTTCCGCGCGGGATGTCCTTCGGACGTTTTGACTTCTCTTGGACGAGCGCCGGGGGAAAGCCCTTCTTGTTAGTCTGGATGGTACCAACCGAGTACACGTTGCGCTCAAGAAGCTGCAAGGCGCTCTGGATCGACGTGTAGAAACGGTCGGTAACTACCGCATAGTAGACGCCATCTTGCTTTGGAGGAAGCACCGCATTCATGTTCCGCAATGTTGCAGCAGGCCCTGAGTTATCATCAGCAGGAGTTGGACCGCTGGTCGCTTGTTGTTCGTTTTTTTCGCAATAGACTTCCAACCTGTACATGTTTGATATACAGCATATATGACATAAGCACATCCATGATATAAGTAAGTACAACATACGCCCGTTGTAAAACTCGCAATATATACAGCATGTGGGACTTAGCAATCCAAAAAAAAACACGCGTCTGCCATAGTGGCAGACGCGCGGATGTGAACGCACCGTAGGCAGTAAGCAGTTTGAGCGCAACAGGTCATGAACAACTTGGTACCCCATCGATGGGGCTTGTCCTTCACGAATTGTCGCATGGGGTTGAAGCGACTCCGCGATGGCACCATTGCCTCATCAAATGATAGAATTGGCGGGGTCTGGTAGCCGCTTCGAAATGTCCGCTGCAGTGTCTCCACGATCGGCCGGATCTTCCACGCCTTGTCGGTTGCTGCTTCTGGGGCAGCGTTGTTTGAAAAATGCAGGTATCGCATGATGCGGTCGAATCGGTCTCGCTTCAGGAAGCGGCCGAAGGATCCAACAGGTATCGCGCCTACCGAACTCGTAGCCCAATGGTCAGAGAGGCGCCTCGTGTGTGGACACAGCATGCGCGGCAGCAGCAGACCAACGCGCTGCAGAATCTCATGGGCCTCGATCTTCTTGTGCAACCGCTTCTCGTTCGCGAAAATCTGCTCCAACGTGAGCTGATTATCTCCCGTCTGTGCCCGAAACTTTGCCTCCATCCGAACCGACAGCTTCTGATTGTAGTACTGGTTCGACTCTTTTATTACCTTGAGCCAGAACTTGCGCGGCAAGAAGAATAGGAACAATTCCAACGGAGACTCAGCAAAGCCTAAGACTTCCGCAGTTGGGCCAAAAGCGCCATCGTAGAGCCCTGGAAACTCTTCGTGCACTGGAAAATGGTCCGGGTCTACATGTAATATTATCAAGCATGTGTCAGTTGATAATATGCATGATATCGCAAGTAAATACAAGACATACCTGTTTCCCAACCATCCTTCCGCATTTTCTTGAGCGCTTTAGTGTCGTTTGCCAGCTTGGTCAAGTCTTGCCCTTCGAGTTCAAGCCAATTGTCGATAACGTGGTTCCATCTCTCGCGCTCTTGTTTTTTCTGAGCGGGTGCTGCGCGGCGCGCAGTTGCAGACGGTGGCACGTCATTTGCAGCAGTCTGGAACCTCGGACCAGCATCAGGTGACGCCGCGCGACTGGACACGAGGGATCCGCAAGCAGGTGGGGTGGCAATTTCAGCATTTTCCTCCCCTGGATCATATTCACTGTCGCTATCCACCGGCGTACCGCCCGACGGCAAGAGCTCTCCCATCTCCTCGTACCACTCGGCTGAACCAGCGTCAGAATCTTCGTAGTCGGAATTGAGAGCGTATTCATCTTCAGTGGCTTCGACGTCGTGTGGTGCCGAGGTGGTGGGGGGTTCTGCTGGTGTGCTTGTCGACGATTCCATATCCGATTACATATCGAGCGACCTTTCAAAACATAATGGATATACAGCATGCCGTTAGAACATCGAGTATCAGCATGCGTGATATACATCATATGGCCACTGTACCTGGCGGTGGAAGTGCGATGTGGTGTTGGTGTAGACGAACAAGCCGCTGTCTTTTGCGTGAGCTGCAGTGGAGTCCCTGCTGGAGAAGTCGAGGTGGAACCAGTTCCGAAGTCAGCGTCTAAAGAAGCCTCACTGCACAAGAACAAGCAGAAGAAGCACACAAACAGATAGTTAGCACGTATAAAACCTCACGTACAGTTGAATGCAACGTACCTGCTCGCAGAATCAATCCCAGAAAGATGGCGGCTTTCTGTTCGCGGCCTCTTCGCTGCACTCCTCGCTGTCAAAGCTGTCCGCTTTCGTTTCCCTTTCCCTGTGGCTTTCGCCGCTTGCGTCGGTACTGCTTTCTTCGTCTTCCGCCGCTTCGGAGAGGGGTTACTGCGGGGAGTTGCCGGCGGCGTCGTTGCCTCCAGGTACTCGGCATCATCATTCGGCATCGCTTCAGCCGAGTCGTCGTAGTCCTCATCCCTGTCGTCATCCAACTCCGACTCAGCAATCGCAGCTTGCTCGGCCAGCTCCTCGGCGTTGAGCGCTGCTACAGGCATTTTCCCACGTAGCACTGGCGTCTTTGCCAGCATTTCGTAAAACGTGGAGAGCGCCCGTTTCTTTTGGTGCCGTGGCGCTGAACTGTTGGACGCCGTCACCGTCATTCTCGGCCGTCTGGTGGGCGTGTGCGGCGCGGACGTTGCGTCCTCTCTCTGCTCTTCGTCACCAAAGTCTGCGTCGTGGTTCCTTGTGCCGTCGATGTATTCGCGATGCTCACGTACGAGCCGCTCTCGATCGGCGCCCTCCCTCCCCTCTAGACGGCGAAGAAACGCTTCGGCCTCACGCCGGGTTACACGACGCGCTGGCATCTTCACTCGACCCTGAAAGTTCTTGAATGAAGCAGCATCCACCACTCATCACTGGGGGAAGGGTATGTACTGGTCATGATCAGGGTGGATACATGGAACTTTCTTTTTGCCGTTGCCACCCCAAGCCCTGTGCATCAAGTACCAAATTGGACCAATCGACCGGTTTATGGGCTATTCACATGCTTGATATCAAGCATGTGGGAACATATGGACGCCATATGGGAATTTTCACATGCTGCTTATATCAAGCCTTAGTGACGGAGGGGTTAAACGGTAAGGTTGGGCCTTCTTACCGCTTTTCGTAATCCAAAAACACGTAGCAAAACACAAGAAGCGACGCGAACTAAGCGATTCTAGGCAAGTGCGAGGCCACAAATAACTGAGAAACGATGAAGACGATGTTACGATGGCTGAGTGCGCGTCATGCTCGATATTTCTCTCCCAACTGTGCTCCGAGACCCTCGGTACGTGCTTTTGCTACGTGTTTTTGATCGACGGTATCATTGAACCCAAAACTTCAGTAGAAAAACACGTACCAAAAGTCGGTATATGTTGAATGCACTTAAAAGGTTGGCGAGGACAACATGGACAACGAGGCAATGGAGTGGTATACAAGCTTAAAACGATCAGTGCGTTTCTGCCGGTACATGAACGCTTATCTGAAAAAAGCTATACCAGCTAACGCGCTAGTGCATGTACACTACTTGTATACAGTACGTCATGGCAACCTACATGTAGCTGCGTGTAGCTATATATGTTCATATAACCGCAGAACTTAGTGGAGTGGGATAAGAACGTTTCATTCAGCTGTCCGCTGAGCGCGCGTGATCGTGGAGGCAGCGGAATCCGTTCCGCTTGAGTGTGCAGCTTCAGTAGATCCGGCTGCGCGTTGGAGTTCTTCTTCGCCAGCGTAATGCTGCTCGTCATGCCTTTCGTCCCTACAGACTCGCGTCCGACCTTATCGCTGTATATTATGCCCTTCCGCTGTACTTCATTTAGCTTCCTTGCTGCACTCGCGTGATTGTAGACGCAGCGCAATGCGCACCGGCTCAGTGTGCAGCTCCAGCGGCGCGTCGGTGAGCTCCACCAGTGCTGTCGTCTTGTTTTTTTTGTTTCTATAGACTCACGCGTGACCTTCAAGCAGTGTTCGCGTATAACTTAAGTCAAACGATGAAATCAGTACGTCTGGTGAGGTGTAGCCAACACTTTTTACGGACTTCTTACGGGGCCTCGGGAGCCTGATTTGTCGCTGATATCAACTAAAACAGACTGACCCTTCCATCAAATCAGAGTTGGCTGCCTTGGTGGGGTGGGTCCACATCTAAAATCATGGCTAAATCGGGACGGAATCAGCTAATCACCTGATATCTGAGTCCAGCTGATACAAAGCGACCCTTCCCGGGTTACAGAAAACGTCGTCCTGAGTTTAGTAACTGTTAGACCATTCGGTCCCTGCGACGTTTGTGGTTCCTGTTCAACATATCAGTAATTCGATATAGATAGTTCCTAAACAGAGGTTTTTTCGCGCAAAAAGCGCTATGTGTCGTGAAATGATAAATCGTCTCCCCTAACCCGCTTTCTATATCCGTGGTTTGAGTCCTGTAAGAAGGGTAAATGAAGTAGTAAATCAGACGTAAAAAGTATGATGTCCGTTTCATTATAGGGGGCTTTGCCCCAATTATAGAAAACGATGTGTCCTTCTCAGTCGGTAGCTATCAATCGACTCGTGTCTACTCACAAACTGCAATCACACTCGAAGACTAAAGGCAAAGCGCAAAAACTCATCTGTTCCAACTTATCTACTCATCTCGTGCCATACTTATACAACAGGCGGACTCGGCCGTCGTGGCAGCCACCCGGCCTTGCGGGGCTCTATATTGAGCTGCCACGACGCCGAGCAAGCCAATATGCAACGTATACATCATGTTTATCATTTCTCATCTACACTATTTTTGTGGCTACTGTCGAGGAGACCAAGAAGCCGGAGAAGAAGCTGGACGTGTCACTGCAACTCCGGCGCCAGCTGACTCAGCTGAGTCCTCGGTTTTGCAAATACAGCGTGTCGTGACAGCGGATCGCTTTTGCATAGTTTGATATCTAACGTATATTATCGTTTTAATGCACATGTATACTGGTATTGCAACGTACATAATCGGAATAATACATGTATGAAACTTAAAACTCACCCAGCTTAACGTATGATTCCATTTAAGCCTCCACTTTCACCTGCTATATAATATACTTTGACCTGTTATCCTTTCCAAAAATTCAATACCTTATACAAAAAGGAGCATTTATAAGACCCTCTCATTTAAAATTTGTATTGAATCGATACCTACTTGGCCTGGAGCGAATTAATCCCTATTGGGCTGTCCGTACAACGGTACCCGTCGCACTACCAGGAAAAGTCTACTAAACTGGCAATTAGCTATCTATACTTAAGTGAAGATTATCCCCCGCAGCTACTAAACTGACCATTTGCCTTATTCGAGCACGTGGATTTGAGCCTGACAATCAGAAGTTGACGAAGAGTCAGGCATTTAGTAGTACAGTACATAGTAACAGTATAAAGCTCTTTGATAGTAACTGGGGTGTTGTAGCATCGATGGCGGCGCTGGGTATGATGGCGGAGGCGGCGAACGCGCGACTGCTGCATGAGCGCGTTGAGAGCATCCGCGAGCAGCTGGCGCAGCTTCAGAACCAGGTGGAGCGCTACGATGCCGTGGCCGAGACGTTAACCGAGCTGCCCCGCAGGCTCTCGCACCTGGTGATGGTGCCGCTGGGCAAGCGCGCCAAGGCGCCGGGCAAGATCGTGCGCTCCAACGACGTTCTGGCTCATCTGGGTGATGATGTCTTCTCCTGGCGATTGGCGACGCAGGCCGTCGAGATCATCGCGCGCAAGAAGGAAGGTGCGAGGCCGAATGGGGAGACTGGGTTGCCTCTTAACTCTAACTCTGTTGTGAACCTTGGTGCTCCACCAGCACCCCCCCCAGGTGAAGAGGGAGAATCTGCGGGAGCTGGAGGCCACGACGACGGATGTGGGTAGTGTCGCCCAGCTGCGGAAGACGTACGAGGCCGAGAACATCCGCGAGATCCAGGAGACGGAGGCGGCGAGCGAGCTCGGCCCCGTGCCGCGAGCCACGGAGGACGACATCAAGGAGTACTTCGAGGTGTAGCAGCAGGAGCGGCTCGAGCAGGAGCAGGCGGTATAGCGCTGGGACGACATGATGAATCGCATGGAGGACCTGGAGGCGCGTGAAGCTGCCGGGGAGGGAGTGAAGGACCAGGAAGAGGAATCTGAGGTGCAGGCTGCTGCACTGAAGGCCAAGGGCTACGACGCGTTCTCTCGCCGGCGTTTCCCGGCAGCCGCTCAGTACTATTCGCAGGCCATTGAGCTGGACCCGACCTCACATGTGCGTGTGAATTGTTGCGGCGGATTGCGGGCTCAACTGACCAGTGTTTTGTGTGTGTGTGTGTGTGCTACTTGCCAGCGTCCATGCAGATTATGTTTGGCAACCGCGCTGCAGCGTACCATCGTTTGAAGAAATATAAGCTGGCGCTGGAGGATTCGGACGTCGCGAGAAGATGCTAACCCCAGTGTCTGTACCGGGAGCTTCTCCACCTCCCTTCTTCGAGCCTCGGCACCCGTGCTTTCAGGGCACTAATTACACCGGCCAAACTGACACTGGAACCGGTTGGCGATGCTGTACGTACTTGTTGATTTATGCGTTTTATTTAAGCTCGGTTTCCTGACCTTCGTACGCGTTTTCGATTCTCTGTTACAGCAACCGGTCCAGCGAGTCTCACGTTTCAAAGCGGCTACAGCAGCTCGAGGATCAAACTAACCCGACATCGGCATCCGCTATTGGAGGTTAGAACCGAGCAGACTTCAGAATACGTTCTACTTCTACATACTTCCTCTGACTAGGAAATATCGCCGAGCGATAGATATGGTATTGAAAGTTAAGAGCTTAACGGTGGATCAAGTGCAACTAATCATGAATCTGACTATTCAGTTCTCGTTGTTGCTTCAGTAGTTGCCGGCGCTCGCACGTACGTATGTTGTGACCTCTTTCACCACAGCGTTTGCAGATAATTGGTGACTCTTCTGGGATAACTTCACCTCGACTGCGCACACGTTTCGGGTTCTTTGGGCGACCTGCACGACGATAACTATCCGGGGGCTCGGTTGTATTATCCGCAATAGACGCTTCAATGTCTATTGGGTTCAGGCTTGTAGCGAAGATCGATTGAAGACAGCCGTAGCGATAGTAAGGTGCACACGTTCTGAGTACTGACAAGTGTTGTTTCTGCACTGCAGCGCAACCGTGAACGCAAGGGTATTGATACTCAACCCAGAGTCCACACGAGCAGTAGTTTGCGTCGAGATTGACAACTCTATAGAGATTGTTCTTCCTCTCGACAGCGAACTTTCCATCTGCCTGCGGCACTACATGGCGAGTACGACCTGCTTTTTGTTTGCATTGATCTTCGTCATCACGGATGGTATGATATCCATTGCTTCGTGAAGTTCATACTTCTTCTTCAGATCAAAAGATCGTCGCATCACCATTTGTACGATGCCTGCAACGACCTTAAGATGCGAGCCATGCCTGAACTCGCCGATGCTACTGTTGATGGACTCAGCTGAGTTTGAGGTAACGATTCCATATCTAGGAACAGAGAAGTAAGCCGAGATCCAGATTGATCTATCAATGCAGCTCAGGTAATCAAATGAGTTTTCACTCGTAGAACGGATCTCTTCGAAAATTCGCTTGACTTCACGTTTGTCTGTTTCCTTAGCGAGGTCATGAATCGTACCGTTATACCGAGTTCTACACTCTTCAATCACATTCCGCTTGATGTGTTCCGCGCATGCTGAGTGAGGCACCGAAGGGAACACTCTGCGTACAGATGGGATTATTCCTTTGTCGCGATCACTCATGAAAAACAAATCCGCTAAATTTGAAATACAGGGAAGTGCTTTAGAGATGTCGGAGAGGAACCAATTCCAATCATCCCCATTCTCGGCAGCATTTGAGATGGCGAATCCAATAACCAGAATATCGTGTGCGCCGGTCATTGTGGAGGCCACGTGAAGTGTACCATGATCTGCTCCACGCAAATGACATGCATCCACTGCGATAATAGGAATGCAATAACCGAGTGTTTTTCAAACGTTCCAAACACAAGAGACAACCTCTTGAACTTGTCGTCTGAAGTTCGCTCAAAGTTTGACAGGGTTCCTGGGTTGCTCGCCACAAACATACTCAAGTACCCATGCACGTACTGGTAGCTGTGCTGACGGCTCAACATTGAGCCTTCTCGTACGGATTTCAATGCTCTCCATGCAGCGTGGTATGAGATAGAAAGGCCATAATTTGTCCGAGCCCAATTAGCCACAAGCTTTGGGCTACACTTATCGCCTTGACAACTTAAACAATCGCGAGCAACTTCAACCAGAAACTGTTGGCTGACTTGTGAGGGCTGACGCCTCCTAGAATTTGAATGTGCAACGTGAACAGCTGAGTGAGATTCTTCAAGAAACGTTATGCGGACAATACTAGTCTTGGAAGATAGAGATGCACGGAGCTCGAAAGTGCACTCCACGTGCAAAGAGCAAACAACTTTAAGATAATCGCGTCGATTCTTCGGCTTGTTGTGTGCAAAATCATGGTAGACACAGTATCGAGCTACGTGTTCCTTCAGTGCCTTGATACTCGAGAACTCCATACCAGCGGCCAGCTCGACATCTTCGTCGCTTTCCATAGCGGTTTGTCCTGGGGGTTGCAAAGTGATCAATTCAGGACTCTCCTCAGAATAATTCTATTCTAGTTTTCAGTGATTTATGGGCCAGTATTTATAGTTGGCAACAAACTAAGAGTGATTGTAATGCTAATACCACTACCTCTATGATAAAGCACAAGTGCAGAGTTGCTGAAAAGGCGACGACTTTTTAAAGTAGTTTTGAAACTTGAGGTCGACGTTCCCGTCTGTATTATTTAAGGTAGTGGATAAATTCACAAAGCGAGCGCGGCGTAATTTTAAAATAAAATACCAACTACGAATAGATTTCCCTACTTTTGAGGCAGCTTAAAAATAGAGAAACACCCCCACCCCACCCCTTTCCCCTCACAGCCTTTTCTCAGCCTTTCATTTCGAAACCACCCCGATCACGAACAAGGCTAATGTCGCGTATCGGGTTCAGGCACGGAGGCTGCGAATGAGCCAGCGGATACGGACGCTCTCGAAGCTCTCGCCGCTGCTGCTACGTCTGTATGGTCACCTCAGGCGGAGCAGCGATACTATGCTTGCAGCTTTGACCTAGTATCAAAACGCTACCCTGTCAAGTCTTCCGGAATCGATCGTCTACTAGTGTCGCTGCGCGAAATACTGAGCTTGAAATGCAGGGTATGTTGGCGGCTACAACGGCGGGCCCGCTTGCTTTTGAAAAGTACTAACGTAGGCTCTGCTGCCCGAATCATCGGAGTATTTGAGACGTATACGGGTAATGCTCTTCACGATGATTTGCCAGTATGGTAGAGTATCTGAGTATCTGAATCGTTTCTATTCGCTTTATGTAGGACGAACAATGTACACAGCAATGTGCGGCGAGGATCAACTACCGATGTGGCTAGGTTGGAGGCCATTCGTCGCGAATTTCGCGTTTGTCCAAAACACAGCGTGTATCTACATGGGCGAGGACAAACTGGCACATTCTATCACCTCCAGACAAATCAACGACGCGCGCTACAAGATGTTCAGCTATATTATTCACGACGTTTTCGAACACGTACGTGCTTCAGTTGGGATTGCTCTCCTGTGTCTAACTGTAGTCTAACGCTGTGTGGCTCTGGTGTGACATTATTGTGTCTGTATGACTTTCTGGCTGCGGTGTTACTTTATTGTAACTGTATGACTTTGTTGGGAGAGTATTTTTGCCAACTTCCCGTCACAATGTCTTCAACTATACATCGGGACGCAGTATTTGCTGAAAGCGCTGCTTGTATAGGGAAACTATAGTACCTACCACTAGTACTAGTTGCGGTTGATCATTCCTAACTTTGAGATGCTTCACTAAAAAGTTTGGAATCGCCAGTGTTATGCGAGGCTATGCCGATATCTAAGTGCTGCTCTGGTTCTGTCAGAACCACCAAGACTAAGATAAGGATGCCTTTTAAGGTTCATGCGGTGGTCGCTTCCTCATGACGCGCGTTTTTGTCGAACTTGAAGCTGGTGGTCTCCAAGTCGAGTATGGCTGAGCTCCAGCAACATCAGCAGTGATTCACTGAGCTCAGAAGTCATGGCCTTGACGATGGTGAGTCTCAGCAGAGACCTGTTTGGCTTAGCCACGAAGGAGTTCATGTGTTGGAGAGGAGCTCAGCAAGTCATCTTGGGTTCAGCGGACAGTTTGGGATCTCAACGGAAGTGGACGCTGGTGGACGCATACACTCCACACGCACTTGCCTGCTTCCCCCAAGACCGAAAGTTCGGGATCAGAAGGGTCGGCCAAGTCTTCGTCGAGTCTAGCTGAGGTCTTTAAGCTGAGACTATAAGACTTGAGCCCCTCTGAACTTAGATTCAAGGTTTGCTTATTCAAGTTTGGTCAAGGTATATTCTGGACTCTGGGAAGTTGCTCGCACCTCACCACAAATACCACAACCGGGAATCATCGACGAAGTACATCCGTGGCTCTTTGTCGTCTAATATAGCCAACATGACACCCGGACACAACAAGGATTTCATGAGATAGTGTCTCTTAACAATCAAGCGCGACGTTAAGTAGGCAGCGGTGACCAACTTTTGCCTCTTTGCTCTGGGCCGTTTCATTGCCACCATTTCGTTGAGTACGAACGACCGGCAGATGCATCAACGTAAATCAGGGCCAAAAGTAAGAGGCCAAGCATGGCATCACTCGTCTGCATAGTGAGGAGCACGTGTGCATAGCTCCGTCGTAGCTTGATGCTAGCAAGGCCAGCGCCAATGAGGTTAATTCGACTCGACGGCCAAGATGGAGTCAACGTTTGTAAAGTAAAAACGGCTCGACATTAAGTGGCGGGCGCGAGCAGCCATCCAGCGTCGATCAAAGCGAGCCACTTCAAACAAAACGTCCGGCTACCTGGATATCAAGACTGTACTGGCCTAAGATGAAGCGCGCCAGACGCGTTGGTGAAATAGCACGAGAGCTGTAGTTCAAGGGCGATCAATAGTTTTTTTTCTTTGGTTTACATTGCTGCTTGCCTCCGTTTGGCGTCGTGATACCTGGTCGGCCGTCGGCTGAACGAGCGCCATGGCGTTGATGCCCTTGTGGCTGTGGTCTGTGGTGATGATGGCTGCAACGGCTCGACGCGCTAGTGGTTGCTCGGGTCGCCGCTCACGACGGGCCACTCGTGCTTTTACAATATATATTCTATCGTTGCACTACCAGCCTATGCTACCAGCCCCAGTTACTATCATAAGCAGGGCTTCGTAGCAAACGATGATACTTGATACAGTATCACTGCGATGGTGCCGAGTATCTGTACGAGTATCGTATCTGCCGACCACAACTGCTGTATCTGTCATAGTGATACAGCCTTAGTTTAGTCGATACCGTATCGATCTAATAGCAAATTATTTGAAGAGGGGGTTCGGATCTATAAGGGTGGTGCTGTGTTGCTGGAAACCCCCGAAGAGCCACGACCGCAGTGTGTGTAGAGTTCATTTAGCGCTAATGAGTGAATCCGAGTGCGCCGACGAGGATGTCGCTGTTGTGGCACAAGCGTCCAGCGGCAGCGAAGACAGCAGAGCGGCGACTGTCGACAAGTTCGGAATTCCAGTCGTGATCAAGCACGCTCCATTGAATGCTTTCACCCCGATTTGGCAGTTCATCCATCAGCTTGCAGTACCACAACCAAACCTACTCAAAGCCAACCAGCCGTTCACGCACATTTGCGTATTGTGCGTTCAGAAGAAACGACAATCCGATACAACGGCTACGTCATGGCAAGCGTGTCTGATGCGTCAAGGCTCAGCCTCAAACGCGAAACTACACATGCTCCGTCAGCATGAAGATCATCCCTTCTCCGTAGAAGAGGCCAATAGAAGAAAAACACAAAACTGGCTAAAGTAGAATCCCACGACAAGCGGAGTGCATCGGAGCGTCAAGTTCCTTCGAAGCCAAAGAAACAGCGTACCCTGGAACAGGCAATTGCAGTTAGCAAAGATGAGCTTCGAATTCTAGCAACGCGGTGGCTTTTGCCGTCGTCATTGCCACACGCATCAACCCAAAATGCCGAATTGCTGTACATGCTTCGACGACTCTCCAACCAACCGGACCTTGTACTCCCGGCACGCGAAACATTTTACGAGTTTGCTGAAGCTGATTTCCAGAGGTTTATCAACCTTACGTCTGAGTACTTACAGGAAGAGTTTGCAAAGGCGAGACACATACCCTTCGTCGCCTTGCTGCACGACCTGTGGACAAACGCGTCCAACGTGAACGTTGTCGGGGTTACTGCCATTTTCATCGACTCTCAATGGAGATTGGTATCGCTTTCTCTCCTAGCGAGTCCAAACCAGGCTGGTCACGCGGCTGGAATTGTGGCTGCTATCGTGAAAGAGAAAATTCAAAAACGATACAACATCGACATCGAATCGTACGCGCGCTTCACGGTGAGTGACACCACTGGCAGCGCCCGTAATGTATCAGATCACTTTGACAGCACTGATCAGGTAGATTGCCTGATGCATCTTCTGAGTCTATGTCTTCTCTACGCGTTGGGATTGAAAGAAAATACGCGTCAAGGCGGCGCCATCACTGTTACTCCTGGTGGCAAATTTAGTGAGGGCTTCCATGTCATTCAGCTGCTACGAGACTTGGCTACATTTTTCACGTCGCCATTGGTCAAGGAAAATTAAAGCAGCTCAAGGAGCTGTACAATCTTCCTCGAATCAACACGTCTATTGACGCGAAGACGAGGGTAGGATATGCAACCACGCTGTTGCGACGGAGCGTGTATAACTACTATGCCTTCACGAAGTACTTTGAGACGGCTGCTTCTACCGAGCAGGCAACATGGCAGAAGTTGTCGGACGAGGATTGGAATTTGATAGTTGAAATGGAATCCATCACGAATCAACTTGCACAATTCAGCCTTGGTGAGGTGCAACGATCGGGTGTCTCCAGTTCGTACGCTCTACTCTTCCGCAAACTACTGGGTATGACACTCGAAATGAAAAGCTTTCCTTGTCTGGTCTTGGAAAGGCCAGACGTTCTGAGTAGTGAATTCACTCAGCGCCGCGTGTCACGAGATGTATCGCTGTTCTCGGCTAATGGAAAACGATGTCTAGCACGACTTAAGGACCAGTGGTTGCTTCGATTTCCACTACATGATGACAATGAGATAAAGGCGATGCTTCTAGATCCAAGAATCAAGTCAAAGGCTTCAGCAATTGTAGATGACGCTGATGTGCTTGCTCGTGTGGAGCGTGAATTAATTCAAGAGCATGAGACTATCTTCAATATGATAGCAAATTCAACACCAGCAAATGAAGCACCTGATGTGGCGAACCGAGTCGGGTTCTCGGGAAGTGGTCTATTTCGTTTGGAGCCAGATGCGAGTACCGCAATTAGTTCCCTCTTGGATGTTGAAGTGCCTTCTTTCGGGGATTCAAGTAGCCACGGCGAGCATGCCCAGGCTGCTCTAAGAGCGTGGGAAAAGTGGAAAAGTCTATCAGTGACTTGGCCGTGCGAATCTAACGGTGGTAAGTACAACCTGCTGAAGCTCTACAGCTCTGTTGACGTTTTGCGGTGGTTCCGAGACCACGGCGAGCAGGAATATCCCGCAATTGCAGTTCTCGCCAGGATTTATCTCGCTAAACCAATGTCTACGGCGTCCCAAGAACGGTTCTTTAGTCTAGCTGGCTACGTCATCAACGATCTTCGGACCTCTTTAGATGACAATCGAGCGGAGCTGTTGTGCCTCATGAAAGCTAACTGGCAGGAGTACAAGACCCTGCTAAATAGGCAGCAGTAGAATCCCATCTAGATATTGCTACTGTATGAGATACTGTAGCTCCATAGTGATACATATAGCAGCATATTCCAATTCAAAGTGCTACAGTATTCATGCAATGACCTTGCCTGTATCACCTATATTCGTACAGCTCGAACCAAGGCTACTACGAAGCCCTGATCATAAGACTTTATACTACTACTATGTTACGGTAGTAGTACTACTCCTATGTTACGGTAGTAGTACTACCTACTATGTTACGGTAGTAGTACTACTTCTGAGTTACTACTGAATGTCTGACTGTTTCTATATTTGGCACCTGACTGAATTGCAACAGCCTGACCGATTTGCAAATGCCCAGCCAAACACCTGACTGAGTTGCAATTTCCCCTTTTTTTGAATAAGAAACACGGTCGCGGAAAACTTTTCCTCGATCCAGCCAGCAGTACCTCAGCGATGGTTCCGCTGTTGCTGCTGTGTCTGGGCATGTTGGCTCTCACAATGAGAGTCGACTGCTCGGCCATCATGACATACCCGGCAGAATCAGCAGATCAAGTAACCGGATTATCTATGCCAGTTTGCTCGACATCGATCAAGCCATGTGTAAATTCAGCCTTCCGCGAGCTAACCTGGACGCGCGATGCATGCTACAATGCCGACATCTTTGCCGAGGCGTTCCCGTCGACAGGAGTTGCTTCGCTCAGGCAACTGGTTGACGAGACTGCGAGTACTTGTGGCAGTGGAAGCTCCTCCTCAGAGGTCATTGTCATGGGATCAGGACCACAAGAAGTTTACTGGAACGACGATAAAGCTGCTGAAGGAGGGTTCGAGCATGTAAGGCTTAGTGGGTTCTGTCATGATATGGTGTCGGTGGTTGAAGCGGTTGTTCTGTGTCGAAGGGACCGTGCGAGTTGTGGCTGGATGATGTTATCGTCTTTCAGTCGAACAATTGCGCAGTTGCTTTCCCAACGAGCCCAGCAGTGTGTGCTGTCGATTATTCGAGCTGCAGTGGGTATTGTGTGCTACGGTTCTACGCATTGGCGCTTACAGGAGTCGAGTGGCAAGCATTCAGTACGTCAACCCTGCAATGAATTGGCTTTAGTGAGAATGTCAGCGACTAATTTGAAGCGATATTTACTCCCAGAACACGTTGTGAAAATTGAGTTAGCCGCTGGTAGTGGGGGCGTAGCCAAGAGTGGTCACCCCCCAACCACGCAGACACCGAGTTGCAACATGGTTACATCTCTATCAAGTTCAAGTTCTGGAAGTGAGGACGGTGATACAACCTCCGACATACTTGCTAGCACCGAGATGGCCAGCCTAGCCGTCCAATTGGTATTGGAGAGATATGCTGAAGCGCATCTATACTGGCACGACATCATTTGGCGAATGATGATCGCCGACCTGGACGAGCTGCCTATCCGCTCAACACGTTTGCGAGATCACTACCAACTTCCGTCTTCATTCGTGAAGCAGCAACCTCGCTTAGGTTGTCAGCAACCCCGAAGCATGAACCTTCGAGGACGATCAGACCGCTGTGATGACGAGAACTCCACCCCAGCACCGACGCGTCCGAACGCAGTCCCGAAAGCAGTTTAATTATCGGAAGTTTCCATCGTTATCCGTCGCACAACAACAATCGCAGCGCAACAAACAATAGTATCATGATACTTCATCATAGAGACTAATTACCTGTAAGCAAGCACCGCAGGCTAGTCGTAGCTAGCTCTCGTAAAACATTAATGGAAGGATTAAACCCTTTAACCCCAATACCTGCAAGCCAATCTTCTATGTACACAACTATCCAACCCTGTGTACGATAACTTCCTCCTCCCCATTCAAAAGCGCGATCTTCATCTACTCATCCTTCGCGTACGGAGCCATAGCACTCAGGCCACCATCAACTGTCAGTAAATCAACGTCGTCGCATACAACTTCGTCAGAACACGTTGTACGGATACTCAGTCCCAAGATACAGAGTCCAGTGTTCACTCACCGTAAATGGTCTGGCCCGTGACAGCCGCAGCAAGGTCACTCGACAGGAACGCTGCAACGGATCCCACATCTCCCATCGAGCTGTTACGTCGCAGAGGGGCATGCTCCTCCGCGTACGTCCTCATTTTCTACTCCACCAAAACAATATCCCTAAGTAAACTCCTCCACCACAGCACAAGCTCCCACCCACCCACTCACCGATATCCCAGGAATCCCCCGCGCCGACACCGTGTTCATGGGTCCCGGACTCAGGCAGTTGACGCGGATGCCGTCGGGACCGAGCTCATACGCCAGCTGCCTCGCCGTCGCCTCGAGCGCCGCCTTGGCCGGCCCCATCACGTTGTACTTGGGCACCACCTTGGTCGAGCCCGCGTACGTCAGCGCCAAGACGCTGCGGTCGCGGCTCTCTCCCCCATTGGCGTTGACCATGAGCGGCCTCGCGGCTCTGGCCAGTGCCACTAAACTGAAGGCGCTGACGTCCATGGCCTGCGTCCACGCGGCGCGTGGCGTGTCCAGCAGCCCAGTGGCGAAGGCCTCGCGCGGGGCGAAGGCCACCGAGTGCACGAGAACGTCCAGCCGCCCGTCGAAGACGTCGCCGCAGCGCTGCAGCAGCTGCTCGACGCTCGCGTCGCTCTCGACGTCGCACGGCGCGAAGTGCAGCGCCGAGGCGTCGGGCACTTGGAAGCCGCAGCTCCTGGCGTGGCTCTCGCTCAGCGGCGACTTGGACGACACCACGACGCTGGCGCCCGCGGAGAGAAGTGCCTGCGTGACCCCCGCGGCTAGCGAGTGCTTGTTCATGAGCCCCACCACGAGGGCGCGCTTCCCTTGAAGCAGCATGGCGATGTTGACAAGTGAGCTCTTCGTATATTTAAGCGAGGTATGTGGCTGTAGTGAGTGTATACTTAGTGGCGTAAGAGTGTTTTTATGAGTATACTTAATGAAGGATAAAGTATGTGTCGGTGCTCAACTGGTACAAGCTAGCTGCCTGGGTGTTCGTGTGCACCGACCTGCGTGGGCAGTTGCGTCTTGCTGGGAGAGTTGGAATTGCTGCCTGGCTGGACGGGGGGAAGCGGGCCGCCTGGAGACACGGGACGCATTTGATGCGAGTCGATGCGAGGTGACTGCAATGGACTCAGCGGCTTGATCGGGGGTACGGCCTGTGCCAGCGGGGATTCTTCTTTAATAGGACTTGGTTGAACGGGGGGCTCCGTAGGCTCGGCAGGTAATGAGGTCTTCGGAACGTCCGCAGACTGACTTGCTCGCCGGTGCAGGGCTGCCCGTTTCCCAGGCGGTGGTTTTCGACCTGGGCCGCCTCCAGTTACTGGCACTTCGGGTTCGCTTACTGGATTGGGGATTGGACTGGTCTTTGGTAGAGTGTACTCGAGATCATGTGATATCTCCCCACTCGGAATCCGGAATAGCGACTGAGCTTGATCTGGTTTTGGTGGAGTCGAGTCGTTTTTGATCGGGTGAACTGCGGGGATCAAGTTTGAGGTGTGTTTAGGAGAAACATAAATTTCGTCGGACCCTCCGTCCTGGGTGAGGTTTGTGGCGGTGTCTTTGGACCGTCCTCGGAAGCTCGAGTCGCCTCAATCGCGGGATGCATTCGCAGCTTCACCTTGTTCGTGCGCAAGTTGATCCACGATTGGTGTCCGTCCTTGAAGCGAACAAGAATTGTTGGCTCATCGCTCGAGTTTTCGCTGTCTCCAACAGCGTGAATCTTCCCATTCATGACTCTCTTACCGACACGGTCGTACACGTCGACTCGGTGACCCACAAGAATTCGATGGTACTTCTCCCAGTGAGCCGGCTGCAATAGCAGGCGACTGCGAAGATGGGACAGAGAACTCACGACATGTCTCGCTGAGCGCGAAGATGTAGGCCTCGCTGGACCAGTTGCTTTGTGCAGCTACTTTAAACTTGAGGTATTGTTTGGAGTGATCATCGAAAATCTCGATTCCTTGGCCTTCGTACAGATGCGGATACTCCAGATCCGGGCTGCGATGTGAGTCTTGTTCATGCGATTTGTGAGGCGAGAGGTCCGCGTGTTGCAGAGCGTGATCCATATCATCTAGATGTTCAAAAGCATCCGTAATGTGAGGTAGGAACACCAACTTGAAGGTCTGCGACTTCAGATCAAGCCATTCGACCGCCGTGCTAGGCCCAAATCGAATTGGGGTCAGGTGACCAAGCACCGCAGCCTTAAGAACAGTTCCGCTTCGAAACCTTCCAATCAAAGGCGAATACACATCAACTATCTGTCCCATGGGAATTTTTTTGAGATTCTCCAAGCCATGAATCACAACTTTGAAGCCTTGCACCGAGCAATCAACCTCGAAAAATCCCCGATTCTCATTGTACAGCTGAAGATGAGATTTCGGTTTAGAGCACAGAGCTGCACCTTCCAAAAAATGTCCGTCCCGGTTGCAGAGCTCGACATGAGTACCTTCCAAATGCCAGTCGAAGGCGTCTGGGTCGATACGAGGCATGCTCAGGGACGAAACAGCCACGTGAAAGTTGTGAGGGGAAGAAGGTGTGATGCTGTCAGAGATCCCACTTGTATCATCTCCAGTGTTGTGCGGTTTGGTCGATTCCTTAGCTACACCGTCGGCGTTGCTATCCCTAGGGCTGGGCTGGTGGCCGGAAATCTTGACGCGAAAAAATGTGAGATCGAGCCATTCTTTTCTTCCCTCGGCGAAAAGTACCAACGCGCAGTTGATGTCGCAATCGACTTGTTTAATGACGCCACGCTCCAGATGCTTCGTGTCCGCGCTTTCGAGCTCGATTTCCCAGCCCACCATTTCAGAGGAGAGAGAACGTAACGCATCAGCCTCGTACACGACCTGATATTGTGAAACACAACTTGTTCAGCGATTGCCTAAATTCATGAGTAAAACGTCGACTGTACCTTGTAAAAAGTTCGCTTGAGGTCTAGTGGCTGCAAAGGCTCATAAGGAGACACTTGCACCGTACAGGTGACACCTCCTCCCTCGTCTTCGGGATTCACTTCGACTACACGACCGGTGGTGAGACTTCTCCCCTCGGTTTTGGTTGGGCTCGAGCTACCACCGCCCCCATCTTTCGACGCAGACAGCGCGTCGAACTCGAGCACGTCGCCTACTTTCACAGGCAACATCGCTCCAGTCGCCTCTGGTTTTTCCACCGCCAAACGCAAATAGCTTAAAGGGGACTGACTGCAGCAGTCGGCCCCGCCACACCATCCCAGAAAACCAACGTCCTTTCACTGTTAGGACAAGATCAGCGGTAAGGCTTGAACTTTGTTTAGCTGACGTCTTCGCGGTGGCGGTCTGTCGTCGAAAGATGGGATGGTCAAGTGGTCAATGTCTTGAAGACGTTAGTTAAAATACCGGTACCTTTCACAAGCTGCTTTCAAAGCTACCGCTGCTTTTCACGATCTTAGGCGTCCATAAGAATTTAGAACGAGAGCCTTGTTGGACGGTAGATTAAGCCAGACGTAGCAACTGCCACACATGATGAAATCGTTCTGTTCGCATTTCCAGTTGGTGCCACTAGAATCTGAAGAATAAATTCATGTAAGATCGACAATTCATGCATGTGCGCGCTACGGAAGACACACCAAACTATCTGGCCACGCTCTACGCCTGCTTCGCAGTCTCGGATTGAGTCTGCGTCTGAGCAGCGCCGTCGCTCGAAATTTTAGTGAAGATGGCACCCAATCCTTTGATTCCCATCTCACTCGCGCGACCGTGGAAGCCGTTCAACTGGAAACCCTTAGGCGCGCTCACTTTGGCCTTCTCGTCGGTAGGGCTTCCGCCCGCGATCGATCGGCCCTTGCTTGTGCCAAGCTTGAGGTAGAAGATGCACGTGCGTTCATCTTTCTTTCCCCAGTGAACCTCCATGGTCGTAATGTACTCGCCCGACCTCAGCGCCAACTTGTTCGGGGTGCCGCCAGTTCCGCCGTGAGAAAGCGTACTCTCAGTGGGGTCCGACACTTCCAACGTCACAGCGTCAACACGCCTGTCACCTCGAATCGTAACGGAGCTAACCGTTTGCCCGGGCTCAGCCAGAGCCATGTCCGTGAAGTAGGTGCCGTGCGGGCCACCGAAGGCGTTGCTCAGGTTGAAGTCGGGGTTCACGGACCACGAAAACGTCGAGGAAATGGGCGGGTGGTCCGATAGTTGCGTGCCATTCTTGTCGAGAAAGGCCTCGTTTTCGTTGTTCCACTTGTCCAGCGTCAGCGTGACGTACTTGCCGCCCCGGTACATGATCTTGTCCACAACCTCGCACTTGTTTGTCATGTTCTTCGCGTCACACAGAATGGCATCTGCGCCCTTCTTGGGAGCGACACCCTTGCGAACGTATTCGACCCAACCGTCGGTGAGGTTTTGTCCTGCCACGAACTCGGCAATCGTGTCAAGCGAGCGAGTATATAGCGCGTGTTTGTATCGCCCATGACAATAACAGCATTACCAGCCGAGTTTTCGGCGATGTAGTCGCTCAACTGCTGCAGGTTGGAAGCGCGCGCCTTCTGGTCCATCTTGGAAACGCCGGCGTCTGCGTGGAGGTTGTACACGTCGATGATCACTCCGTCCGCTAGTTGCACCCCTTGCAGCGTGAATCCCTTCGGCGTCATGCAGTCGTCGCTTTCGTCGTTGCTGCACTCTGCCCATTGAACCCGTTCGATGCCCAAAGTGCTGAAAGGGAGGCGAGAGAGCGTGTTGAGGCCACTTCCGAATGGCACGCCGCCGCTCGTGGCCGTGCGGTATTTTTGCGTGTTCTCCTTGTACAGGAAGGCATGGTAGTTGAAGTCCTCCTGCACATTAACGATGTCCCAGTCGCTGATGCGCTTGCCCATTTCAACGCTGTTGGGCTCCGGGTTACCACTGGAAAGGAGCTGCGGGAGCCCTGCTACATTATAGCACAGTACGGAGAAAGTGTTCGCAGCCTGCACTTGCATCGTGGCTGAAAGTCTTCGCTGGTCTGCTGTGAAGACGACAAATTGAGAAGTGAGCTCGTACCGCGAGAGCGTGACTGTACATGTAGAGGCCGGACCAACTCAACAGAGCATGTGGATCGAACAGCATAACGACACACTCCAGAAACGTACCGGTACCGTACCACGGAGTCCGTGACGGACGCAGCAGATCGCACTTTTAGCTTTGTACATCTCGAGATCGATGGCAGATGTCTGCTCGATAGGTACATGTGCATTTGTTCACATGCCAAATGTATGTGGGGCAATACTGTGGCTAGTCCATTCGACGCCAGTTCACCCGATGGAACAATCCTGCACCCAGCTGGAGCTGAGCAAAAGCGGATTGTGGCCACTTGTGTTTGAGGTGAGCCCTTTGACCTTGCCACGTTGCAGGAAAGCGAAAACCGTGCGCTAGCGTCTTCATTTACGTGACGTAAATGAAGACTCAGCCTTCTGTAACTGCGTTTTTAGTGCATGTATATCGTTTTGCAAACTTAAAGTTTTACGCGTCTGAATTGTAGAAATTTGACCACCATAAACCAAAAGCGGCACCGGTAAACTTACAGCCGGTAAACTAACTCGGCATGAAACCCCGTTTTTTTTCATCATTTCACTGCTAGCGCTGCCATCTTCGCCTTACGTTTGTACGTGGGGTGCTGCTGCTGCTGTGTCGTGCTCTCAATTCTTGTGAAGATCGCGCCCAGCGCGTCTATGCTATCGCCCGCACGGCCGTGGAAGCCGCTCAGTTGGTATCCTTCCGGTGCAGTCATTGTGGCACTGGAACCCGTGGGGGTTCCTCCCTCCACTGAGAGGCCGTTGTTTGTTTGGAACTTGAGATAGAAGATACGTGTCCTGTCCTTCTTCTTGCCCCAGTGAACCTCCATGGACGTGATGTGCTCGCCAGACGCGAGGTGCAACCTGGTGAGAGAACCTCCGGTGCCACCGTGAGAAAGAGTACTCTCGGTTGGGTCGGATACCTCCAAAGCCACGCCGTCGATACGGTTACCCGCCCTGATTGAGATAGAGCTAACAGTCTGGTCAGCAGCAGCCACCCCGACATCCGTGAAGCGAGTGCCATGAGGACCGCCCACTGCGTTACTGAGATGGATGTCGGGGTTCAACGTCCATGAGAATGTTGAAGAAATAGGTGGGTGGTCCGACAGGGGGAGCCGTTCTTGCCCATGAATGCCTCGTTCTCGTTTTTCCACTGTCCCAGCGTCAGCGTAAGGTAGTTGTTGCCACGGAACATGATCTTGTCCACGACCTCACATTCATTTGTCATGGTCGCTGTCTCGCACTTGAGTGCCTTCGAGCCCTTCGCGGGAGCGTCGCGAACGGTCTCGACCCAGCCGTCCGTAAGGTTCTGACCCTCGATAAACTCGCGGATGGTGTCCAATTCACGGGTGTAGCGGGTGTTGGTGTCGCCCATGACGACCACCGCATTGCCGGCTGAGTTCTCGGTCATGAAATCGCTCAGCTGTTGCAAGTTCGAAGCGCGGGCTTTTTGGTCGGCGTCGGTCGCACCAGCATTCGTATGCAGGTTGTAGATGTCGATGGTGACTCCGTCTGCCAGCTGGACCTCAACCAACGTGAATCCCTTCGGCGTCATGCAGTCAGCATTGTCGTAATTGCTGCATTCATTCCACTTGATACGGTCCACACCCGTGAAGGGATAATGCGACAGCGTGTTGAGTCCGCTGCCGACCGGTACACCGCCGCTTGTAGCGGTACGGTACTCGTGCTTGTTCTCCGAGTAGAGCTTGGCATGGTAGTTGAAATCTTCCTGCACGTTGATGATGTCCCAGTCGCTGATGCGTTTGCCCATGTCCACAGTGTACGTGTTAGGGTCACCACTTGAAATGAGCGCGGGCAGCCCGGCGACGTTGTAGCACATAACGCTGAAGGTGTTGACAGCCATGACTGGTATGTGGTGCGGTCGACTGCAAATCAAAAAGTGACTGATGAAGGTCCATACAGTATTTTAACACAAACACAACGTGTACAGTAATACGGTTGGCTGGACGTAGACAAATACATGTAACGTTAACTGTACAGTGCGCGCCGAAATTATAGCCGCACCTGAAAAATGGATTTCAAGAACCGCCACCTGAGCTTTTGCAGCAAACTGGGCGTCTTGGACACGGCGTAAAGCAATAGAAAACGCATGCAGCAAGCAGAATAGAGAAAGCTAGCGCGGTTCAGGAGCAATCGCAAAAAAACCAAATTTGGGTCGGGTCAAAATTATAGCCGCACTAAGCAGTTTTTTATTATGGCAGGTTATAAACTAAACTGAATGGGCCAAAATGGTAATAAATGCATTATCTGAATAGCCCGAAGCGAGGCGGTTTCGAGACCACTCTTGGTTTCTTGGGGAAGGCGGCCAACATGCCGTGAGGCGGCCAGTTCAGCGAGGAAGCGTATGTCAAGACGAAAACCCACGTTAGAGCCGGCAGAAGAAGCCGAACGACTGCGGAGCGGGCTGGTCGTGACGAGAAGGCTATCGAGGACCACTGGAAGCGCGGCAAGGCAGCTTCGGCGACCAAGAAGACAGGAAGAAGGCCGAAGATAGCTGGTCAGGAGGAAGGACGTGTTGTTCAGCGAGCTATTGTGCAAAAATTATCAGCGAGGGAGACAAGTGGCATGCTCTCATGCCGTCCTAGGTAGCCCACGGTGCTGTGCGTACTGCGTATCAGCCGCTACATCACAAATTGTCCGCGCGAACCCGCCCCAACCGTCAAGCATCGCCACAAGAAGACGAGGGTGACTTTTGAGGAGCATCGCGCTAGCAAATGGGACTTCTAGCACCGGATAGTGTTTAAGGGTGACACGATATTCAATTTAAACGGCCCTGGTGGCCTCCGTTTCCCTTCACAAGACTTACAAGCTCCGCCAAAATGATGTCGAAGCGGGTTAACGGTGGGGGAAGCGTCATTTTTTGGGCTGGGGTGAACTGGCACGGCACAACCAGCCATGTCTTCGTAAAGAGCAAGCAGAACTCTATCAAGTAGCCTAGGCCGCTGTTCAAGATGTTACTTCCTTTTATAAGAGAACCGCAGTCAAAGTTCGGTAATTTGACCGCGATTTTCCAATAAAATAACACCTCTATACATTCATCGAAGCTCATTGAGGTCTTTCTAGCTGCTGAAAACATTACGACGCAGTCGTGGCCGATTAAAAGCACCAAACTCAACATCATAGAGAACGTGTCGGCCTTCTAGCTCACCGAGTGTATGCAAATAGTCGCTAATTTGACAAACCCTCCGATTTTATCGCCCAGATCAAGTGCGAATGGCCTCGAATTGATCCGGCTTACACTAATAAGTTAGTACAAAACATGTCGAAAAGGTTGGAAGCAACGCGGTTGCTGAAAGGTGTCAAGACGAGTTTCTAGAGTAATTTGAATGCAGGTCTTCATAGTGCGGCTATAATTTTGACCCGACCCAAATTTGGTTTTTTTGCGAGTGCTCCTGAACCGCGCTAGCTTTCTCTATTCTGCTTGCTGCATGGGGTTTCCATCGCTTTAAGCCGTCTCTTAGACGCTCACTTAGTTGTAAAAGCACAAGTGGCGGCACTAGAAAACGAATTTTCAGGTGCGGCTATAATTTCGGCGCGCACTGTACCTGGTACAGTAAATGTACCGTATTACTACATGTAGAATACAGTACTACTATACGGTTGACTGTACGTAGACAAAGCCTGTGCGTGTATTAACACCATGTCCCGCCCAAGTTGCTCGTCGTTGTCGTTTTGTTTTTTACGCTACTTCTTCTGTCGCTCAAGAAAGATGCAAATCTGACTTCGAGAATATACGAACCAAGATAGAACATATTGCGCCCGTATTCAAATCGAGTTCTAATAAACGTCGCGCACTGCATTTCTGGTTTCCTGAGCCCACTCTCCACGAGCTTAGCGGCCTATCGATACTTTATAGCGCTCACCCAATGTTGTCATCAATATGGTCATCAATATTACATGTACTACAGTAGTTTCGCAATGATTGTGCTGAAAAATGAGGCTTTTACATTTAGCAGGGGCTGGTAGCGCTGATCGTACAGCATTCTTGTAATGCTGCGTTCACAAGAAATCGCGTATCTTCTGTGTGCGGCGCGTTGGCGAATAAATACAAAAAGGCAATTGTATAAGCTCCTATCATTTTGGAATTTGTATTGAATCGATACCTATTTGTCCTGGAGGCAGTTAACCCCTGTTGGGCTGTCCGTCCTAACGTGGCCGCTAGCACTACAGTATTAATACAGTACAGGAATATGAAAATTGTAGATCGAATATTTTTGCATGGACCAGTCATTTGCACCGGAAATACAAGATGTGCAGCGCTACTAACTGGACAAAGATAGGTGCTCAGCTCATGAGTGACAGTGAAAGCGCATCACTTACATTCTAATTTGTATGGGAGGGCATACCTCTCATAGTACATTCACAGCCGGGCCATATACCACTCTTCACAGCCGGGCCATATACCACTCTCAGTGAGTGACCAGCCGCGCTACGCTTGGCTGGGCGCCCCTTCGGCGCCCCCGCGCCTCGCTTCGCTCGGGCTATAAAGATAGAACCTACTGGCGAGTGCAGTGCTCGGCTCGCTGGAATGCTCGGCGCTGGGCCCGCCTCCGCAAATACCGCGCGGCCCTGCTTCGCGGGCACCTCGCAACCGCTCGCCTCAGTGACCATTCTATGTCTTGTGTGTTAGATGTCGCCCATCCTAATTGTGTGTTATTCCAATCTGAGCATGTGTTTTTAACATTTACTCTCATGCAGATATTTTATGTCCAACCACTGGTTGCTGCACCTCGAAATACGGGCTAAGCGGAGCCCACAGCAAGTTTCTTGCATTTTGAATCATTCGTATCTCTGCATGATTTCTGCAAAACCAAATTGGAATCGCTCCGCTTTTTGCAAGTACGGTTCAAAATGCAAGAAACTTGCTGAGGGCTCCGCTTTTTGCAAAAAGCCCCGCTGTCGGTGCAGAGTCCACAAGTGTGTGTTGTTGTCGAATCCGTCGATCCAGCTGGGATCGCCGGCAGATCATCTTCGACTTCAGTATTTTTTGTTTATGTACAGTGCAGTGCACTGTGCACGGTAACGTACTGATTACAGGGGATGCTCCAGTCGGGGACAGCAGCCACTTGTGTAATACTTACTAATACCGGTATTATATTTTTAAATATTTTATTATAACGTTAGTATCTGCACGTTTAAAATACTGTGTTTCTTCACGAAAGTCAGATTTCTGGTGCTATCTACTCTCGGTATTTTACTGTTGCCCCAGCAGCGTTATACCGAAGGAGCTTCCTCCTGCTGCACAGTGCAGTCTTGCAACCGAACATGCATTATACACTTTTAGGTCTGGGATCGCCGACGGCGATTCTTCTACACCTTAGCGATGGCGTATGATACTACCTTTATATTGTAATCTTACCCGGACGCTTGAAATCGCTAGCAACGGAATGACACGTGTGTGCACTTTGCGATGTCGTTCGGCGTGGCTGCGGCAGATAAATCGCTTCAGTGTACATTAATTAAGTACTACAGTAGTATTATACTGTACTAACTTAGTACTACATAATCGCTTCAGTGTACATTAATTAAGTACTACAGTAGTATTATACTGTACTAACTTAGTACTACGTAGTACGATTCTCTGTACAGTACCTACTGTAACTTACACTTACAGTGTAAGTGCAAGCTGCAATGCATTTCGCAGCGACATGATGCGTCAGGTTGATAATGCATTTCTTGAATATCAGGTGTGAGTGCGCTTCATGTATTACATGTATACATGTGTACACGTAAGCAAGCACTTACGCCGCGAACCCTAAGAGGAAAACTTGGTCCAAACCGCGCCCAAGGCGTCAATTTCAGCACCAGCGCGACCATGGAAGCCGCTGAGTTGGTAGCCTTCGAGGGCATACAATGTTGTACTCTCATCGGTCGTGGATCCTCCAGACAGAGTGTGCCCCAGGTTAGTTGTGAATTTGAGGTAGAACACGCGCGTGTGGCTGTTGTATTTGCCCCAGTGAACTTCTATCGACCTGACGTACTCGCCAGATGATAGCGTCAGTGTTTTCGCCGTACCACCAGTGCCTCCGTGAGTGAAAGTTGTCGAGGTTGGTGCCGATACTGTGAGACCAACTGCGTCTACACGAGATCCCGATCGCAGCGTGATTGACTTCATAGTCTGTCCGCCAGCAGCGGAGCCAACATCAGTGAAGTGGTCTCCATGTGGCCCTCCCACCGCGTTGCTCAGACGAATATCGTCGTTTAGTGTCCACGAGAAGGTCGATGAGATGGGTGGGTGGTCCGAAAGCATGTTTCCATCGTCGTCTAGGAACGCGGCGTTCTCGTTGTTCCAGTTCTCCAGCGTCAGAGTGACGTAGTTGCTACCACGGAACACGATCTTGTCCACGACCTCACACGTATTGGTCATATTGCTCGCGTCGCACACGATAGCGTCGGCCCCTTTCGTTGGATACACGCCATTGCGGACGTATTGGACCCAGCCGTCCGTCAGTCCCAGTCCCTCGACAAACCCCCGGATGGTGTCATCCGCGCGAGTGTAGCGCGTGTTGGTGTCCCCCATGACGACGACAGCGTTGCCAGCAGAGTTGGCAGTGATGTACTCACTGAGCTGAGCGAGATTTGCCGCTCGGGCTGCTTCATCCGCGTCCGTAACACCGGCATCCGCGTGCAGGTTGTAAAGGTCAAAGGTGACGCCGTCAGCCAGCTGAATCTCCACGAAAGTAAAGCCCTTGGGCGTGAGGCAGTCGGCGCCGTCAAACGTACTGCAGTCCTCCCACTTGGTGCGCGTCAAGTCCGTTATGTTGCTGAACGAGAAATTCGACAGCGTGTTGAGACCGTCGCCCAACGGGACACCCCCGCTAGTGGCGGTCCGATACAGGTGCTTGTTTTCCGAGTAGATGTAGGCGTGGTAGTTGAAATCCTCCTGCACGTTCACGACGTCCCAGTTGCTGATGCGCTTTCCGATCTCGACGCTGTTTTCCGAGGGATTTCCACTCGATAGGATCGCCGGGAGACCCGCCACGTTGTAGCTCATGACACTGAAGGTGTTCTCGGCCAAGGAGCGCAGCATCGTTTCGAGCAGTAACTTGGGGGAATGCAGTCCACGGTAGGTGATCGACGTGTGCGCTGTCGACGGCAAGTTGTCGAATGCGTTCTGCATGTAGTCATGTAGTCGAGCCTCGACTCGAGGGGCGAGTAAATTCAACGGACCAGGCAGACAGTGGACATCGTGGTCATCTGCAACGTTGCACACGGCTGTTTGGTGCCACCTTGGAGCAGTACCGTTGCTCGCAGACTAAAAAGGCAAGTTGAAGCAAGTAACGTGGTGTATCCGTCCACAAATCCATGTGCGCTACATAAACCCTTTCAAACTCGCTACTTTGAAGCCATCTCCGCTGCATTTTTCGGAGTTCCGCACTCGCGAGTGGAGCCGACCATGGGCGTGCAGAACCTGTGGGTGCTGCTGGCCCCCGTGGGGCGGCAGATCGAGATCGAGTCGCTGGCGGGCCAAGTGCTGGCGGTGGACGCCAGCATCTGGCTCACGCAGTTCGTCAAGGCCATGCGCGACGACGAGGGCAACATGATCCGCAACGCGCATCTGCTGGGCACGCTGCACCGCGTGACCAAGCTGCTGTACTACGGCGTGCGGCCGGTCTTCGTGTTCGACGGACAGACGCCAGAGATCAAGAAGCGCACCACGGCCAGACGTCGCAAGCGCCAGGAGCAGCAGAGCGCCAACCTGCGCCACACGGCGCAGCGCATTCTACTCAACCGACTCAAGCAGCACCGACAAGAGGTGGGTGCGGTAGAGTGAGGGTAGAGTGAGGTAGTGGCCGATGTAACGGTACTGTTTGTGTGGCTGAAGGTGAAGAAGAACGGCGGCGCGCCCGTCCCGGCAGCTGCACCAGGGTTCACTCTACCCAAAGCCTCCAAGAAGAAGGACGAGGAGAAGGAGGGAGCTCAAGTTGAAGTAGTTGAAGAAGAGGAAGATAAAGTGGAGGAGGAGGAAGAGAAGGGGGAGGAGAAGGAGGAGAACGATGGGGCGCAGAAGGTCTGGGAGGCAGCAGCGGAGCAGGAAGAGAGCGCGGACGAGGACCTGACGCTCGACGACATTGACCTGGACACGTCGCGGCTGTCGAAGATTGATCTACACGCGGTGTTCTCGTTGCCCCCGCACCTCCAGAAGGACATGATCCAGAAGATCCTGCGTGATCGACGCCAGGAGGTGAGGGATCAGTTTATCCCACTGGCTGGCAACCCGGAGAAGTACTCGCACACGCAGATCGCAGCTTTCTTGCAGACGAGTGCACTTAACCGACGGATTGAAGCAGCCAAGAGGCAGAAACGAGAGGAGGAGATGGAGGTGCAGGGCGGTGCTGGTCGGGGGCAGGGACATCGGATCGATTCTAACAGCAACCGATTTTACATCTACCAGAAGGACGCGGAACGCAAGGAAGAAGAAGACCAGGAAGTGGACGAAGTCGTTGCTGAAGTCGAACGAAATGACATGGCAGAACGAAGATCGATTGCCGAATTCGTGCAATTGGACCAAGGAAAAAGCAAGCGCCATACAGGACACGATGCGTTTAAGGCGATCGAGAAGCGGCCATTGTCCGAGTTTTCATCGGGAAAGGCAGGATTCGTCCCAGATGCTTCAGCGAGTGAGGTAACTGCAGCGTGGGTGGCACGACACCAGGTTCGAGTCAAACAAGAACCTATGCTCGCGATTGAAAAGCTCCGTATCGCTCGGCTCAAGAAAGAATTACCACAAAATGATGCGCCGTCTTTGCCGCACAAAGCTTCTTCCAGTGGCGAAGAGAAGCAACCGTCGGCGAGCAGTGTTAGCGTTTCATTAAAGCTTGAAGACGTTGATCCTGAAGGAATTGAGCGATTCCAGAAGCTGTTCCCGGCATCTGTTGCTGACTGTGTTCCCACCAAGGCGGCACTTCCCAAGACTGATAATAATATCAGTGACGAAGACGATGTCGACTGGGAAGAGGTAGCGGCACCAGTAACAGCGCAGCCTCCAAGTGTTTCTTCGCATCCTGGAAGTATTGACCAGCAGGTAACACGTCAGACTACCGAAGTTGTGGCTACGGTAGAAGCCTCCGCGGATGTAACTCTATCAGATGCGAAGGATACTGGGGATGGAAAAACAGAAAGTGATGAAGAAATGGAATGGGAAGACGTACCAGCTAAAGGCGTACCTACTGATTCGCCCCGCCCTATTGTCGTTGACTCGAGCCCGCACCCTGAACAACATTCAGAGGAGAAAAAGCAAGAGTCTTTCGGCGCAGGCTTCTTAGCTGATGAAATAGTTGAGGATATCCAGGAGGGCGAGGAAGGCACGGACGAGTTGTTCTTGACGCTGAAAAATGAGATGGAAGATGCGAAGGCTCACGAGGATCTAGATCAACTAAAGGATGAGGCTCTGCAGTCTGCAATGGTGACTGCTTCCAATCTTACTCAATGGGCAGCCGGTGCTGTACGAAGAGCCTTACAGGCGCACTCGCAACTACATGGTGGGAGAATTGGAGCTTATGGAAGTCCGGGTGGGACTCTAAGAGAAAATGTACGAAGTCACGCTCCTCCTGGCAAAGGTACTGCTGAAGCTCCAGTCGAGATTACAGACGAAGACGACGAACCGCAGCCTTCTTTACCAAGTAATAGTCATGGTGAAGTGGTTGTTATTGAAGAAGACGAGAAGCAAAGTGGCGATATGGCACATACTGAAGAAGAAGAAAGTCATGAGCAGCTGCAAGCTGCTCTGGCAGCTTCAATTGCTAGCGAGCAAGAGGAGTTGGCAGAGAAGCCTGCGGACTCGCGAGTTCGTTACCTCCAGTACTCAAAGCCGACCGAATCTCCTCGCCCCAGTCCGATAGTGGACACTGCACACGTGGAAGTGGATAGGGCCGCATTGCAGAAGGAACAGCTCGAACTAAAGAAGCTTCGTAGTCGACAACTACGTGACACGGAAGGTATTACAGACGATATGGTGGCTGAAGTTATGGCCCTCTTGCGTTTGTTCGGGGTCCCATTCCTCGTAAGCCCCATGGAAGCCGAGGCGCAATGTGCGGCATTGGAGCAACTGGGGCTTGTGGACGGTGTTATTACGGATGATAGCGATATCTTCCCGTTTGGTGGCCAGCGAGTCTACAAGAACATTTTCCACCACCAGAAGTTTGTCGAGGCCTTTTCGGCCCGTGATATTGAGCGAGAACTCGGATTTTCACGTGAGCAGGTCATTGCATTGGCCCTCCTTCTGGGCAGTGATTACACGGATGGTGTCCGAGGTATTGGTATCGTGAATGCTACTGAGATCGCTGCTGCTTACCCAGGAATTGAGGGTCTTCGCGAGTTTAAGCAGTGGGTGCACGAGTTCGACGTCGCTAAGGAGGCTGAGCGTGTAGCGTGTGCTGGATCTAAGAAGAAAAAGAAGAAGAATTCAAACAAAGAGAAGGACGGCGACTCGGAGGAAGACAGTGAGAAGGATGATGATGAAACAGCACGAGAGCGATTCCAGCGATCCCACGCAACTGCACGACGGAAATGGGAGTTAGGCGATGAGTTCCCAAGCAAGCAGGTCGTGCAAGCGTATATGGCTCCGCAAGTGGACCGGTCTGAGGCTCGGTTTTCCTGGAGTGCCCCGGACCTGCCAGCGCTGCGTAACTACTGTACCAATGCCTTTGGATGGGATCAGCAAAAAAGCGATGGTGTGCTACAGCCCCTCGAGGAGAAAGCCAAGGCAGCAGCGACTTCAGGTAGCCGACACATTCAGACGCGATTGGATCGATTCTTCACGAGTTACGATGATCAAGTACAGTACGCGCAGATCAAGAGTAAGCGCCTGCGGTCGGCCGTGAGCCAGCGCACCGGCAGCAAAACTACCAAGAGCAAGAAGCAGAGAAAGTGACACCAGCGCCTTGGCGGGGGGTGATATTTTATGCAAATGGTAAGTATCTTGCTTGTGTACTTATCGAATGGTAGCAGTTGAACCCCCTCCAATCGACGATGCTGCCCCCGTGTGACTTCCATCTCCAATCCCTGCCGTGAAGGTAACTACGGCTCCTCCTGCTTGTGCTGCGGCTGCGGCAGCAGCTGCTGCCTTCTTCTGAGCTCGTTGTGCGTCGATACGACCTTGTACAATAGCGGTGAAGTCCATCATGTAAGCCGCGACGACGTCAAGATCAATCATAGCGCGCTGGCCGTGGTGAATCACATCCGCCTCTGAGATTCCACTGGCTGTCTTGCCACCAGAAGCATTTGCAGATGCAGCCGAAGAGGTAGGGACCCCGCCACCAGAACCAGAGCCATCGTGGCTATCATTCCCGGACTGGTTGTTTCCTTGGGCGTGGTAACTTCCTTCGACGTGCTTGAGAATCTGGCCGTGGATTCCGCTGGTACACCGCTGCAGAAGATTGCCGATCGCCATGATGATCTGACCCAATGCCAGCGTTTTCTGTGTAGTCGCTCGAAGACTTGCGTCGGTTTCGTGCTGCAGACGAACGCCTGTCAGTTCCTCCCGCTCAAGAGCTCGTTGAAGCGCGGCGATGCGGTTGTTAAAGGTAAGGATCTCGTTGGCGCGCTCCTTCTGGAAGGCTGCAAACTCCAGCCGCTTGGACTCACTCTCCTCTTCGTGTGTGATCTGGTTCTGGCTCAGGTCGCGGTTGGTCTCGCGCAGCGTGTGGTAACGATTCACCAAGTCGCTCACTTCCGGGTAGTCTTCGGGCACCGCTTCCTGCACCAACTCAAGGTAGCGAGTGTACTTGAGGTGGTGACGCACTTGCGCGCCCAGTGCGTCGCTCTCACGCTGAAGTGCTGCGAGCTGCGCTTGTAGCCTCGCCACCTCCTGCTCCTTGTTCATGCGCTGCTTGACCTCGTCGCTGGCTCGCTTCACTGCACGATTGCGCTTCGACTCGTTCTCCTGCAGGAACTTGTTGAACTTGATGAGCGATTCCTGCAGCTCCAAGTCTTTTTTGCGCAGTCCCTCTTCTCGGCGGTGGAAAGCGTCTTCGCGGCGAGCAAACTCCTCCTTCTGGGCGTCCAGCGCCTCCTGCACCTCGAACATCTGCCGGCGCTTCTCCAGCAACCGCGTAGCTGGAGACACGTGATCCAACGTCAGCGTCTGCGGCATCTTGGACCTGTTGGTGGAGCAGTCAATCAGTCAGAGGATGGTGCGAGCCCAAAACTAAACGAGGTGGCAGAAGAACGAACCGATTCATGATCATGGAGGCGCCGGCGCTGGTCAACGCACTGCTGCGAGGCTCCATTTTGTTCCAATGAGGCAGCAAGGGAATGACAACGCCCCCACGCTCTCAATGTAGCCATCTATTCTGAGCGGACGTTGAAGACGTTGAAGTGGACCTATCCTGTCGTGCAGCATGGCTATGCCAAAGGGCAGAGTCGATCTTGAAGCGTCGCTGACCACGAGATCCCGGTGTTGAAGTTGACAAGGAGAGACTTGGGCTCAGTATCCGAGCAGAATCCCGAACAGGTTGGACGCGTACCACCACCCCGACTGCGTATCACTTTCCATTGACCATGACTGGAGAGGAAAATGCCGCGTCTCATGAAGCTCCCAAGGACGATGGCAACGAGTGGACGAGCTCGCGACGCAGCGGACGACGAGCGCGAACTGCTGCCAACCGACGCCCAAATGGGGCGTCGACGACTGGCGAGGAGCTCCGAGTCGACACGCGGACCAAGGAGGAGGCGGAGGAAGACAGAGATCGCGTTGGTGGGGAAGCCGGACGGGGTTTGAGTAGCACGGGGAGTGAGCATTCGGACCAGCAAGAGGAGCCTGTGATCCCCGTGTCGGTGTTGACGACAATGGAGGCGGAGACCAAGGCTGCGAGCAGCAGAAGCAGTGGTTTTGTGCCGGCGGAGCACGTGGCTGGGAAGGACGAGGGGGAGGAGACGGAGGATGACATCGCCTTGTTGGAGTACTTGTCCGGGGCCGAGAGTGACTACTACGAGCTGGACCGCGCTAGTCGTAAAGGGGACGACGCAGATGACCAAACGCCGATTATGTCGTTGTCCCCTAGGTCGTTTGACGAGAGTCTAGGGACCCCTGGGAGCCCGGAGGGATTGCTATCCGTTGACGAGCATGGCGGGTTCGGGCGCTCTCCGATACGCTACACCACCGTAACTCGACGCATGATGGTGCATGCTCAAGAAGCGCCACGACAGCCATCGACCCACGTGGTTGAGTCTCCTCCTGGTTCGAGGGATGAAGATATCCAACCAGCACATAATACCGAGGCGAAGCAAGCGGCGGTATCAACAATGCCACGGCAAACGGCGCGATCTAGTCCTGCGGTTCCTGAAAGCGAGAGTGAATGGGTAGCGTGCGAAACAGAAGATGGTCTGACGTACTACTACAATCAACGCACGCAAGAGTCGCAGTGGACGATTCCATCCTCTCCAGCTATTCGGTCGTATACTAGCGAAGAGCTGTTCGCAGCAATATCGACGGAAGAGCTATCGGAGACGGATTCCAGGCAGCTTAGTATCATGCTGCACTCAGGTATGGACCTTCAAGTTGTAAATGCTGATGGACTCACTCCTCTGCACGTCGCTTGCAAGATGGGAAACGAGCAAGCCACATCGTTGCTGGTTTACTACGGAGCTAAGTTGGACGCCAGAGCTATTCGTGATGACGCTACCCCACTCATTTTGGCTTGTCGTGCTGAGAGCGAAGGTATCGCTAAACTCCTGGTTGAGTCGAATGCATCGCTTTCAGCTTGTGACAGCAGTGGTAACACTGCGCTTCACGTGGCAGTCTTCACCGGAAACGAAGGTTTGGTAATGTTTGTTTTACGCGGCTGTGATCACACATTACTGAGTCTGAAAAATAACGAAGGCGAGACATCCTTGCACATTGCTGCAAAGCTTGGGTATTTTGGAATTGTACGAAGCTTACTAGCTTACGGTGCAAGCGCAAAGGATGAAGATTCTCAAGGACGTACGCCACTAATTTTGAGCATTTTGGAGAACCATGTTGAGTGCGTCCAGCTCCTACAGAGTGTCGAAAGTAACGATAGTCCAGCCACACCAGCTACAGCTCCTTACTACAGCTCTGCGTATTCAAGTGACCGCCGACAGGGTAGCGGTGCTGAGCGAGACGCTTTGACAGTCCTTCACTCTTATCTCTTCCAGATTCTTCCGAGTCACTCGGCCTCGGAGTCACAAACTGTGTATCAACTTGTCGAGGAAGTGCGAGGGCAAATCGGAGCACTCAATGCAAGTCTGCAGGTAAAAGTCGTAAGCTTTGCTGGTCTGGTGAAAGTTAGTATACTGACAAATGCTATGTATTGGAACGGCCAGGCATCGAATGGTCGAGAAGCGCACTATCAAGCCCAACTGGAAGAAATGTCCTCTCATCTTTCCGCCAGCGCCGAAGAGTTGAAAAAGGTTTCAAATTGTTGCTGTTCCGATTGAAACGGTGAAAAAGAGTTTAACGCGTTATTTTGTGTTCGAACTACACGTAGGAGCAAGCAGTGCGCGCTGACACTCAAAACCAGCTATCTGTGCGTGAACTGGAGTTGGATGCTAGCCGGGTGTCACACCGTGCTTTATCATCACGCTGTGAGTTACTGGAATCAATTGCCCGTAATGCACAAGAAAAATTGGGAAGAGAGCGCTTAGAGCACACTCGCTACGAGGAGGGCATGCAGGAAAAGCTTCACCGCAGTTTACAAGAAAATGCTAATGTTATCGAGTCGTGCAGACAACTTCAAGCAGCCTGGAGTGAACGACAGCAGCAGCAGCAATACGACCCACGACTCGGCCGTCGCGACAGTCAGGGGTTTTACGAGATCTCGGAGGATCTGGCCCATTTGGAAAGTGCGCAAGAATCCATAGGAGAAAACTACCATCTTCTAGAAACTGAAGGATCCGCGAGTATTGCTTCCGGGAATCAGTCACGAGAACGAGCTTCGAGCGATTATCAGCAACAGCAGCAGCAGCAGGAGCTGTACCGTCACTCTTTTGAGCAGTATCAGTATGACAACACCCCCGAGATTCTGGACGCACCCCCACCACTTCTTGACGACCCGGATGAATCTTCGGCATACAAGAGCAGCCCAACACCCCCGATTTCTCCGTCACGAGTTGGTGCTGTCTGGAATCGGTTCTTCGAGAACGTAGGGCATGCTAGTGAGGCACGCGACCCAAATGACCCGTCATTTGGAGGCCAGCCTGCGCTTGTATATCCGCCGGGCTCACTTGCCTTCGATGCGGTCCGGAAGAATGATTTGCGAAAACTACAAGAAGTTTTGCTGCGTGGTGTGTCCCCAAACCAGCGAGACGTAGCCGAGAAGGGCACGCCTCTCCACTTGGCGTAGGGAAAAATGCATACTGTTGTCGTCTATATGTGCAACTGGTTGGAAGCTCATTATGTTGCTGTGGTTGTACGCACGCAGATGCGAGCTGGGTGATATTGACTCGGTGATGCTACTCAGTGAGTTTGCTGCGGATCTAGAAGCTCGAGATGAAACGGGCAACACGCCACTCCTCGCTGCATGCTTCCAAGGCAACTTTGAATGCGTCAAATTTCTCTTGCAGAGCGCTGTCAGCCTCAGAGCTGGAAACGACAACGGCGATTCTGCCTTGCATCTAGCTGCATGGGATGGCAGCATACAAGTTGTCATGATTCTGCTCGAGTACGGAGTGGATCCGATGGCAACCAACCGGTTCGGGTTAACCGCACTAGGGAACATGAAGACTCGATCTCCGATGCGGCATAAGTTTGACGATTTACCGGAAGATCACCCTATGCGTAGGACACTTGTAGTGCTGGACGAAGCGGAACGTCTGCAGGTAGGCAACTGTACAACTGTTTTCGAACTCTTGGTTGCGATGACCAATCTATCTGACCCATAGCAGGCAATCGAGGGCCAATCGACAAGCACCGAAGACGCCACCGAGCATCAAGCACAGCCTTCCAAGCAAGAAAATAGTGGCACCCCAGCAAAAAGGCCGTCGTGGACGGTAAGTTGTAGCGACTTTGTGTGCGACCACAAGTTAGCTAACTCTACATACTTTTCAGCAATGGCTTCTCGGTTTCCGAAGTTCCCACCCAGATGCATCAATCTCCGGTAAGCCTGAACAAGATCAGAAGAGTGAAGGTGGTGATCCCAACACGTCGACTACTGTGACCGAAGACAACGAAGGCGACAGCGAAGACGCCGATGACTTCGCGTCATACGAGGAGTCTCGACTGATGCTAAGCGAGACGCAGTACGAGCCGTTGACGCCCCCGCCAGAAATTGAGGAAGCGCTTCGGCGTGCGAAGGCGGGTCAGCTGGGTGCTTATGACCCACCAAGCCCAGCCCCCACACACCCCGTCACGAGGCACGACTTGTCCAAGCACGTCAATTTGCCCCCGAGCCTTCGAAACCCCACAAAACCTCATCCGCCCGCAGCTCCGACCAAAATCCGCGCTCGCTACGTCGACACCTTCAACTCACCGTAAACTTCCCAAACCCGTACAAGTTGCCGTTTTTTTACGTTGAAGTCGAGCTGTTTATGTACCCATGTATCGTTTTAGACGGGAACTGGGCTCATTCATGTTCATGCGAGATGAGTCAAGTTGCGCAACATGTCTCTCTTCCGTTGCACTGAAGTTGCATTCACGTTGCACATAATGTACCCATTCACCAAGTGCAACTTGCGTCGCAGATTCGGCAGAAGAATCGAACGGCTTCTTGCGGCTGCTGGGCACATTCGACCGAGCCGCCCGTGCATCTCTAGCCATGCTGGCGTGTCCGTCCAGCCCCATCCTGCGCGCCAAGAGCCGCTCGCTGACGCCCGACGCCGCCGTGAACATCAGCTCCAAGCTGCGCCGCAACTCGCTGGTCAGCGACCACGAGGACATGGTCCTGCTGCGCGAGAAGCTCACGCGCATCGCCGTGGGGCGCCACCGCCAGTTCAACGCGGCGCCAGGCGCCCAGGCCATCGACGAGGAAGAAGAAGAAGAGGAGCAACTGAGACGCAGACGCAGCAGCGGAGCCGCCCACGAGCACTTCAAGGTGTTCCCGCTGCTGCCGCCCGAGCATCCGAGCACGCCGCCGTCGTCCCCGCAGCCGCGCGACGTGTTGCGCAAGCAGCTGTGGCTCAAGCAACAGGCGGCCAGGACGAGGAGAGGAGACGAGGAGGACGCAGGACTCGACGCCTTGATGAGTGTGGACGAGGTGGAGATCAGTGCCATGGACGTGGAGGAGGACAACGCCGTGCACTCGCCCCCACGAGGGCGCAAGAGTCCGCAGGCGAGACTTTCCATACCCGGCCACTTGAGAGTCATGTCGTCCTTCAGTGTCCTCAATAAGTACCCGGAAGGACTGAGGAAACGCAAATCTGTCCATGTGGATGCTAGTGGAGATGGGGAGGACGACCCCCCGCGCGTGAGCTTGAAGAAGACGTCCAGTCAGATTAACCTCCTGGCCACCTCGAGCGGCAAACTGTCGCGCAGTAGTAGTGCCGGCGGAGACCTGTTCCAGACCTTTGCAGCGAGGCAGAGACACGAGCAGGACCACGAGATGGAAGACGCCGGCTGCACGACCCAGCCGCAGTCACCGCAGAACGCACGGTTTGGGAGCAAGCAGGGGCGACTGTCGGCGTGTTCGTGAAAGAGCAAAGGAACTCCTCACAGGAATTTTGATACTCGACGACCTGAGATGGCTGGGACGAGCTAGCAGATCGACATTTGGAATGGGTATCGGAGATGCTGCTATCTCCTGGCTGTTGTTGGTACAGCGGTGAGTTATAGCGAGAAGATTCCACCGCCGATGAAGCGGTAGTTCGCGCGGCCTGCAGAGAGTGCAGCAAAGACGCAGTTGAGCACTGCGTCTTTGAGGAAGAGAGGAGGAGAAACCAGTTAGTGTTAGTGCGAGTGTGCATACATGTCTCCTCCATCATCATCAAGCACCTCTGCGTTGAATCATCAGCGTCACAGCAGAGGGGAAGATGTCAATTGAGGCGTTTTGGATTACCTACACAAAGCGCCAATGATCATTGTGGGTCTGCTTGTTTCTTGCTGCAGGCTACCCTTTATGCTAGTCCGGCCAGTTGAAAAGCAAAGATCAAACAACGCAGAGGGCACTTCACGCTGCAGTCCTCGCATATGTATATCATCAATTCTGCTGAAGCATTTCTCTTCGTCTACATGTAGTTGTAGGACGGTAGGCGCCACATTGCCACTCCCGTTTTCACCATGTATTATCAGCAATCTGGACACCTTCTTCGTCTTCTTGCGTCGAGGCTGTAGCGCTAATCAACAACCAAAGTAGCTGCCCCCTCTTCAACTAAAATTGCCAAACGAGCTGAACGCCTGCTGCTGTCGCTGCTGTTGTTGCTGTTGCTGCTGCATCGCTGCCATGTTCCCGAAGCCACCTTGGTTCATCATGCCACCCATACCAGGCTGCTGCATTCCCATGCCAGGTTGCTGCATGCCCATACCAGGTTGCTGCATGCCCATGCCTCCCATCATCGGGCGGGGCTGCTGCATGCCCATGACACCCATGGGCATACCTCCGGCGCCCATTTGCATTTGGCCGTACTGCTGCTGCATACCCCCCTGACCCATTCCGTAGTTCATTCCAGCAGCACCCATAGGGTTCATGCCGCCTGCAGCTCCCATTGCAGGTTTGCTGGGCATACCAGCAAGGGTATCCAACCCACTGAAGCTGTTGCGGCCTGCACTAGACTGCTGTTGCTGCTGCTGACCCGGACGCCCTGCGTTGCTGCTGTTACTGCCAGTAGAGCTTCCCAGGTTGTTCAGATTGAAGAGAGAAGAACCAGCCCCCCAAGCGTCGTTGCTCTGCTTCTCAGGCTGCGGACCAGAGTTCGTTCGCGACTGACTCTGGCCGGGGTTGGAAGCGGTTCGACTCGGAGCTTGGCCCTGCATGTTCATGCCACCCTGCATGGGTTGCTGCTGCATGCCCCCCTGCATACCACCAAACTGACCGAACTGCTGCTGCTGGTTGAAAGCAGGAGCCGGAGGAGCCGCGGCACTTCCTTGCTGGCCAAACGCATTGAAGCCCTGCTGTGCTGGCGGGGCGGGGAACGCAGCAAACTGTTGAGCATTCCCCTGAGCAGGAGCAGCAGCATTTCCGAATGCATCAAACGATGCTTGTTGTTGCTGTGGCTGGGCGGTACCAAAAGCGTTAAACGACTGCTGAGATGCAGGTGACGCGTTGCCAAATGCAGCAAACGAAGCCGCTTGAGGCGCCGCCGCTGCGGGGGCAGCAGGCGCCGGAGCGAAAGGGTCGAAAGTGCTCGCTGCAGAGGCAGCTAGGAGATAAAAAGTTCGTTAGCTCTACTCAATCAAAGTCGAGTAAAGAAAGCGCAATTCATACCTGGTGCAGGGGTGCTGAAGAAGTCGCTATCCAGGAGGGACGGTTCTGCAGAGGGAGCCTTCGCGGCAGGCTTGCTCTCCGGTTCCTATAGACACGAAATATTTGTCGATTAGCATGATGTAACGAGCTCAGATAATAACGGGAACTTGACGGAAATGCACCTCTTTCTTCTTCGCAGCAGCCTTTCGCTTCGACGACGCCGTTCGTCGCTTCGAGCGCACTTCCTCCTCAGACTCGGATTCATCGCTGCCGTCATCTGCTCATAGACACCAGTCGCTTAGCGAAAAGAAACTACCCACGCCGAGCAAGCACGAAACCAACGTACCACGATCGTCATCAGCGTAGCGGCTGGAGTAGCTCTTCTCCTTCTCCTGGTAGCTCTTCGAGTCGTTGTCGCCGTAGCCTCTGCTACCGCCACCACCACCGCTGTAGCCGCCACCGCCACCACCACTGTAGCTCGTGCTGCCTCCTCCTCCTCCGCTGTAGCTGTTGCTGCCCCCTCCTCCGCTGTAACCGCCTCCGCCACTGTAGCCACCACCTCCACCTCCACCACTGTAGCTGCTGCTTCCGCTGTAGCCACCTCCGCCCATGCCACCGCCAACGCCACTGCTGATACCCACGTACTTGTTGCGCAAGCGTCCGGCCTTCTCCCGCTCCGTGCGGATCATGTCGTTGTCGTTCAGCATGTCCACCAACTGCTTGGCCTTGTCACGGACTGGAACCCCCCCACATCATAACAACAAAAAGTAAGAGATCAGACACAACTGGAAACTCTTCATCTGAGTCATCTTCCTCACCTCCGCTGCCCCTGTCGACGGATCCGTCGTGGTACGAGAAGCCCGAGAGGTGGCGCAGCTTGAACATGTGGTCGCGCGCGTTCTCGATCACGCGCTCCGTCCCGTTCTTGACCAGGTGCTCCAGCAGACTCAGCGCCTTGTACACGGCGCGCCACTGGCGGCCCTCGGCGTCCAGCGCCTCCCAGATCTTGCGCATGACGACTCCGTAGGCCTCACTACAGTTACAGAGCACCCATATATCAGCATAACAGCATAGTGGCAGAGATCCCATCCAACACGACACGCACTAGTCGTAGGTGAGCTGCGCGATCTCGTTGAGCAGCGTGCTGGACGCGCCCCAGTTCTTGTTGGACAGCGCCTCCTCCATCTTGCGCTCCACGTCCGTGCCGATCTTGGCCTTCACGGCGCTCTTCCTACACATAGAGAGCACAAGATCCGTAATCAGCGGAACTCCACACACGGGCAGATCCTTGCGTCGCCTGCTTACGCGTCGTCCATCACGTTCTTGAGCTTGTCCAGCGCGAAGCGATCCATGGTGGCAGCAGGTTGACTGGTCGGCTTGCGCTCTTCCTCTCTCCTCTCTCTCTTGGTCGCTGCTGGGCGTCGGGCCTCTTGGCCTCTTGCTTGCTTGCGGGGCCGGGAGTGCGGAATGCCTAACGCAGGCGCCCCCACGTATGTGATTCCGGACAAGCGAAGGGACGCTGCTTCACTTGGTGTTTGTATGGTGTATCTTTGCGATTGGCTCGCCTGACCCGCGGGATTTGTTTGAGAACCCGCGGGATGGGAGCGGGCTATTGACCATCACTCTGGAGATGAAAGTTGAAGTCACACAGAGAATGCAACTCAAATGTGATGATTGTGCTTGCATTTTTTTCGCCATTTGGTACGTTCGGTTATTGGACTTTAACGTCCACCTGTAAACGAAGGGTGGTCTGTTGTGCAACTACCGCCTTCAACAGGCATGGATGTCCATGTTCAAGAGGTATCCAGTGGTTCTGGGTTGCCCCTACATCACTCCTTTGAGGGCTCCGTCGAAAGTAAGGAAATATTTTATTTAAGGCCGACCTGTCCGTTGTAGCGCTTCGTTTTGAAGACTACTAAGAGCTTCAGCCAGACAAGATCGCCATTGTAACGGATAATGCGGCCTGAACAGCGACGTCGAGAAGCTGGCGCGCAAGGACCTGGGAGCATACGGCTTATAAACCTGAGTATGCTGGAGGAGTGCAGCTAGATCTTTACAGTCCGAAGATCAAGCCATCGAGGGGTGCCGGTGTTGGAACAGTAGAGGCGCGGACTTCAAGATTCGTGCTGATGACTCTAGTTGGAGGTCTGATGACTCTAGTTGGAGGTCTGGTCTCCAAGGATGAGCAGCGTGGCCATGTCAGGAGGCAGGCGTCTGTCAAGGGATGACACGCACAGGTGTGGAAAGCAGGAACCACATCGAGGTTGGGCGACGTCTACGCCCAAGAGGGACTGTCATGGAGGGCGACGTGCATGTAGCTGTAGGAGAGAGATAGAGAGCTAACGTTTATCAATCACTTCTCAATTCCCCAAAAAGCAAGCAACCGAGCAACCGAGTCTTCTACTTCGCCCAAGTTTCAACAGGTTATGAGTATCCCAAACACCTTCGTGACAAAGATTCGCATGTTCGATGGCACGGGCTATCGTCTGTGGGCGCGCCATCTTCAGCTCTACCTCGAGGTCAAGGAGGTGTGGGCAGGGATGCAGTTCCCTACGCCTACGGCTGAGCAGCTGAATGGAGAATAGTCGGCACCGGAGAAGCCTCTCCACAAGTTGACGGTACAGCACAAGTTGGCCATGACGATCATCCTGACTGCCCTGACAGATGACATCGCTGCAGAGATTGCTGACCTGGTCCACCCGATGCTCATGCTCAACGCGCTGAAAAATACCTATCGTCGCGTGTGTGACACGATGGTGGGGGAGCTCAAGCGCAACTACCTGTCTCGCTACCTCGATGTTGGGGGCGACATGCTGGCCCACATCCACGACACGCGTCTGATGTTGGCTGATCTCGCCTGCTACAAGGTGGTCTAGGTGGACGAGGAAAATCGGAGCAACTTTCTGCAGTCGCTTGAGCCGGATTGGAATGGCTACGTCTCTACGCTCGAAGCCAGTCGCTCTCTGGAAGAGATGCTTCTCAAGGCGGCGGCAGAAGCGAGGCGTCGCAACGTGCAGTCCAGTCGTGGGCAAGCGAGTGGATCTGCGACTGTTCGGACTGGCAGTGCGTTCACCGCGTCCGGAGGCGACAACGGGAAGCGTAAAGGCAAGCGCTTCCACTGTGGCAAACCGGGCCACTAAAGTACGAGTGTCGCGAGTTGATGAAGAACCCGGGCACGATCAAAGTCGTCGCGACAACGACGACCAGTCTAGCAGCGACACTGAAGAAAGCGGCTTTGCGTTTCAGGTCGAGACTATGGGGAATGCTGATGGAGAACTGTGGATCATTGACTCGGGTGCGTCGAATCACATGACCGGAATAACGAGCGCGCTCTCCGATTTGAAGGAGCTGACTCGTGAAGTTACAGTGACCACGGCAGGTGGAATGCGCCTTAAGGCGACCCAGAGTGGATGGTCACGACTGGTGCCAAGTGAAGGCCCGCAGTTCGTGTTGAATGACGTCCTGTATGTACCTGGCTTGCAGCGCAACCTCATCAGCTTAAGCAAGGCCAGTCAAGCAGGAATAGGCACGGTGTTCAACAACGGAAGCTGTGTGCTGAGCAGAGGTGACTCGCGTTTGGTGGCGTCGCGAATCTCGAGCGGGTTGTACGTGCTGACCACGAAAGCAGTCGAAGCTGCAGCCTACCAAGCAGCAGCGGGTGTGGACAGTATCGACTTGTGGTACCAGCGCTTGGGCCACCTGAACATACGGGACCTTATCAAGCTCTTGAAAGACAACTCGATCCCTTGGTATGGGTCGAAGAGGCTGGAGTGTCGTGCGTGTGCAGCAGAAAAGCTGTCCCGCCGTCCGTTCAAGCCAAAAGAGCCATGTGCGTTGAAACGTGGTCAAGCGGTCATGTCTATTGACTACGTCGGGCCGATGGAAACGGCATCGCATGATGGCTTCACCGGCATGGTCAGCATCATGATAGAACCCTTCCATTTGGCGGCTGTCTTCCCAGTGAAAGACAAGAGCTCTACGACCCAGCTCCATGCGATCCGCAATTGTATCGGTATGATGAAAGCTGCAATACCGGGGACCCGTGTCTGCGTTCTGAAGAGTGATAATGCCGATGAGTACACGGCTGGAGCTATCGCCGAGTTCTGCAACGAGCAGATGATCTCTCAGGAGTTCAGTACGCCGTACACGCCGCATCAAAATGGTAAAGTCGAGCGCAGCAATCTCGTTGTGGTCGAGATGGCAAGGAGCCTCCTGCAGAGCTCCGGCATGTCGAATCGGTTCTGGGGTGATGCAGTTTTGACAGCTGCGTATATGCGGAATCGCTGCCCAACCAAGGCACTAAGAGGAAAAACGCCAATCGAGGCGCTCACCGGGTCACCATCTGCCCTCAGTAAGCTACGTGCTTTTGGCTGTGAAGCGCAAGTTTGGGTGCCGGCTGCCACGTGTAGAAAACTGGACGCCAAAACACAGACGGGTGTTCTTCTCGGATATGGAGCTGGTGGTCAGTTTCGATTTTGGATCCCGTCTGGCGTTGGCTCGAGCGGCCGAGTGGTGATTTCTCGTGATGCAGTCTTTTACGAAGACAAGCCGAAAGGTGCGGTGGAGCTGGACCTCTCAGATACGGATTTGCAGGGGCCCGCGCACACGTCAGAACCAGTGGGAGTGACCGAACGGGTGGGAGAGACTGCCACTGGTCTCCCAGATGAAGCCGACGTGGACATGCCAAGCCCGCCGTTGCCTGTGTTGCCGAGTTCGCCTGAGGACATCCAGACTTGGCCTGAGCCCCGCCAGGAGAAGGGCGCTGTACGACGAACCAAGCGCGCGACAAATAAAAGCGTTCGTAGGCTGGAGTTTGAAGAGTCTTATGCTGCTGCCGAGGAAGCGGTGGCATTCGCTATCGATGAAGATCCTACTACACTGGAAGAAGCCATGGCTCGTCCCGATGCTGAGGCTTGGCGTCCGGCGTTCGAGAAGGAGCTGAAACGCCTGAAGGAGAACATGACGTACCAAGAAGTTGTCCCGCCAGCTGATGTGAAACCAGTCGGGATTTCGGCGCAAGACGCACGCAGACGGCTCGCTGGACAAGTACAAAGATCGCTTAGTTGCAAAGGGTTTCACGCAGCGTTTTGGTGTAGACTACACTGAGACGTTCAACCCAGTCGTGCAGCACGACTCCATTCGCGTGGTTCTAGCGGTGGCAGTGCAGCGCAAGTGGCGGCGCCGACAACTCGATGTAGAAACGGCGTTCCTGAATAGTCCACTGCTTGAAGCGATCTACATAATCCCGCCAACGACTGAAGGTCAAGCTTGGAAGAAGCTGTGGAAGCTGCTAAAGGCATTGTATGGCCTTATGCAATCATCCAGGGCCTGGTACGAAACGGTGACTCGCTTTCTCCGCGGACTTGGGTTTCGAGCATGTGAGTCTGACCCGTGTGTTCTGATCAAGGTGGAAGGAGCGACGATCGTTGTTGTACTGCTGTATGTGGATGATCTGCTGGTACTGAGCAACTCCAATGATGCTCGTGATGACTTCGAGAGCGACATCACTCAGCGATTCTCCATGCACACTCGGGACACTGCTGATGCTTTCGTCGGGTTCAAACTTCGGGATGCCTGGAATGGAGAAGCCTTGACGCTGTCACAGGGACAGTACAATCGCTCGACGGCACAGCGCTTCGCTGTTGACAAGCGCCTACGACCAAGAACGCCAATGGACGACTCGTTCCCAAGTCGAGCTAGATTGGACATGGAGCTACTCAACGAGTAGTTCAGACCGGTGATCGGGTCACAGCTCTACTTGTCGACCGCCACGCGGCCGGATTTGGCGCTGTCTGTACGCATTCTCGCACAGGAAAAGGAGCGCCCGACGACTACAATTCGTGGCGGCATTGATCGAGCAGTCGGATATCTTGCTGGTACCGCCGATCTCGGGCTGCTCTATCGCCGCTGTGGTCATGGGGAGCTTCGCCTGGAAGTGTACTGCGACTCCGCCTTTGCCTGTGAGGAAGGTCGAAAGTCCTCGACGGGATATGTGATCATGTTGAACAAGTGCTGTGTGGCGTGGGGTGCGAAGAAGCAGCCTATCGTAACGTTGTCGACAACGGAGTCGGAGTACGTGGCTCTGACAGCGGGAGTCAAGGAATGTATTGGGCTCAAGTTGTTTCTTGAGGAACTTGGGCTGCCACTAGCTGGTCAAATCATCGCGCATGAGGACAATCAAGGCGCCCAGCATCTCGCCGAAGGAAAGGCGGTGACTCAACGCTCGTAAGCACATTGATCTACGATACCACTGGCTCCGTGAACAAGTTCGCTGTGGTGTCATCGAGCTGAAGTATTACCCAACACGAGCAATCGCGGACATCTTGACTAAGCCGCTGGGAGGCCCAACCTTTGCTTCGTTCGTCGGCATGCTGGGGCTGCGCCGAGTGGGAGTGTTGGAACAGTAGCGGCGCGGACTTCAAGATTCGTGCTGATGACTCTAGTTGGAGATCTGATGACTCTAGTTGGAGGTCTGATGACTCTAGTTGGAGGTCTGGTCTCCAAGGATGAGCAGCGTGGCCATGTCAGGAGGCAGGCGTCTGTCAAGGGATGACACGGACAGGTGATGAAAGCAGGAGCCACATCGAGGTTGGGCGACGTCTACGCCCAAGAGGGACTGTCATGAAGGGTGACGTGCATGTAGCTGTAGGAGAGAGATAGAGAGCTAACGTTTATCAATCACTTCTCAATTCCCCAACAAGCAAGCAACCGAGCAACCGAGTCTTCAACTTCGCTCAAGTTTCAACAGCCGGAACTCATTAAAGTCCAAAATAAGACCCTTGCTGGCGCAACAGAGGCAAGACATTTTGGTGCGAGGCGAGTATAACTCGTTTTACGGCGCACATATTAGGGTTGGGGATGGGAGATGTCAATGTGAACAAGAGCGTCATAATCCATCGGTTTTTTTGCCGCTACGAGAGTCACTGCTTGTATCATAGGCTTGCCGTGGAGAAGGGATACAACGTGGAGCTTGGACCGTAATCCTATGGCGTGTATTACGCCTGAATTACAGTGATGAATTTAAAAAATGGATGACATTGTTCACTTGTAGTACATACAACGACGGAAAAGGCCCCTTAACTAACATGTAAAACATTCGCCACTGTAATAATACTATCAAATCTTGTACTAAAACAATACCTAGTCAGAGTATTATATCCAATCGACTGTCGATACGTAAGAAATATTATCCAATCATAGTGCAATCGTAATGACTGGTTTTGCAAGCAACATGTTTGGCGGCTGCAGGACGGATGCCGCGCTGTTGTTGTGCTCATTTCGTTTTTGGACATGTGGCTCCATGCTCACTACCCGGAAGACCACCAATCAGCGAACCTACACGATAAAAGAGAAGCGTGATGCTATTCGGCAGGCATCGGAGCGCGGCGTGCAGGACGCAGCCGATTATCTCGGGTACCCCCGCCGTACTGTAGGTGACTGGGTGTCCCAAGCGCACAGCATCTTTAATTTCAAGGGATCACAGATGAGCAAAACGCTCAAAGGGCTAGGTCGGAAGAAGATGATCCCGTTCTCGCACCGTCTCGTCACCTTGATGAAGGACATGAGACGTGATGAAGAGGTTCGTAGTTAATTATTCATCTTTTGATATCTACATGTACTGTACGCATCTTACTAACCATCACTGCTTTAGCCGTTATGTTAGAGTACATTAGGAAGAACCACATACATTGATTTAATAACTATGTTGCTGGTAAGAAAAAAAAATGTTTCTGCTGACAACGCTATTATGCGCTTGCTTCAACAAATCTCCAAACGGTATTTAATTTTTTCCGGGCTATTGTTACGATATTGATATCAAGGGCTTACTAAATAATATTCTATTATTTATTTAGCCATGGTTTTACAGTACAAGCGGCTCAACACACGAAAACAACATATGCGGGCCTTGAAGAAACTCATGTGAAATTCGCAACTGAGTTTTGGGAACAGTACGAGCACGTCCACAGTCTGTCCACAATCTACAATGTCGTTGAAACCGCCATTTACTACGACACGCCGCCCAAGCATATCTTGGCGGAACATTGTCGAAAAGGGTCTGCCAAAATCAAGTACACCGAGAATCAGTCGGCGAGACTGACAGTTGTGATGACTGTGCGAGCGGATGGTACGTTATATTTGCACTCACATTATTTTTTAAAATTAATTTTACTGACGTATTGTCTTTGTAGGTAAGAAATCCCCAACTCTCTTCATTGTAAAAGGCGTTCCCGGGGATCTATTGAAACCACCGAGCTTCCCACGTATCAGCAGGGTCAAGTCCACGTGTACTGTGTACAGGAAAATGGATGGATGGACAGTAGGGTGTGGAAGATTTATGCTAAAGAGCTGTTAAAGCTTGAAATAAAATCTCCTTCTGTCCTTCTTGCCGACAACTTCGACTGTCATGTGTCGGAAGAAGGACATGAGGTTATCGCAAGGGAGACCAGCGCCACAGTGTGCGCTCTGCCTGCTAATAGCACGGCGGTCTGTCAGCCTCTCGAGGTTGGGGTAATGGGACCGCTAAAAAGACCCTAGGCGTACTGTGGCTTACCGACTTCCACAAAGGCAACGTTCATGCCAGTCAATAGCGCTTGATTTCGATTAAGCGCACCATTAGAGCATGGGAGATGATTTCGACTGAGTGTGTAGCATCTAGCTTTGAAATTGCTATTCCAAGATACCCTGTAGTTGAAGTGTACATCAATACACTGCATCGTTTTTGTAAACAAATTAATGTTTTTTGCTCCAAATACATAACCTAGCACATTACATAAAATTGTTTTCTGCCAATACGATTATCGTATTTGGTTGGCATGCCCTCCTATGTTGCGTGAAATAATATAACTTGTGGCGGCTTTTATCGTACTCCCGGTTCTTTGACATGCGATATAAATCGGGTGGGATACAGGCTCGATTGGCGGCAACGGTGACAAAATCACGCACCAAATCCTAATGTAAAGCAAACATGCACATCTTTTTGACTTGATGCGTGAGGTTTATATTGAAATCCGATCGTATTAGAGTTATTGATGTGATTTTTCGGTTTGGCTACGTGGCCGTTGCGATTTTTCTTTACTGAGCGTGCGGTTCATGATTGCTTTCTTGGTGCGACGCCCATTTACGTGCCCTGGAGAGCGCGGTGCGCCGAGGGTTCGCTCAGGACAACACCCAGATCAGCTCCCACAGCTGCTCAAATGTCACGCGGTAGTCCACATCGGTCAATTTCTCGATCATGTTCATGACTTCCACTGCCATTTCGATGGGTGGTGGTCGCAATCGATTGCGCCGCTCGACGCCTTTGTCATCACAACAAATACAGAGGCGCGTACTAAAAACGCTCACGTCGTTCGATGCGGCCATTTCTCTCCAATCCTTACTTTCTTCGAAGGCGCGGGTGGAACAGACAAATGCATGGACACGCTCGAAGGTGGCGTGCTTCATGTTTGGCTAAGACGTGGACAACATCTGTAAGAATGACGAGAGTGCCGCAAAATTTAAGGCCTGTGTGAGCGGGTTTGCTCCTAATCAGGTAGTAGTTCGTGCCAAAACGACCGGCACCCAAACAACTAGAGGAAACGGAATTTCCAGTTTGCTCGAAGCCGTTTGTCAAAACATGAAAAATGCCTCATTTATAGTAGAACATAACATACTTTTTATTATTGATCAGCTTTGCTGGGAAATGGTATTATAAATACAGGGCAAGCAGCCGTGTTGTTTGCGGGTAGAGGGACCACAGTAGCATTAGCAACTTCAGCAATGACCCGCTGCCCCTCTTCCGACACATGACACTCAAAGTTGTCAAGAAGGAGGACAGCAGGCCCATCAACTTCATATTTTAACAACTTTTTCTACGTAAAAATGCCGCGTAACAGCGTCCATCCAAGCGTTTTCTTGGACGGTGTAGAAGTGTCCTTCCGGGTACTCTTCGAACTCGTTTGTCTCGATTCGACCGCCCAGCTTGCCACGAAGCACGAACAGGATTGGCAGCTTTTCCCCTAAAATATATTATAAAAATAAAAATTAGCCTTACAAATTACAATTGAGAGAACAAAGAGGGAAACTTACCATCAGCTCGAGTGGTGAGCACAGCCGTCATGCGGCCGGTGTGCTTGGACGTGTTCGCAATCCTTGCAGCGTCCCGGCGACCTCTTCCCGCCCACATCCGAGCCGGAGGCATGTCAAAATTGATTGGCAGTCTCGTCCACGTTGTACATACCCTCCGGCCCGTACGCAGCGTGTGTCTTCCAGAAGTCCAGCTCGAACTCGGCGCGCGTTTGCTCTAACGCCTCGGTGCTTTTCTTTGCCATTTGTGGCATCTGGGAGGTAAACCCGTGGCTAAACACACGAATAAAGGTAAATGCTAGGAAAATGGATGAAGGCTTAACAAAAAAACAAAATTATTTACCGAATTGCGAGTCTCTCGACCATGCGCTCAAGCGCCACGATGCCGCTTCGCTTCCGTCGCAGATAGTCCTCTACCCACTCAGTCTTGATTGCCCACATTAGGGACATAATATCGCGTGTCGTTAGGGCCTGAAAATTAAAGCATAAAGTAAAACGGTTAAACGCTACCAATTATGAGATTCTGTAAAAGCAAACTCACCTTCTCTTCGCGCCGCACGCCCTTCATGAAGGTAACAACCGCAGGAATATCGGGAAATAGTTCCCTGCGGCCCTGGCCCTTCAGTGACTTAGAGGTGGAGTGACCAGTGAAGCTAAAAAGCCCTTCAGCTTGCTTCCACCAGCCATGGACAGCCCCCCGAGCGAGTTGGAGCTCGCGGGCAGCCTCCTCCACCCCTATGTCCGCGACCAGGCGAACTGCTTCGCGCTTCTCGCGGACGGTATAGCTCTTCTGCTACTTCTTGGGCGGCGGTGTGTCGTCCATGGCTCGAAATACAATGTGAGTGGCTCAATTGACCAGCTCCAAATTAGGCGATGACACGGGGATTTACCAGAGCCATTAAAAAATTAAATCGCGGTGATTGGCTAATTTTTATGGATAAAATAAATTTGATTGGACAAATATGCGCTTGTTTTGTATGGATATGTTTATGGAATGCCGGGTTTTGCGTTGCCGGATTTTCCGTCGTTGTCTGTACACGGTTAATTATCTCTTGTAAACATTTATATCTCACAAATCACAAAACACAACTTTGCTACCATTTTTTGTATCATTGTAGTGTGTATATGCTAGATAAACCCATCAGTAGTCGTAGTTTAAAACGGGCTAGGCATGTAACCCCAAGAAATGTATACAAAGCAAGGGGATATCATATACCAGGGTAATTTCGTTAGTAATAATGGATATGCTTTGTAGGATTAGAAGCCACAACCTTTTGAGGGAGCACAATCATTCTATTTGTTTGGCCGTGCCATACCCATCTTAAAAAACAGCTGTTAGCAATATAAGGAATATGACAATACACATGTTCTCTTGCCAAGACAGAAATTTCACAACGTTTCTGGGAATCGCTAAGGAGGGCCCTCTGCAAAGCCAGCACATTTGGGTAATCAGCTGTTTGTTGGTACAGGGTATACGTTATATGTGCATTTCAGTTTCTCAGCGGAATCTGTAGTGCCCAAGAAGGAGCAAAGCATTGGAGGAGGCCGTTTATCATCACTTATCACGAAGAGGCTGACAGCATCCATGGCGGTGCTCTCGACGGACACTACCCTATCAAGCAGCAACAGTTCACATCCCGAAGGCCATTGCGTTGGCTAACTGAGGCGCATCGCTAGTAGAAGGGCGATGTAGCCGTCGCAATGCGTGACCAAGGCCTTTTTCGTGTGGGTATATACTCTGCTGCCTGTGGCATCTCCTCAGGGAATCGCATTTGCAAAAACACCGAGTTGCATAGGGATCACGATACCGCTGTCACCGACCGGTGACTGAAGAGCAGACAGGGCAGAAACCTATGGACGAAGTGGGAAACGAGGAGTACGCGGTGCGTCTTCTCAGAGTTCAAAAGGACAACTTTCCCCTCGAAGATAACCCAACTGGTATATTCGACGATCGGCCCGACCCAAGCTGCTACCCCAATCGCACTGGGAGTGCGGACATGCCGACCGTCGTGCAGCATGCTGCTCCGCCAACACCGCCATGGATCGCTCGGCCGCCCCGATTGATTGGGAAGTCAGCCAACTTGCGAAGTGTTGGAACTACACCTGAGCACAGATATAGTTCCAACACTGAGCACAGGTGTAACTCGCGTGCATCCGCGGTTTAGTGACCGGTTCGACAGCCACTCACTGGATGGGGAGCTCGAAACGACACGGATGGCTGAGAGAAGGAAGCAGGTAAGGCGATAGCTAGAGTCGTCCTCATTTCTCAATATACAACGGTATCTTCAACGACTTACAGGTTATGATCCCAATAATAATTTCACCGGGAGCGAAGCGCCAGGAACTCCGAAAGTCAAGGTCGACCACGAACGGGACGTTGGTCAGCACGGGGAGATTGACGAAGTCAAGACGCCGACCAAGTCGGACGATTCACATGAGAAGTTGCTGGACCTCCTCACGGGCCTCGCAGAGCGCATGGAGTGCATGGAACCGTGGCAGCAGCGACAGAAGGAGAAGGAGCGGTTCTCGGGACGCAAGCCAAGCGTCTTCAAAATCGCCGCAGCCGGTGCTGCCCCACCACTATGTACCACCTCGTGCATACCAGCAACCTGACCAGCCACCTGCCATTCTCAAGGGATGCAGGCACCCGTGGACAGCTTCCCTCGCGTACCAGATACGCGTCAGCGTAAGGTTGAGATTCGTTATATCGACGGAAAGGAAGTCTACCAAGGCCTCGGCAGTGGATTCCTATCGTGGGGTAAGAGGCTTGCAAGTGTTTTAATTGTGGCAAACAAGGCCACTTGAAGGCAGCGTGTCTGGGGAAGAAGAAGGAACGAAGTAGGACGGAGAAGTGGACTACGTGCTTGCGGTTGACAACGCGATGATGGAGAAAAGATAGTGGATTCTGGACACCAGATCAAGTCGTCACCTCGTAAATGACGCAAGCATACTGGAAAACCGAGAAGACTTTTAGAGTCAGTACATCGACGCGGACAGAGGAGCACCGAGGGTGACCAACCATGACAGCATGATGCTGATAACCACATCTATGGTGAATCGGACTGAAGTGCGACTACTCAACGTGCAGTACGCGGAGAACCTGGAGAGGAATATCATCTCCTACGGTCTTTTGGAGAAGAAGGGCTTTAAGATCGAGAATCGGGACCCGCATCGCGTGATAGATGCGATGGCTGGAGAAACAGCGGTGTTCAACGTGCAGATGTGCAACAACGTGCTTGTGGCTCGTGCAGAAAAATACGACAGAGGGAAGAGCGCAGGATGCATGTTAATGTCTGGGTTAGCGGCTAACCAGGCAAAGATCTGGCCAGACGTGGAGGCCGACACGCTGATGCACTTTCACCTAGGCTGGGGCATCTCAACTACGACACTATCCTAAAGATGGCGATGGATCCAGCTTCTGGGAACCCGGTGACCGACGAGAAGTGTGCCAATTGTTTGGCCTGTGTGCAAGGCAAACAAACCAATAAGCAGTCACGGAAGGATACTGGTGACCCTCCCCCCATTGGCATCATCGGCGGCGTCATCTGCTACGACCCCAAGCGGCCCATGACGCCTAGAGACCGACTCGGCTATAGGTATATGGTCAACTTCACGAACTACTGCAGGATCTTCTAGACCAAGACCAAAGACGTCGCTGCACAGAAGTTTGAACACTTCATGGTTTTTTTTCGAGAGACAGTTTAACTGCCGCATTTACGTGCTTTGCGCTGACGGTGGAGGAGAGTACAAAATACTGGACCTGTTCGGAAAGGACACAGGCACTGCGAGGCAAGTGAGCGAGCCGACGTATCAGGCAAGCAACGGCAATGTGGAGAGGATGCATCGCACCATCATGAACATGGTACGTAGCATAGGGTTCGCTTGTGGGTTGCCCCTTCGGTTTTGGGGGAACGCTGCAGAGTACGCCGGGTTCATCCTGAACAGGATTCCTAGCAAGGCGAACCCGGGCTCATAGTCGCCGTTGAAGATGCTCATGAAGAGCACGCCTGACCTCAGCGACATTGTGGTTTTTGGCTCGCCGTGCACAGTGCACCGACATGCCAAGAACAAGCCCTTGGGCGAGCGCGGGAAGCCGGCTATGATCATTGGAAAGAGCGATGATATGAAGGGGTACAGAGTGTACCCCCCCCAAAGACAAGGTGGTGGACGTCACTCAGCACGTCCGGAACGTGGAAACTCTTCACGGACGAGCAGAACGAGCAGCTCAGAGGCGTCACCTCGAGGACTCGGAGGAGACGAAAGAGGAAGAAGTCCACTCAGATGCTCGAGGAACAACAGCGGCGAAGTCCAAGCGTCGAGCTAAAGGTCGCTGGACCCGAAAGAAGCACCAGACAAGATCAGTTTCTCGGAAAGCAGCTGCGACTGCAAAGAAGACGAACACCGACGACAGTCACAACATCTCAGCCGCCGACGTTATGAACAGCGTGCGGGAGCTGGGCCCGAAGAACTTCGGTCAGGCCAAGTGGACCATTGCGATGGCTGATGAGCCTAAGACACTCGAAGAGAACGGAGTGTCTGCGGTGGTGGTACCACCAATTGGTAGTCATGAAGTGGGTTTTAAAGACCAGACGGATGCCGACGGAGCCCGCGAGCGCTTCAAGGCTCGCCTCGTCGCTTGCGGAAATGATCAAGTGTTCGACATTGACTACGGCCTAACGTTTGCCGCGGTCATGGATTTGAGCACCGTGAAAGTGATCTTGGTATTCGTGAAGCGCTGGCGCGTGCCCGCCAGTCACGGGAATATCCATAATGCGTACGTCATGGCGGGTAAGGAACAACATCTCGAGCTCTTTTTGGGGATTCCCAAGGGCGGTGATACCTGAAGGAATGTTGCGTGCACTCGGCGTGGGCAGCAACAACAAGCTGGCACTGCGGTTGAAGAAGTCACAATATGGGTTGAAGCAGGCGGGAAGGCTGTGGAGCAAGCTTCTCCACGCCAACTGGAAGAGATCAGGTTCACACGCAGCGTCACTGACATGTGTCTGCATTACAAGAGACAAGATGGGGAGATGACGATTGTCTTCGTCTACGTGTACGACCTTCTGGTCACCGCTTCCACCGCAAACCTAGTCGAAGACTTCTTTACGGCGATGAGAGCCCTGTCCATCAAGGACCTGGGTCTGGTGCGGAATTTCTTCGGGATGTGCGTTGAGCTCGACGGGGCAGGAGGCTTCACCCCCAATCAGCAAGCTGCTATCGAGGAGCTGATGGAGCAGTACGGACTCGCGGGTGCAAACGGCGCCCCGCCGCGGGTACGAACGGCGTGAGAGCTCCCATCGGGGAAGAAAGCGATGATACCGAGCCTCAGGAACCGCAGCTGCTGCTGAATACAGGAGTTCATGGAGGACCCGCGGTCCGAGGTTTCCAGTCGCTTGTTGGAAGTCTGGATCACTCGCTGAACATGGCTTGACATAAGCTTCGCCGTGCACAAGGCCACACGATACACACACCAACCAACGATGACCGACTGGAGGCTTGTGCAGTGGATCGCTCGGTTCCTGAAGGACACGAAGAACCTCAAGCTTGGGATGCGGGTCGAGACGACTGGTGGACGTCGGATCAGGATCGAGAGCTGGAGCGACGCGGACAGCGCTGCCGACAAGGGTGGCAGGAAGTCCGTCACCGGCGGAGTCGTGACCATGGACGGATACATTATTCAGTGGATCTGCAAGAAGCAGACTGGGGTCTCGCTATCCACCATGGAAGTTGTGCTCACCTCGGCTTCCCACGTCGAACGGGAGCTGTTCGGGTTGTGGGAGCTCGTGCGCGAGCTGGGTTTCGAGGTGGTGAAGTCCATGCCTATGCACATGGATAACCAAGTTGTCATTAAGCATATGGGAACCGAGGATAGCATGGTAGCGCGAAGCACGTCGCCATCTGTATCAAGTTCGTTTGCGACTTCGCGATAACGGGGATCATTGAAACCAAGTACGTGGAGTCCCGCCTGACGATGGCGGATCTCCGCTTCCAGCACCTAGGCTTGCCGAGCTGCTCGGGATCTTCAGTTTGAAGTAGGCGTATCCAGGCGACGGTCGAGGAGTGTTGCAACTACACCTGTGCTCAGGTGTGCCTCGCGCGGTTCAGCGACCGGTTCGGCCGCCACTCTCCGGATGGGGATCTCGAAACGACACCGATGGCTGCGAGCAGGAAGCAGATAAGGCGTTAGCTAGAGTCGTCATCACTTCTTAATATACAACGGTATCCTCAACAACTTACGCGATACTCCACCGGGAATTTACAGCTAGACAGAGCGCCGTGGCCATTGCGGTACGAGAGAATGACGCACAAGGTGTCGCTTTACCAAACGCAGCTCGGATTCATGTATTGGTGGCTCCAATTGCAGATATCGTCCTTTTTTACACAAAACCCACTATAAGTGGACCGTATTTATAACACCCCAGCATGCAACAGGGGCGCAGCCATGTGGGTATTTAGTCTGATACAAAAAATGGTAGCAAAGTTGTACACTTACATTGAAACGATTACTTGCCGTTTTTAGTTACACTTACCTACTATGGTCATAGACGTGTACGGTTCTGGCACGGACGAACCGCATCATGCCAAGCTACCTATGGGTGCGATCTTCATGTCGCTCCACAACGACATTGTGGAGCCCGAGCGACCATAAACCGGATTCACCCACGCTTGGACGCCCTCAATCAGACGACAGAATCGAAGGCGATGATGAGGACGAAGAAGATTGCGAGTCGTGATTTGTGGAGGCGTATAACGCCTACAAAAGGGATGGAGACGTCGCTGACGACACCGACAACTGCAGTATTGTCACCCTCAGAAGTGGTTGCACAAACAACACTGGAAAGACTAGCGCTACTAATTGAAAAATACAACTCAGACGTCAATGCTGGAAATCGACCTTCCGCCTTTTTCACCGACAATCAGCTTAACTCCGAAGATCGCCGAGATCCTTGCTATAAATGACATGATCCTGGACGAGTTGTCAGGCCTAGCAGAAGAACACATATATGTCGGCAGCTAGGGTGATGACGACGAGCTAGAGCACCAGTAGCACAGTGATCTATACCATCAGGAATTCTTGAACCCAATTTCGCTGAGTGGGATACCTAAAGTTTGGCTCACGATGGGTGCTATTGTCACGTTGATTAGAATTTCCAGACAAAAGTAGAGCTGTGCAACAGAACTAGATTACGCATCGGGGGGCTATATGAAGGCTTTCATAAGCAGCTGTGCTTTTGCTGGAAAATATGTCCGTTACCATTATCAGCACACCGTCAGGTTTCCGCTTTTAAGCTGCCCAAAAACATGTTTCTGTACAAGTTGCCTTCGTAGTGACCATTAACAAGTCCCAGGGGCTGTCTGTCCAACAGCTCGGGATCTCCCTGTTGAGCAAAGCCAAACGAAGTTAATAGTCTCCTGTTCAAAGTCGACCTTTAATCTCCACGGGAGATTTTTGGCGGGTTCCCACGTCAGTTCGCTGTAACCCACCCACTGCACCAGGTAGTACTCTTGGCCATGAACCCAGCGCTTGGCGTAAAGTTGCTCGACGTCGTAAAGCGTTTCAGCTCTGCCGCGTCGTGCTTGGGGCCGTGCAAATAACCCGCTGCCGACTGGAGCACTCGACTCACCAGTTCCGACCTCATCCGAGGTCGGCTAGCGGGCTGGTAGATTTTTGTTAATTTTGAGGCCCCAAAAAGACCCATCGGTCTTTCGCTTGAAGTTCCGGGCGTGGTGCAGGCGTTTATTAGGTGGCGGCATCGTGCAAACTAGTAAATTATAGCCATGAAAGCACCATCATTGAGCTAGCGGCTACTGCTATCATGAAAGCAAGCTATCCATTAATATAACAAAGCCGCGCTAGCACGGAACAGCTCTGGATTTTTGCGCCAGTGTCAACAGTGAGGGGCAAGCCTTGATACCTTGACTCAAGCAGAATCTGCATCGAAATTGCATTGCACTCGTACAGTTCTACAATGCCTTCGAAAGCATTTAGTTCCCATTTATCAGCACTAAACCTAAGATAATCGTACACTCATGCTGAGCCAACAGAAACATCAAGATCCATTAATCGGTGACGAGTAAAACACCGTCAGCACCGCCGCCGTTCCGTTGCCCCTGAATGAGTTGATTTTTACCAAGGCGAAAAGCTAACTCATCCTTGTTATTCACACGTAACAATCGCAATGCGTAACAATCGCAATGCCCACCTCTCAACTGGCTGACTAAACAAGGTACGGCCGAAGCAGAATCGCTCTGCGTTTAAGAGGTGATCTGGGTACGAACGTTGCTGCGGGAGCAGGATTGCAAACACGACGGCGAGGTAATACAGGAATTCACGACGCTGTCGTTCGAGTGTATTAGATAAAATCCGTTGTCGCTCGAGTGCATAAGCTGCAGCAGTTATTATAATTCAATGAAGTTTCAAAAGGCAACAGTTTTTTAATCCTAATCGCAACTAGATGGGTCAACATAACTGCATAATTTAAACATCAAACAGGCTATCCAAATCTACAGGTAGACTTATATGCTATATCTTGAGTGAAGTCATAACACTTATGCGGGTTATAAAAATAGTAAGGAATCCGACCTCATTCCAATCCCGGGTAGGACATTGGATATAAAATCCAGAGAATATAGAATGCTATGTTTAACTCACTGACCTATTGTTATATTCGGCAAAATATTTTAGACATTGAATTGGGGCATTTAGTTTTGGCAGCAGTGTACCAGGCGTCCCGGTAGAGATCTATCTAGTCTAAAAATATTCACAGTTAAGCAAAATCCTTTCATCCTCGAAATATGAAAGGGTATTCTTTCAGATTATCGGAACATAATTCCTTAGATTTTATTACGAAATCTACGAAACAACGTCCAAATCAAACCGAAATATATTGATATATACAGCATTAAGAGAGTATAAAAAGTCTAGACGTGAATTTGACATTGAAGCCAGCTTTAAAGTCAAGTCGCCGCACCAAGATCTAATTCACAGAGAATTTTTGGCCTGTTTCCTCTTGTGTTTAGGCTTCGGACCGGGTTTCAACCCCCGTTTTCCCAACCGCTCTTCATCAACTTGCAGCAAAAGAATGAGGAGAGTCGAGTCAGTTGCGAGGCTGACGTTGTTAGACCACGGACGAAATCAAAAAGTGTATGGTTCAGCAAAATTGGCAATCGACAATTTTACATGGTCGTACAAATCTTCAATACGGCGGCCGTCTTAGGTAGCCGCACACAAAGCGTGAAGGCAGGGGGGTTCTTCATCCTGCCAATTTCCACACGTACACTCTTGCGCAGGTAAATCCACTAATCGCCATGTATGTATGTGGCCATGAGCATTTTGAGGCCAAGGTGCTGCACTGAGTAGGCTCCATCCATGAGTGGGACAAAACCACAAGCGGTAGTTCTACCCTTGAGCTGGGCATACAGTTGCGGAGCCAATGAGTTTGCCGTATAACTTCTCGACCATTTACCAGCGTCCTGACGCTTCTCGGATGCCAATTCACTTTTTTCCGGAAATATAAGTAAAACCCTTCCAAGGGGCTTGGCACTCGGAAGTTCGGTACCCAGCCAATTGTTGACTTGTTCAGAAAGATTCGACGTGATTTCATTGAATGTTGGTAGACCGAAGGCTTCGCGAAACTTGTACTTTACCCAATGATTTGATTCAATTCCATCCAGATGTTCAACCGCAACTGAATTGGACGCAGCAAACTCAGATCGAAATAATTTAAAATCATTTTCCCAATCACTTCGGGCCAATTGGCAAATGATACGCCTCTCCTCAACTGAAAGTTTACCGCCTTTGCGGTTGATATTTTTCATGATATGACGCAGACAATACCGGTGGCCCGATAACGGGAAAACTTCAGCCACAGCAGACAGTAGGCCTTTTTGACGGTCCGAAGCAATGGTGAATTTCTCTAATCCAGTTGCCGACTTCACACAATTCATGAACCATTGCCAGTTTTCGTAATTTTCCATCGAAACAAGGGCGAGCGCGAAAGGTGTAACGTAATTATTGAAGTCTTTCGTCGTAGCCACTAGGAAAACACCCCTCTTGTTCATCTCGAGACCTTTCAAATGCGCACCGTCGAACTCCACGAGCCGTTTGGCGCACTTAGCAATGTGAATCCCTAAATTCGGAATAAAACAAGCACGACGAAATGTTGCGTTGTTGGACTCTCGCTCAATTTTCCAGACAGAATCAGCATTATTTTCAATCATCAGCTGAATGTACGCCTCCAGCATTTGGTAACTCTCCACAATATCACCACGGAGGCTCTCGTCAATATCAGCTTTTATTCTTGAAATTGCACTTCAGCAAACGTCAAAACCACGAGATTTAAAAAACGCGCCGATCGTAGCGCCAGATAGATTCGCTGTCGAGTGACCATGCAGTGGTAGCAGGTCGGTCATGATGAGTGTAGTAAGTGACTGCACGTCTTGGGTTGTGTTGCGCAGAGCCTTGGGTGGGTGTGGGATTGTGCCCTCCACACATGGCGCTCGCGTGAATCCGACACCTCGAGTATGGTTGTGTGCGAAATTTGCCTTCGTAATATTCCATTTGCCGTTTAAACCATACACATTGATGGAAAATGGACACTCGAGCTAATGTCGTTGTCCAACAATTGAACTGCGTTGAGCTTCTTGCATTGGCATTTTGCGTTTTCTGAATTGTTAACTTTCACACTGGTTTGTTTCACAAAAATTGAAATCCACACTTGATCGCGAACTCCTTGCAACGTTCTCGAACGGCTTTTTGAGACGGAAATTCTTCACTTGCGATGTTGTCTTGGCGATCGTAGACAAAAACGTAGTTTTCATTTGACGAATCCACACATTGGACATCAACATTTTTTCCGCAAAATGCGAGCTGACTCGGCGGTCTTGAGGTCAGCGGCGTCGACTACGAAGCGGCACTTGCCAAACGGTTTCGCCGTTGGATCTGGTGCTATTGGCGGTTTCTGTGGTGATAGTGCCATTTTAGAAATTTGGAGAACACACAGCGCAACAAAACAGTAGTTCAGATCGGAAGCTACAGATTGGGTTTGGTATTTTGCGACAAGGCGATACATTCATTTCGTTACTAGAGAAGCTTGTCCAAGAAAATCTAATGCAAACCATGCACTCACTTTCAATTCAGAGCACTACGTAGTTTAACTCACCACTACTACATTCTAAACAATATTCAAGTGTACAGTCACACTGAAATCATATCTATTCTAACTACCATATCGCTAAGAACCTGCTCGCAGTTTTATTCAAAGTTAGAGTCTGTCGCTTAAAAAATCATTTTAGGTACGGTTTGTTTTATGCCCACCCGAACCTAATGTCGAGACTACTGTCTACCTGTTGGAACGTGTTCGCCCACGGGCAGTTCATTGTTGTCATCTCGCGCATTACGAACACGGAAAACATTACGATATGGCTAAAGAAACTCGCGATGGTGGTTGACGACATGTAATCGAATAACATCGTCTTCAGGGGAATTGTGTATGATTTGAGCCGAGTTAAATACATTTTGGGCCTTCCTTCTTCAGAATTCAAAATTATTGGTGTTTCTATAGATTTGTACAAAAACATCCACCGAGCGGAGCGAGGCCGTCCCATCAAGTCGAATCAAAGCGATCCGCCACCTAACCAGCTTGGCTAAATTTGCGCAAAGAGCCCCGCTTGCGGGGCTCCGCTCGGCTTGTGCTACAGATATGCAACTGCAGATATGTTACACTCCCGTAACCGTAGAGATGTGATACCTTTTCAACTGCAGAAATGCTACAATCTGCAACTGTAGAGATTTTAGACTTGTACAACTGCAGATATTTACAGATCTACTGCAACTGTTGATATGCACCCCTGCAACTGTAGAGATTTGAAAACTCATGTAACTACAGGGATTGTATACTTCAGCTAATCCAGAAATTTTGCAGCTCTAAAAATACCAACTCGACATGTACAAGTGTGTAAGTGATTTCAATACATCTGGATTAAACTATAGAAGTAAACTTCAAATGTTCGCAGTGGTAGATATGTGAACTCATCAAGTAGCACTATTGCATTTGTTAATCCTCCCCGCACTCACGGGCTTTTTGGCCCCCTGGCCGTGTTACCACATGTTGTCTATACTACATGTTAACCCCATACTTCCCGGGCCTAGATATGAGGGTATATTTTACCCCGTCCCATATTCAAGTATATAATAATTTGTATGCAACACCGTTTAAGTACGGATTTAGATGTGGGGGTTCGGGTGTCTATGAGGATAGACACGTGACCATAGCAAATGCACCTACAATTTACAGCTGTCTTATGTAGACTAAAAGAGCACGTGATGTCGCTTATGATAGCTTAATTAACATAACATGTGTCCCGGTTATTTGGTAGCCCATTTTTTAATCGTTCCACACGTCCAGCAACGATGGCTTCACAGATTTTATCCAATAATACGAAGAAGGTGAATAACGTTTCATTTGCTTGCTGGCTACAAATATGCATACAAGACAAAAAAATTGCTTGCTCCTCAGCAACCGCCTCGTCGCCAGTATCATTTGGGGCGCCGTCACCTCCACTACCGACACCACCGACAACGTTTTAGCGCCTACTTTTATTCCTCCCTGCCCACGACGCCGGTGGTGCTGCGCGCAACCTGTGCCCCTGCATCAACTCGAGGTGATAGCGTTCCCAGTTATTATAGTCGAAGTGTCAGATTCGAAAGTACGTGTCTACCCTTCCGTCGCGTGGAACGCTGCAACGTCACCAGCTACCCATCGATATGATGGAGGTCTAGCGGGATGGTTTATATCCACTCGTGATGCTAATCGGATCTATATCGGTCCCGGATGCACCGTGCTTGGCTCGATGAGATCTCGCGTGTTTGCAGTTTCTTTGTAAGTTGACTGACTTAAAATTTTGCGGTCTCCAAATGTGTTGATAGTCTCTGTATATCCACCAGTGATTATTATGTGCAGTAGGGATCTATTGTGCCTTTCACCAATTCTGCCGTGATAATTTTGGCATAATTATAATCACACCTCGGTCTTAATTCTGCCTTCGGTTATCTAATTCCATTGTTAATTCAAGGTTATCCAAACGTTGGCGAATTAAGGTGGAGATGGTGAAGACGAGTTAAGGCGGACTAAGCTAATCCAGCCCGAGTTAGAAGGAAACAGGGCGATTGGCGGGCTCGCTGCCCGCCATTCGGTGTTTATCCCGCCGTATCTCTGTCGATTAGCTTGCAAAGGGCGATCGCGGGTGTAGGAGAAGCGTTCACAATCATAGGCAGAATTAGCATTAAATAAAGGTAGGTCGCCCTTTTATGGATCTAATTCCGCCTGAGTTAACAGGCTACCCGCCAAAATAGGTGAAAGGCACAATACATCAAGGTACCATTATATATGATAATCGTAATCAGCTCATGAACACAGGATCGACCAGTTACAACTCGAAATGTTCTTGTGCACGGTCTTCGTTCTACCGTGGACGTATCGCGATCCTAAAAACGACAGTACTTGTTTGTCCGGCATCTCACAGTTTTGTGCTCGAACTTCCACCAATGCAGACCCAAAAACGAAGCCAGCGTCGGAGACAAGGTTCTTAAATCTTGGCGTTGTGACTCAAACTCGATTTCAGTAGGAGATTCCACAGTCTTGTAAAAGCACTGTGCAATATTTGAATGTACTCTAGCTCATCATTTCAAGGTTTGACGTCGCCCATGTCCGGCAAACTCCGGGTTCAGAGACATTTTGGGCGCGTAATTTTGTGTGTGATCCTACGGGGAATCGAAAATACAGTCAGCATCTCGTTGAGACTGAGCGGACAAGACCGATGCGGGCATCTAAACATGCGGGTTGTTGTGCGGGACTCGAAATGTGTGCTGTTTCAAAGCATAAGGTTTCAGGACCATGGCGAATTGAACATATGAGCTTCACAAGTGAAGTTCACCACCACCCTCCATCGGGCAATGTCCGTGTTCATTCTGCTCACCGACGACGAGCAGCGGTTAGCTCCGTAGCTCGTTCCGATGGTGTGGCATCTTTCATAGGTGGACAAACGCCAGCCGGTGTATCGGGAGCTAAGATTCGAGCAGCAATTTTTCACAACGATTCGAATTTACTCGTGCTGCCTAAAGATAATGGAAATGTTAAGTTGAAAACGAGGAGCACGACCATCGCCGCACAGACACCGACCGAAGCTCTGTTTTCTCTGCTGCGTCATCATAACCTTTATTATCGCCACTATATATTCCCCGGCACAACCCAGCTACGCTATCTGTTCTGGGTGCATCCTGTAATTTTCGTCCAAGGTTCACAGTGATGTTTTTTATTGCAAATGGGACGTTCAAAACAATCAAATACGATCTCCCTGTTGTCAACGTAATTTCGATGACTGGTATGAACACCCTTGTTCCCGTAGCACATTGTTTTCTTTCCGGCCAAACCGAAGATGACTTTCTGTGGTTTCTACAAGCATTTCAAGGTATGCTGAAAAATAATCAGATCGATATGTCATGTGTGATACTTTATGATTATTTTTGACTTACTTTGTCGAGTTTTCCTACCGCTCCTTCCCTCATTTGCAGGGGGCACCTGAACTAGAACGAGTTGGCCAAAGCTAGAGAGGAGCTTGGTCAAATTCAAGTGGATAATCCTAAGACAAATATGAAAATAGTTGGTAAACTGAAGTTATTATACAGTGCTTTTAACTTACAAGACTGTGAAATCCCCTACTGAAATCGATTTTGAGTCACAACGCCAAGATTTATGAAACTTGTCTCTGACGCTGGCTTCGTACTTGGATCTGTATTGGTGGAAGTTCGAGCACAAAATTGTGAGATGCTGGACAAACAAGTACTGTCATTTTTAGCATCGCGATACGTGAAGGAACTCACGCACAGTGCAAGCGATGGCTCTACTGACAGTATTTAAGCACTTGTTGCCGTGGTGGGTGGTAATCGTAAGTGCCGTGGGTATTCGTTCAGCTCGAGATGCAACTACTCTGTCGTACCTCTTGCAGAAAGACTGCTACAACCAGATAGCACCTATTACCACTGTTTGGACCTGCGCCAAACTGATGAATTGCGGGAAACAAATGTTAACTAGAGCTCTATGCACCTCGGCGGCATGGTGAGATTCATACGCGGCTTCGGGCGGTGGCACTATAATATAAACATCAGAATCACTTATTGCACAATTGTTCGTGTCTAAAGAATCATCAGCTCTGTTTTAAATGTCAATGTTTAATGTAGTGATTGGGTCGCCAGCGCTGACTAGCTGATGTCTACAAATTAAATCGAGTAGTGACTAATCCACATGAAATTCTGCGTCGTAGGCTAAACTAAAGTTGATCCAGCATCTGAAAAATAATCTGGAAAATCAAAACTCGCACGAGAGTGCAGCACTCTCTCCGGGGAGAAAGTTCAATTCACTACATCGAACGTTACTGACGCCAACCACTTCAGCATTACGAGATTCATTATACAGTCCTCATATCCCTCAGAGTCTGCGTCGACGTCGTTATCGCCTTCAACAAGCTGCTGTCGTCATCGCCGTCGTCCACATCTTTACCCTCATCACCCGCGTAGTTCGCAGGCTCAATATTATGCCGTCCGACGTCATCAACACTTGCGCAAGTGGTGCCGTTTCCGGCGTTGCACTCGTGGTATGACTGAACATTGCTTGACGAAGCGCACGATCTATTTTCATGTTCAGCACAGTCGGCTTGTATGACGAACGCAACTGAGTAGACGGAAGAAGGATCCATCTCAGACGAAGTTGCACGACACAGCCCTAGTTCCCCAAGGTAGAGTCGTTTCAAGTTATGAAGCGCAACACGACAATAATGAAGAATAATAGAAAGCTTAGAGATTTTATGACTGAAGCAGAAGCAGACCAACGGTGCTCATATAAGCTCCAAAACAAGATTGCTTACAAGTTGTGGTGGCTCCACCGTGCTATTACTCGATTGACACGTTGAAAGCTTCACCTTGATAGCAGTACAATATTCTCTTTACACGCTGCCGCTGAGATAGCATCGGCAACGGTGACGAAAGGTGCTGCATGCCACACTTCCTGCAAGCCGGTGGGTCCTGCATCGCAGCACCATCCCGACATCGACCGTATTGAGCCGCTCCATGGACGTGTTGGTCTTTTGCACAGCCGTGTTCCCATGTTGATTTCGCCGCTGTATATCTCCTGCGGCGTTGACGTGTTCATCCGGCTGGACTGGCCCTTATCAAAACCTTTGGGTGCCACACCGGCCAACAAGACTGTCGATGCTGAACTTGCCGCTGCTGAGCTGCTGTGCGTGGCCTAAACAAAGTCTTTAAACAACTTCCACAAATTTACCAATTTTGTCTCCACCATATGTTTACTCAAATACGCTGACTTTTCAGAGGGCGCTCCCTCAGATGACCCTCCTTGTTTCTCGGCATGTATAGCTGCTAGCATCTCAAAACTACAAAGCGTGATCTGTTTGAGTCAAGCCCGGTGGACCACAGTAATGTGCTTGCTGAAGGACCTCCATATACATAATAAAACATCGTATAAACATCTGAAAGGATTCTGTAGCTTTTTACAAACGCTTAGTATATTGACTAAAGCTACTGCAGTAGGAAGTACATTTCTGTATTGAGATAAGGGCAGCTTGGCAATTCGCACATTTGTGAGAGCAAACCCATCAGAATAGTATGAGAACAGTAGTCAACGAGGAGAAGGATGCATTTGCGTTCATCTCGCATCGACCGATCGACGTCATAAAGCCTATTCTGGAACGTCGTCGTTGTCATCGTTGTCATCCACTCCCGTGGTGCTGACGCATACTGACTGTCAGCGGGCTTTTTCGCTAGCCAACGAGGTCTGGCCGACTTGCCGCTAAACGATAATGGCAACTTGTCTCTTCCAGCATCATTAGTACATAGCGCTTACACGATGCGATGTTTGTCTTGTGTCGGGGCAAGGGCGGTGTTAACGCACACCAAACCACGTAGCACATTGTTGAAGAAAAATACGGTTTCATCCATGTTGTATACCTCGGTATATGAGTAGGTACGGATAACTCGACGAACCTCCCCCCGCTTCTTCCTCGACTGCCTCTAGAGCCCGTCCTCGTCACGCGCAAGGTGCCAACGAATATCAGCGATCTTGAAAGTTTCTGTAACGGGCCTGATGAGTACCAGTCACTAGCTTGCTCGAATCGGTATGGAAGCCTCCAGTTCTCAGTGATACTGAGACCAAGTATTAAGTTCGAACTAAAATCAACTCTGTTTTATTATTGGGACCGGGGCGGGAGTCCGTGTTCTAATCCGAACCACTCAAATGCAGGTCGAATGGGGTCTGGCTCCCCCACTTTTAGCCAATCATATGATGACATCTCAGCACACGCTAGCCGTGTGCTGTATGTTCCTACTTATGCAATATCTGGAAAATGTATACCTACTACGTTAGCCGTGTGCTGTATGTGCCTACTTATGTAATATCTGGAAAAGGTCTACCTACAGGCCTATTACATCAGCCTCTTCTCAAGGTAGCACTCACCCATAGTGAGTTGTGGCGAAGTCGGTCACTACTTTTTGCCACCCAGGTGTATAGGGCTCGCGCTACCCTGTTAGGACCCGTCCCCTTTCCGAAAGTAGAACTTCCGGACGGAGAAATGGCGGGTAAGATAACCAATCTCAAATGAGACTGCGGCAAACAAACAATTACTTATAAACCTAAGTACGAATCGCGATTGAGGCACATCATTGTAAAGAGGGCTATCTTATCTAATATTTGAGCTACTCCACAGTCAGATTGACCCGCATAAAGCTGAGATCGAGACCGTCAAAACTATTATCTCCATTTTCGAGTCGCGATCTCATTTTGTTTTTCAGGTTTTAGGGTAAAATGACACGAGGAATCCAGTGGTGGTCTCAGAATCAACGAAAATGAAGTCTAACATGGTTAAAATAACACCTTTTCCAGACTTGAAGCGGGGCTACACATTCGGCTAACCTCCACATAATAGCAACATGCACTAATGGATACATTCGGGTGGACGACATTGCAGTGTGGTCACCATTCATATTAGGTAGCATTACTATTGGTAGGAAAGCAGTACCTTTCTACCAATAAGAATGATGCATTAGGTCAGAGTTTCTGCTCACCACTTGTTGACAGAACCTCTCTCTTTATAGACATCAGTTTTAGGAGGAAAGCCACAGTTAACATTCATTTTAGTTCTCATTTTACCGCAAAAACTACTAATTGTAACTTTATTTAGGTTTAACTAAACTTGTGGACACAAGTATACTTAATCTAAGTTAAATACACCTATGCTTGCTCATTCACGTGTGCACACGTGTAAGCTAAAGTATTGGGCTAAGCAAGCCCATCACAAGACTAGTACAAATCACGGGGGGTATAATTTTGAATATGTTTCCGAAATTTGGATCAAGTCACTAAGAACCATTTTGATTCACCAGTGGGCCTAGGCAACAAAATGATGCACTACACTCTCTCGCTTACTCCTCTTCAGCGTCAGGTGTCGTTAGATACTTGCGCTTCTTGGGCTTAGCAGCAGCTTTCTTGCTTGGAGCTGCTATCTTCTTCGGGGTGGGCTTTTTCTGCTCATACGGCTCTGTGTCGGATGAGTCCGCAGCCATTCCACGTCCTTCTTGGTTCTTCTTGGCGGCCGCTGCAGCACGATGCGCTAAACGAGCTTGCTTTTTTGTCTTAGATGCAGCTCCTTCCTCCTCACTTGGCATCGCGTACAGCGTGTCGTTCTGGAACTCGTCCGGAACGTACGGCCTAATTGTCTTGTACAGCGGGTGTGAAAAGTCAGCCCCCCCGCAAATCACTTTGATATTTTCTAACTGTTTAAAGGATCTACCTTAATACTTCGTATGACCACCGTTGGATGCAAGCACCTCTTTCAGCCTCTTTTGCATCGACAGAACACACTTCCTAACTACATCGTCATCTATGCAAGTCCAAATATCTAGCAGCCCTGTCTTAAGATCGTCGAGAGTCGTTGCAGGATTCTTGTACAGTTCCTTCTTCTTCAAGAACCAGAGGTTCTCGATGGGGTTGAGGTCTGGGCTCTGTGGTGGATGGCCTTACGAAATTAACTTCAACTCTCGAAGACATCCTGCCGTAAGCTTCGCGCGATGCGCTGGCGCGTTGTCGTGCACAAAGAGTGTCTCCCCCGATAACCCCAAAAACTCCTTAGTGATCGGAATCTCCTTGCGTAACATACGGCGGAAGTAGTCACCCATGACTGACTCATCGCAAAAATGGAGCGTACGAACACCTTCAGCAGTGATGGAGCTCCCAACCATCAACTTCTTTCTGCTAGATTTGAACGTCGGGAGGCCACACATCTCATCAAACGCTTCGTGCGCTCTCCTCCATACCGACACTCGCCTAGAAGTGCCGTGAAGCTCCACCGAGGCCTCGTCGCTGAACATCACTCGACTCCACCATAGAGGAGCCATAATGTCGAACCTTTTAGCGTATGCAGCACGAAGACGGAGGTTCCTTCGGCTTAGATATGTATTTTTACGAGCCGATCGCCCGTGCAACCCTGCGTCGCGAATGCGCTCCCGAACCAAGGCGCTAGACACGCCCTCCTCAACGTCCTTGGATACCTGAGCAGAAAGTGCCTTCGCGCTGGTGAAACGGTTTCGTTCGACTTCACGGACGATATGGCGATCCATTCGGTCGTCCGTTTTTTGAGGTCGTCCTGTACGCGGTGGTATCGAGCTATGACCGTGCCTTTTGTAAAACTTTACAATCGATCGGATGCTACAGCAAGGGATTGCTAGATCCCGGCTAATCTTGTAGCCTAGCTTGATTATCTTCCACTTGCTGACGACGCGATCGCGAAGGTCTTGGGAATACTCTCGTCGTGCTGTTCGTCTTGTTCTCCTTACTGAGCGTCCCGTGTGACTAGCTGCGCGAAAACAAAATGATGCAAACGATAGCAAGCCCCATACCTCGACTGGCTCAGATGAAAGAGTATATATCTCGCAATATGTATTAAATGGAGCCGCTGATTGGCGGGAATCCACAGCATTCCACCAATGAAATACGGCAAAGCAAATCCCAAGGAAAAAAGGTTGCAAGCGGGAGCAAACGGGGGTTCCTGAGCACCTTGCGTCGTAAGGTGAAGCCTAAAATGGATGTAGAAGTGCTACTGAACAGAGATGGGGAATGGGGGGATGGGGGGGGCTGACTTTTCACACCCGCTGTACATATGCTCTTTCTGTTCTGGATTGATAGCGGGAGGTGGTAGGACTTCGATGTGGTATATTATGATTCGTACCACCTTCTCCTTTGCCGTCAAAATACCATCAAGCTTGCGTCGTAAGTCCTGCTCCTCTGCATCCGAATCTGGGCCCTTCTTGTACGCCACAACGCCCGGCTTAGCGCTATCGATAGAAAAGATCTGGTACTTTTGCGCACCATCGAGCCGCTTGTACAGCTCAGTCAACTCTGGCTTGCACGACTTGAAGAGCTCGCTACCCCTCGGAACATGTCCAGTCACAGCGTTTGACGCAGCTGCATTAACTGCCTCAATGACGTGCGCCATCGTCCAGCACTCGGCGGTGTCCATGTACTTCCGATTGTGCCTGAAGTCACGGTCGCACGAGTTTTTCGTATGACCCTTTACGAAAAACTTGAAGTCCACATTTTCGAAAACGCCCATATCTACAAATGTCAGCAAGAACTTAATCACGTAGTTGTTCTTGTTCGGACCCGAGCAGTTATCAGCATACCCAGTTAGCTTGGTTCTGCCAGATGGCACGAGCTTCGGTTCGATAAAATTCGCCAGCATCGAGTTGATCTGGTAGCTGCCTTTGCTACTGGCGTTCTTGTCGTAGATGTAGTTTGTGTGAACACCGTCGCTCTCGTAATAGATGTCAAAGCAGCTCACCGAAAACAAAGAGCAAAAATACCTTTGTGATGGCGTGTTGGCCACGCTGGGGATAGTCAGGTTCTGCGAGTAGTCCATGGCAATGACCGCGTGATCGCTAGAGCAGGAAGTCTTGTCATGCTTGTATTTACGCCTGTAAGTAATTTAAAATGTTACAAATCTCTTCGTTAAATATACCGAGTAAATCAAAATGTTGCTTGCATCGCCCACGCAAAACTTACCGCATGAGCCGAGCGGATTCGGTGTGGCGACCTAGTTCCTCTGTCTTGCCAGCTGTGACGCCGACGCGCATTTCTGCATGGAAAAATAACGCATTCATCGAAAATGTTGCTGCGCGGGGACCGGATCCGAATCGTAGAGCAGTGCAGCATCAACAGCTCTCGCATCGTGGATCTAGCGGGTTCACGCGTCCTGAGGCCAGACCCCACGAACTTGTTCATCTCGTCCCCAATACAATCCCAAGTAAAATGCGCCGGAAGCAACCTGTACTTGTCATTGCTGAAGAATTTCCGAGTTGTTCCGTCAATTTTTTTTTGCATGCGCACACGTACCTTGGACCACCTCACCAACTTCCTCAGTAAATCTGGTAAACCACTTCACCAACCACACCACGTCGACCTTCGACGCGTTCTTGTTCATCTTGTTGCCATGGTCCTTGATCGCCACGTTGCTATCACGAATGCGTCTCTTGTAGCGCTGACTCGTCCGGGGTACATCGTCGTAGGCCTTAGCGAAAACAGGGCGGCATACTTGCCCTACAAACGGGAGGTAAAAGTTGAATATCTCGCGGTCACCGCTGCCTCGCTTGCGGTCCACTGGTACTTGCATGAGTACAGCAAGAAGCTTGTACAAGCTCGTAGTCTTCTCCGCCTTCGTCATCTGGGACAACGAGCACACCAGAGACTCTAGCTCGTTGGCCTTACCGCGCGCGCAGCTGCTCTCACACGGGTCCGACTGGATCAGCTCCGTCACTTGAGTGTTGAGATCCACGTTCAACAAATAGTTACTTAAATCCTCTTCGGATTCGTTTGTGCTGGGCGCACGTGCTTCTGTCAACGCCTCTTCATCCCGGTCCACACCGGATGATTCTAGTGAGAAGTCTTTATCACCACTGTCGTTACGCTCTTCGTTCGAGATGGGCTCGCGCTCAGGACCCGCACTTTTGTTCTTGGGGCAGGCTTGGTCGTCGCGAGGCGAAATGCCGTTATCGTCTTTGCTGCGACGGGCTGTAGCGTCACGTGGCTGCGTGTCCTCCTGGTGCTGGTCTTCATCTGATCTCGCTCAGGCGGGTGGCGTTGCGGCGGCCAGTGGCGAAGGCAGTGGCGCGGAGGCGTTGTGCGGCTGCGGAATCTACATCGTTTCTGCGGTTGCGGCTCGGAATGAGTTGCGATCTACTGTTGCGAGTGTCGATACACCCCGTTCAAAATTTGAATTTACGAAATGGCCCGTTTCTCAAAACTCCACTTACGTACAATTTTTGGTCGGTCAACTTTGAAGCCGATTATCCCGATAACTCAATGGCGCGTTAGTGGCATTTTGTTTGCCGCAGTCTCAAATGTAAAACATATAATCCACACAACTATCCGCCACTTATTCTTTTGGACCCTTGGACGGAGGGTCACACCCCAGTACAACTGCGTTCACCGCTTGAAGGTACTGGTCAACTTCCAAACGACCCCTTTTTTAATTCTCTTTGGCTCACGCGCTACCTCCGGTTGGAGGTAAAATACAGACCAATACAAAGTCATATCACACAGTAATCTATCAATAATTCCAGGGGCCGATCCCTAGCAAACCTCCCAGACTGCAGCTGACATGGAATGAAAAAAAAAACTCATCTGCGAGTGTGCTTCCCAACTAATAATATGCAATATTACGGTTCACTCCCGATGTACGAGCCCGAGTCCCCGTGTAACTGTGAACTTGACCTTTTTTGTGGGGGGTGGGTGGAGAATCCACACGTCCCTCCGCGCGGTCGGTGTGTCCGGATGGCGACTCTCGGACGAGTTTGACCTCCGGCGGGCAGTCCCAGTCTCGGTAAACTGCTGATCCTCTGGTCGATACTCACCTCGCTTCCGTGCACGGGATTACGCTGTACTTGCGGGTCTTTAGTTAAATCGGATTATGTATTGTATTATCTTGGTTTCTTTCTCTCTATCTTGGCTAGAATATCTCTCTGCAAGAGGCTTCTGACATTCGCAGCGTCGATCCCTAAACTACATGCTTCTGATCTTTATATTTGTATGGTAGGGCATCCCAGCTTCAACTTCGGGGCGCGCAATCATCCAACTCGTCAGGTCTGCACGTGGTCGTGACTGACTGCGTAGCTGTGGTACTATTGTCCCACTTTCTGAGCCGAACTCATCTTGATATTTGATATCACTTGGACTTCATTTGCACTCTCATCCGGGGATATCACCATCTCAGCGACTTCACTCTGGGACTTCTCCTCTGGGAGGTTGTTTCACAACTTGACTCTGGGACGTAGGTAGTCCGTCTCCAACCGGAGTGCTGCCGGTATGTATCCAAATTGGGAGATCTTGTCCTTGTCATCCCATCCGTACGATGCTCCCATACCGACTCTGTGACTCCGATCATTCGTCGCTGGGAGTACATTCGTCGCTTGGAGTGCATTCGTCTCTCTAGCCTCTTTTGTCCACGCATTGGCTCAACAATCGGAGTGAGCGGTGTCCAGTGATTTTTTACGTTCAGTCGCATCGTGTCAGAGTACAAACAAATGCAAAATCGGAGAAAACGGAGAGACGGCGGTGGCGCTGCACCAACGGGATGATCAGGACGGACACGGGCGGCACCTCCAAGGCGACGAAGAGGATGCTGCCGCCGACAAGAGTAGACGCGGGGACATCAGTAACGACCCCGCGCTCAAGAACTTCGGCGGCAACCACGCACACTAATACTTCGGCGTCTGCGACATCGACAAGTGTGGGCACGCCCGCGCTACAGGCTCCTTCACAACTGAGTGTGATGGATCATGTGCTGCAGCCATGGAACTAGTACGACTTGTCGGGCGCTGAGTCGCTAGAGTCGCTAGTGACGGTTCAGGATTACTTCCGTCGATTTCGCGCGCTGCTGAGAAAGGGCGGCAAAGGCATCGCACATGACGCACTCATGCGCTCGTGGTTCGTCATGATCGTTCGGTGGAACCGGATGCTTCGGGCTGGCGCCGCTGCGTCGAGTGGTTCGCGATTCGCAAGAAAAAAAACATCAACTGGGGGGCTTGCAAACACGCGTGTGGCGCAACGCGTGGGACTCCGACCGGATCTATTACGTTCAAGTGCGCGAAGGTCGCGCCTGCTGCGGTAGCTCAGTGCACAACTCCGAGGCGGACTGGCACCTCGAGGTGCTGTCGTGGATTGCCGAGTACCAGCTTCCGCTCACTAAGGTATCTCTGTCTTCTAGTCGAGGTGGGTCCCGCAGCGTCTCGTTCTCGGCGGGGGGGGGGGGGGACGAATCTGGTCGTGCGGGCTCAGACGGAGCTTCAAGCGACGCGCCAGTCCAACCGGGAGCTGTTGGAGCAAACTCGCGAGCTAGAGAGGCAAGACAACAGCCCTGTCACATAGGAAATGCTCTACCACTCGGTCTCAAAATTGATGTCACACCCCACTCTTTTTTTGGTCGCAAAAAATGATGTCCCCAAGTTGTATTAGGTTTAACTATGGTGAGATGTTTGCGCATTCTAATACTGCGACACAATCGCGGCTGTTTCGGGTGTGCATTAAAGGCTCACAGAAAGTCGCCCCTCCCGCTAAAGCATCGCTTTACCCATGTGGAGAAGCTTGAACGTGTTGCCTCCTGCATCTGAAATGCACGAGTCCATCGCACTTTGCAGACTCAAGAAAGCCGCATTGATGGTTGAGCAAGGCAACCCAAGTAGGCTCCCGTAACCGTATCGATCAGCTCGTCCAGGCTGTGAGGGGAGCGGAGACGCTGGCGCGCTTGGATGGCCGTGAAGAGGCCGAGGTCCAAGCAGTTGAGGTCCGGCGAATTTGGCGGCTGGCAGCACAGCACGATGTTGAGTCCTTGCTGTGCTGCCTCAGCTGTAAACTGCGCGTCACCGGGGCTGATATCTGCGGGTGCGTTGGTTTGCTGCATCCGTACATGCACACCGTCTCCGAAAGAAGGTCAGCGCTCGCGAACGGCCGGTAGAAGCTTTTGTCGTGTAGGAACACGCCAGAATTATATAAATATAAGGCACACTTCCCCAACCAACAACACCCACCAAGTCACTAAGACTCAATGAGCTTGTTTGGGTCAGAACCTGAAGGACCAGGAACTTTCCCTTGCACCGGGTTGATGTTTCCCCTGTGTACCGTGGTTTCCGCGGGTCAACCAACAAACCCAGCGTCACTAGCCACGAGGAAAGGCTAGCACGCTCTCACGCAAATATACCTCGCAGGCCCTCAGAAGGAAGGGTCCCAGCCAATTACGGCTTGATACGAGGGTGTCGGAGCTATAGTCCGACGGGAAGAATAGGAGGGGTGCGCTCTCGCTACCCCAACACACGGCGACAACTCGCCACAATCCAACACCGGCCACTACAATCTCTTGGCCTTGCCAGGTGGGTGAACACACACTACGATACTAGTAGGCGTGTCCTCCGACAGTCATAATCCTTCCTACCAGGTTTATCCAGTCGCTACGTGTACTTACCGATAGCCGGACTTCTACCTTGCGTGGTTGAGAGGAAAAGCTGTTCTGTTATTTGTTGCCCAATGGGCTTACCTGATTTATCTTGTCTTTCCTATGTCTCAATACAAATATCTAGTATAAACGCGTCCGTTTTGGGTCGCTCTGCGTAACCCATGCCTCTTTGCAAAGATCTCAGTCGTTTCGGTCCACCACCGACGACTCAAACGACTCTTGGAAGGGTCACCGTCGACTCGATCTCGCCTGAACAGTCGCCGAAGACTCGGACTCGCACTAAGGTACGGATCTCTCCTGATTGGTTGACGCGCCGTCGTCACCTCCTCGGCTCCAGCGTTGTGTGGACCCCATCTTCAACTGATCTTCAACTGGGACGTGTAGACGTGCGACGGCCACAATCACTCTGATCTGCGACGCCGTGATAAACGCGTTGCGCGTCATCGTCCCGTCAGCCACTCAGCGTCGAGCAGAACTCTTTAGAATATTCTTGACAGGGATCGACTCCGCAGTTGTCGGCACCAACTCCAACCGTTCCGCCGAAGTCTGGCGCGTCGGCATTTCCCGACACCACAGCCGTCCCCACCGTGACACGAGTCTCGGCACTTGGTGAGTGTCGGGGTGCATCCGTGCCTCGCGCCGTTGCAACGGTTGGACTGTAGCGTGCCGCTCAAGTCGTCTTCTGCTGCCGCTCTTCGGGTCTTGAAGTCGCCGTTCGCCCGGAATGGAGGTAAGGTCTCGTGCGGTCGTTGCTGCTGGTGGTTCCGGCTCTCGTACTCATCCACGTACTGTATCCCTTTGTAGGCGCCACCTGTTTCCGCTTCCACTGGCAGTCAGGGCTCTGCGTCGGTTACTACGCCATCCGTGGTCGGCCCGGTCCCGCCGAGCGCTGGACCTTCATCTGAAGACGCGCGGCTTTCATCAGCTGGTCCACCACCGCGTGTCGCCTCTTCTCCGGTAGGTCTTGGTTCTACTGACACACCTACGTTCTCTGCTTCACTGTGGTTCGACCTGATCCCTCACGCTGTCATGCGTTGCAGGTACTTGCCGACCACGGAGCTTGTACCGGCATGCCTGGCGGCGACTCGTCCTCGTCACCTCCTGCTCCGGTGTACACTCCTGATCCTGCAGCGTTCCCGCCTTCGATAGACGGCTCGCATCCCCAAGCGCGAAGCCACGCCTTGCGCCGAGATGTGTTCAAGGCTTTGATGCGTGAAGTTAGCGCCGAGTCGTCGGAGCAGATCATAGCTGTGTTGGGTCCTCGTTTGGAATCTCTTGGCCGTCTCGCCGTGAATCTGCAACTTGGTCCCGCGATTCGGGGCGACCGCCATGTGAGCTCCCGCCTGATGGCTGCACGCTCACTGGAGGACGTGGTTGCTGCCGCTGCTCCGCGTCTGGAAGTCCAGGGCGACGTTACCGCGGACGTAGCATCGCTGCGGGCGCAACTCCATTCTGCCCAAGCTGCCCAGGCTGCTGCCGAAAACTCCTCACGCTCCGAGGTGTATCGTCACGAGAACACGATGGTTTTCTTGAAGCACGCACGAGCCGAAGTCTACCAGCTGAAGAAGGAGGTCAAACGCCTCCGTGCCCTGGAAGTGCATAACACCAAGGAGTTGGAGTCATACCGCGCAGCCGTCGACGCTCACACTGAGCTCGGTGATCGCTTGGAGAATCGCGTCAAACTTGCTGAAGAGACTTCGGATCGTCTGGCCCAGCAGATCAAGCGATATCAAGAAGTCTTCAAGGCCTCAGTGGCATCGTCGACTGCTCAGAGCAGACGTTTGCACCAGTTGCTGTCACGTATGTATGCCACCGATGACTCGGCCACCGTTCGCTATCGCCGCCGTATCGAAGACTTGGAGGAGCGTGTCAAAAGACTGGTCCGGGCTAACAAGACGCTGCGTTCCCGCGTGAAGCTGGAAGAGATGGATCCAGACGTCTTAGTTCTTGTCGTTGAAGGTCAGTCACCTCGTCCACTTGTCAGAACTCTCTTCGGCTTCGTACTGATTGCATGCTGTCTTGCCTGTGTTTTAGGATTGTCCACCGGAGAGCTCGACTGGGGCTTGCTGGATATCAGCGAGCGAACTCGCGTCCTTCTTAAAGGACTGCTCCGGACTGCTGATCCCGCGGAGACCGACGACTCGCTCGCTAATGACTTGGCTCGAGCTGCTTTCATGGAGACTGATCCGCTCGAAGAGTCAACGCCGGAGGCTCGTGCTGCTGATGCGCGAAAGACCACTCCGGGAACGTCTGGTGATGCCGTTCGCAAGCGCAAGAAACGTCGTTCGTCGTCTGTCGCTCGGGCCCCACTACGCAAACGTCTCCGTGAAGATCCGAATGCTAGTGTTGGTGAGTCTTCGGCACTCGTCTCTGGGGATTCCGTTGCAGATCCGGATGATGTTGTTGAGGGTTCAAGTGCGCAGCTCTCGGACGCTGCCAGCAAGCCATCTCCTCGCAAGAAGAAGAAGACGACTCCCAAGTCACCCCAGTCCTCGCGATCGTCTCGCAGTCGCGCACCTTCGCCTTCGGCAGATCGAGACGGATTCTCCATTGCTGTGGAACCATCGCATGGCTCCTCGGCATCCACGCCAGTAGTATCCTCGCCTTCGACTGCTGTCCGAGAGTCGTCCTCGTCAAGGTTAGAGGAGACGACCTGGAAGATGAGGATCCGACTTCCACTGAAGAAACTATTCCGCTGGAACCTGGGGAGGTACCGCCTGAAGCTTCGTCGGAGGCTGTCATGGTTCTGTGGGATCGTTGTGAGTCATCGCTGACTGTTGCTTCGGTGAGCTGTCCTGCGCGCGAGGTTCTTCCATCTACCGTCACGCCGCCATCGCCCGAACACACGTTGCCTTTGTCTGGAGACGTCGTGCTTCCTGTGGTTAACCCAGTGGTCACGCCGGATGAACCGATATCTCCGTCTGCAAGTCCCACATCAACGCTGATATTTGGCTCTGACGACGAGAATGAGTCCAAGTCGGAAGCCCCTCGTCCTGCAGCAGCAACGGTGTCTCCACGTCTGCAACCGGCTAGTGATCCAGTGGTTGGACTTCAACTTGACAACGTCGAGGTCGGCCCTCTGGATGGACTTCAACTTGACAACGTCGAGGTCGGCCCTCTGGATGGACCGTCATCACCTTCTCCTGATCCCGCTGTATTGCCACTTGGTTCTGTGGAAGGAGACGAAGGTCATCCGGATGACTTGTCGGGACCGGATAATGCTAGCGGTTCAGATCCCCGATCTGCGTCTGAGTGGTTTCCTGACGTCGACTCGGGTGAGAGTGTTGTCGACGAGAGCACTGGCGTTGCAGTGGCGACAACTCCATCTTCTGATTCCCCAAGTGATGTTATTGCTGAGACTGCGGTGGAACGAGTTGTTGTTGCTGATGCTCCCGGTTCTCCACCCTCGACTCGGGCGCGAACTCGTCGGCGAACCCCGCGTCGCTCGCGTGCTCCTGCGCCGACGACTGCTCGGAGTCGCTCTTCGCAGGTGGTCGCCACATTGTCATCCACTCCTGGCGCCGACCCGAGTTCCATGAGGCCGCTTCCCGTTCCTCCTCCAGTCCACGGTGATCAGCCACTTGTGCGATACTCGAAGCAGGTGGTGAAGTGGGCTCGCCCGTACTTGTCGCCCTGCTTCCATAGGCCTGGAGCTCTCAAGTGCTGGATCCAGATCCTGAACAGCCGACTGCCGACTCCGCAACCCAACAAGATTCGCACCATCGCGCCTGCGGAGGTCATCCGAGCGCTAGGTGACTTCTTGAACCCCGAGCACCCTTGGCAGCAGTATCGCCGTCGACTCCCTTCCAAGGCGTGCTTGTTTGACACAGAGGGGTTCGATCCCGATCGCAAAGTCTCTCAACGGGCCCCTCCTTTCCTTCGTTTGCAAGGATACTGGAGTAATTTTCGAGGCGACGGCAACTCCGAGGATGTCGACTTGGGTTTCTCGTTATGGGAACGAGATCATTGGATTCCTCGCCGAGTGATGGAGGCGTTCTTCAAGCTTGCGTATCGAATCCTCGAAGAGAATGACACATGGTCGGCGGAACAGAAGGCGGTTATCAAGAGAGATCTGGATGCCGCGAAAGCTGCCTGGTTGGAGTACGCCGTTGACCGCACTCGCCGCAGCGACCGACTTCGCGCCAAGATTGTTCACCAAGTGTGGGAGTGGGCTGTGTCCAAGAGTCCTAAGTTCGCCAAAGTGGATCCCGAGGTCTTGTTCGAGCCGTCCATGCCTGGGTATTTGTTTGAGTACTTGACGTGGATTCCCAAAACTATGAATTGGGTGGACGAGATCGCGGACCTGGATGAAGCTGAGCCATGGCGCATCGGGTGGATCGACGTTCCCGAGCAGCACCCATACAACACCACTTTCGCTCCATGCAATTTGGACGTCCCGCTCTTCGTTCCTACAGACAAAACTCGTGAAGCCGTTGGTCGTCTTATCACTGTCAGCCCGTCCCTGATGGTTGGAGATATTGCTTGGGGTTGGGATGCTGACTTCCGCGGCCGGAATGCTGATTCGGAAGCACCCGAGTCGTCAGCAGTGGTTTCCAACTCATCTTCACGTCAAGCTTCGCTCAATTCTGCTTCTGCCGGTAACTTGTCTTCTCTTCAGGCTCTTGCTCAAGCGGCTTCGGCTGCCTTGTCAGAAGCAGAGGATGCGGATGAAGCCGAGGAAGAGGATTGAGTCTTCGGTGCATCGTGTGGTTGTTCCCCAAGCTTCGTATCGTGTCATTCATTGTCGTAGCTTAGTCGCCGTAGCTTGGTATTGCTTGAGTTTCCCACTTGCGTTTATAATTATTAATGCAACATGCAGTCTGCAGTAGTCATTTTCGTCTGTAGTACGGGCTGCGTTGCCCCGAGTACAGTTCACAGCGGCAACCACTATTGGTGCCTAGTCTTCGTCTGCAACCTGGACCATCTGCAAGCGCTGCTCACTCTTCTTTCGCCGCAGGTAGTCATACAGAAGTCCTCCACACGAGAGATTGGACGTAGGTTCCCATGTGGGTTCGTCGTAACCGACCCATTTGACTTTGAATTCGCGCACTGATCTCTCGGTGCTGGTGGATAGGGGCGTCCGGTCGTCGAGGATTTCTTCGACCTCGTACTCGCCAGCCAACATGTCCGGTTCCCAGCTGTCTTGGGG
>QQOI01000043.1:600000-813649 GCA_009729435.1 Phytophthora fragariae | reverse complement strand
ACTATTTCCTGGGTCGTATACCGGTCTGCTCGGCTGTTTGGGTCGGCGTTTCCGGGTTGCGTGAGCTCCTCGTTTGCACCGTGCCAATTTCGCTTCGCTCATGGCGGGGCAAGGCGTCAGTAGTAGATATTAACTCCTTGTTGGGGCACCTACTCCGGCCCACGCGCCGACCATTGCAGACCCTCTTCGCTTTGCTTCGGTTAAAACGGTCTCTCTCTGAGGCCTCTGAGGACACAGATAAACACTTGAGATTTGTATTGGAATCGCCGACCCAAACAGCCGAGCAGACCGGTATACGACCAGGAAACAATCTACCATCGCGTGTGATACGAACCCATTTCCGATCAAGATGCGGCGACTGCAAATCGCTCGAGGTATCGGCGATCCATGTGACCCAGAGTACGAGGCGTGGCTGGGCTGCAGATAGTTTGTCGAGCTTTCACGATTGATCGAGGTTTAAAGGGGCAGCATATTAAAGCAACATCGGGTATTGGACAAGGATCACTGATTCTTGTCCAAACCGATCTAATCTTACTGTTGTTGACCCCGGCATGCGCCTTGATTTCCGTCTTAATGTTCATGCTGGTTCGCGCACCCTCCAGCTATTCGGAGCGCGGGTGCAGTTTTTTGTCTCAAGACACTCCATATAATATATAATATGGATATAATCTAGTATTTTCTGTGATGTTCCCGCACGAGCTCGCTAAAAACAACCCACCGTGGTGTATTCGATTATTATAGCCTTACTATTTGAAATGTATTTTTACAATCGAGTACTACAGCAATATATTTGCTCATTAGCCAACAACAGCTAGCAATGACAAGCTTGCACGACCCGAAGGAAGCTGAGCGTCGCAGTGTTGCCTCAACAAAGCCAGTGTCTTCACGAGCTTCCCCGTGGACTCGTCTGGAGAAGATATGAGTCAAATCCAAGTCGGACATCAGGGATCCTACTCCATCGAGAGGCTCGAGTTCCTGCACGAATATTGCCAAACGACCTCGTTCACAAGAGTAATCTTGGTTTGCCTCCTAACTCCTCTGCCTGCGTTGCTAGTAGCCGTTTTGCTGGAATGCTTGCCACTGAGACCTCCTTCAGAGGGGTGGAGTGAGAATTAAAAGTTCTGGATTCGACAAAGCCTGGTGGTATTCGTCATCTTCGCTGTTGGAAATCGGCAATTAGATCACTACGTTCCGAGAACAATATCTCAGTACGTCGCCAGCTGAACTTAGCTCTGTGGATTTGTGTTGCGCAGATGGGGACTTACATTGCTGAATCAGTAGTTGTGGGATTCCCCGTGCCGTTCATGTGGCAGTTTGGAGTTTTTACGATCGGGATTTATGTCCCGATACTAACACGACTCATATATGGCCCAGCCTTTTTCGTCAAAGGTTCAATTCTCCTGCGGCAATACAAAAACTATCAGGATACAATCTTCATGAACTTGATAGTGACCGGAGTATACCCATTCTGCAGAATTTTATATGAACATTTGCCCCAAGCATATCAATGGATAGTGGTCATTATGCTGACGATCTGGAAATATGCCGCAAAGGTTTTTGCGGTGCGCATGACCCGTCAGGTCGAAGACTTCATCCCCCGGAGCTCGTGGCGTTTTCAGTTGATTTTTTCGGATCGCTTTTCATTTCGGTCTGTATGTCTTCCTCCAACTCCTTTTACCTGACGGCTCTGTTCCTTGAACTGATGTCGTTCACTTACTGGTCAAGTTTCGCGAGATTTCGTCACATGAAAAAGATCCTCCAAATGCTTCACAACCGACGCCAAACTGAGAGTTCCACTTCTGGTCAGTTATCTGAAGAGACTGACCTGGTGACGATGATTGTTCGCGCGGTCCAAGATCCTAAAACGTATCGTCTGGGATCCTTGGACGGAGTGCGGATATGGGCGGAACCTCCACACCTTATCTCCGAGCAGGCGTACACACACTTGCAAGACCTAGAGGCATCCGGCAAGTTTGGTCACAGGATCCAGTCTACCAGTACAAGAACGATATTTGCTGTTGCATCTCGCCATCCCTTTTCGTGCTGGATGTTTCGACGCACTTCGGTTGTGCCGGCTCATATTGTTCCTACTCCGACGCATACCCAAAATTCCAACGGAGCAAAAGGTACTGAAAGCTTGCGGCAAAATACTCAATCTGGCCACTTGGTACTGAACGGTTTACAGCTCCTGTTCGACTTCGAGTACCTAATGCTGGTTGAGTACATCGAGTGCGTCGTGCCGTTTGTCTATCTGGCGTACAAATCTGTACTTGAGCAATTGCCGAATATAGTATACTACCCTGGTGGCGTAGGCAAATGGGGAACAACCGCAGTGACCAACTTGCTCGTGTTTGCTGTTCTGGAGGTTGGGTCGCTCGTTCTTGTCCACCTTTTCTTGCGGCACAAGTTTGCGTTCTCGCCGCTGCATCAGCTCGCGTTCGTGCTGGAGACGCAGTTTCACACAATACAGGCTTCGCTATTTTCTCTCATGCTCTTCACTCTCCGGTATCAACTCGCACATCTAGGTTTGTATTTCCTCCTTCTTACCATCAAGAACCATTCAATTGCAGCTAACTCTCTACCCTGTTTTGCAGGAGTCGACTTCTCGTTTCGTTTCGACTGGCTTCGACGATAACAGCCATCCTCTTACCACGGCTTGACTGCCTAAACCACAAATATATATGCACTTCCATGGCCAGCATTTTTTTGCTGGTGGCCCCCAGTCCTTTGTGCCGCTTTGACATACGGCCCAGCGATTCCCCGTGTCGAGTGAATTGAGAGACCTGCACCAACTGCTTCGGCCACTTCGGCCTCTCATTTGTTGTTGCTTTTACCAATTTCTACCTTGTTCTATCCGATCTTACATGTACTTCGAAGTACTTAGATTTTAACGTAGGAAACACATATCAGACTTGATCCGGTCATTTGTTACAGTGGTGTTATTGTGCCTTTCCAAAAAATAGGCTACCCGGATCGGTCGCCCCGGAGAGTACGCAGGTCGATAACAAAGAAAAGAGTAAGCCACGAGTTGTAGATGGTTTGTATTTGTATTTGTATTTGTTGCGGTTATGGCGACTACGCTGTATATGGTTTGTAGGCATCCCAGACTGGTGAAAGAAAAATATGGTAGATGATGAAAGTAAGATGGACTAAGCAGTGAAATGATGCCGTGATTCCTTAGAAGTCCAAGTTGGCAACACGAGTGGAGAACTGGACTCTTGTCCGTCGATATAGCCGAAGGCCGGTGATAAGTAGTCTACGTTGGTATGTAGCACAGGAATTGACAGATATAGAGAGCCGACGTATCTAGTTGCGACTCGATAACTTTTGTTAAGTCTTAGAGGTAATAGCACTACTAATAGCAGTGATATGCTAACGTTCTGGTGCTTGGACCGAGTAGTAGTGCAAATTGAATACCGTAGCAGCGAGAAACTAGTGGGGTGGGCTGGTAGCACAGGCACTACAATTAAGGGGTTAATCCCGAGTGAGCTGTACGCTACCAGGATAAGTGGCATTAGTAGTGCTATTAGCAGTGCTATTTTAGCACTATAGTAGTATATTATGTGAGTAATATTTGTATTACTATATTAGTGTTAATAGCACTACTATTGCTCCAGAACTTCACCGCAGTTAATAGTGTGGGGCGTTTTGCTGTTAGTAAATTTACTAGACACTAACTAACTGTTAGTGCCATGTTAGCTGACTGTAAGTAGACGGGTTAGTAGCAGGAGAACAAACATGCAATACATTAAACCGAAGCGATCTAAACACTCTGCGACCTTGACGAGAGAAATGTATCCTGGCCAAGCTTCAAAATCTGAAGCTCATCGAAAATGCCCAAGAAGAAATCACTCAAGACATTTAGTAAGATCCGATTTTTGTTCGAAAATTGGTATCGCTCGCTCTGCACTTACATGTTAGCATAATTTACTAGACACTAACAAACTGTTATTTGCCTGAACAGCTGACTATACTGTCAGTGTACAGGAGTACACTAACCGCAGTGCACTACTCCGGCTCGTCTTTTGCCACTTCAATTCAAACCAGAGCATGACGCTGGTGACCACGTCCAAGGTCTCTTTGTGCTGGACGACTGTCACGCCCTGCCCAGGGGTGTACACGAATATACAGTTTTCGGGTGGCGTCTTCAGCTACAGAGAGCAGATTAAGAAACGCCAATACCGACCTATTACAGTAGTAGTAGTAGTGCTATTGATTCGAAGTCGAAAAGCAGTAGTATCATCACTACTAAGCCAGAAATCTCACTACTACATGCACCAAACAGTGCTCGCCGAGCACACCAAAAGTAGAGAAGCTGTTGTGCATCAATACAAACTACAACTACGAGCGGAACAACGACAAAAAGCGGATAGACGGTTATATTTGTGGACATATTTGTTTTAAGCCAAATAAGATTATAAACTTTAAAACGAACCTACTGAAGTACTAGTGACGTTGCTAGCAAGTTTCATGATAATTATAGCAAAGTTTGCGGAGTTAATTCTTAAAGGGATTCAAGACGGCGTCAATTAGCACAGCAGCACACGATGGTTGCTCTTTGTCGCGAGTCGTCCTGGTTGGACCGGTTTCGGGCCGGTCGTCATTGTATAGGAGTGCTCTCGGCGCTGCTTGAAGACTACTAGGCTACTTACACCTGACTAGAAGCTAGAAAACAATACAAAAACAAAATATAAAGTTTCTACTACTAGACCTAAGTTGGTCCTTTTAGGCAGATTCACGACTGAGCTCCCTCACTCCTAGCGAAGACCTACAAATCCTCCTTGTCCACCGCGGTCCAGTTCTCCGCGCACATCGGTAGATCATCGGGGATCTTCATCCCTCTCACCCCGTCCCCATACCTCACAAATACAGCTAATTGTCCACCAAAGAGTCCTTTCGCGACATCCGTCCTCGTACCGTCGTCCTAGTAGGCCCCATACCAGAGCTCGTCCTTCTCTGTTCCCCTGGACCACGAGTACCCAGGGGTTGCTCTCGACTCGGAACGGTCAACCGTGCCTAAACGGTGGCCACCGTTCCAGCTCGGGACATCCTCCCCGACTGAGACTCGACGTCCTCGTCGAGGGTCAGCAGCGCGCTCGGCTTCACGTTGAGCTCTCAGAATTCGTTGTTCGGCGTGTAGTTCACCCCTCGTACGCACTTGGGGGCGTGGTTGATCAGGACAACCGTCCATTCACCAGAAGGCATCACTTAACCGTTCCGATTGCTCTTGCTCATCCAGCGCCAGGCACCACTCGGTATAACCCTTCTTAGCCACTTCTAGGAGAGAGCGTCCACCAGGTCCAGATTCGTAACGCTTTCGTAGGCGACTAGCCAGACACGCAACGAGCAGTAGTCCGTTCCCCACTGCTAGTGAAAGGGTCGCGGACGACCCGCTCCTCTCAGGACCCGCGTCATAGTCAGCGAAGGTGTAGTCAACCGAGAGCGTCAAAGCCACGAGTCCAGGGGTCCGCAACAGGCCTATTCGAGGAGTTCGTACAGGAACAAAACTCCGTAGAAGAAGGCATAGGCGAGCAACGACCCGAAAGTCCAAAGTAGTGGCCATAACAGCCGGGCTCTGGCAACCGTCCGGTGTGACTCCACGTGAGTTCCAGCATAGTATTTGCTCGTAACACGACGAGCGCAGGCCGATGACTCGGGCAGAAGACACACCAATACTTGTAGAAAGCATCGGTCCACTTGTAGAGGAGTCGGTCCAATCCCTCATCGCGCCTCCAGGACGACCATTGGAGTCGCCAGCAAGGCTTCGAACATCTTCCAGGCTTTGGCTCGGAGGGGTTGGCTCTGGACGGCCGGTCCGCGGGCGTAGCGGCAGTAGCGGCGGACGCAGAGCTTGGCCATTAGACCCCACTTGAGTGCAAACGTCGACATCTCAGAGACGATGCGAGAGCCGATCCCGCGGAGAGGCTCGGTGATCATCCAAATCACTGCTCCAACGGCCAACCAAGCCTGCTCCAAGCGAAACTCGTAGCTGGTGGTTCCGATCGCCAAAGTGGAAGTAGTCAGAGAGTTGAGCAGCTCGGCCAGGACACTCGAACCACCTCCATGTTGCGCAGGGGTCGTATTTCAAACTGCCATCTTGCCAAGCCCTTCGTCCGATAGGGTAGCCAAACCGTTCCGATCATCGGTTCTCAAAGAGGTCCCTTGACGGAGGAGTAGTCATCGGCCCCTCAACCTCCCCGGACTCGGGAGGACCTTCAGCTTTCCGGTAGTCCTGATTAAGTTCACGCGCGGGAATATCCGTTCTCGCAGAGGCAGGAGTCATCCGGTGTCGTTCGTGGGGCGAGCGACCAACTTCAACGTCGTTGGGGGGGGGCACGGAAGACGCCAGTACCCCTTTCTCAGACGGTCGGGTCCCAACTGCGGTACCCAACGGCAAGTCCCCAGACAGCACGACTCGTTCGAGTTGCTCGTTCTGCAATTCGCCTCGAACCTGCCACTCCCATGCCACTCCACGCCACAATGCCCCGAAAGGCTAAGAAGACCAAGTTCAACGAGGAGGCGGAGAACCTCGCTGCCATCCTCAGCAGCGGGAACGACGAGGACGCCATCCTTGCCGACCAGACCGACTTTTGGAAGGATTTCCGCGCCCGGGTGGATGAGAACGACGCCGCCATCGGGCTGGAGGCGCTGGACCACCTCGCGATGGCGATCCTGCAGGGCGACGAGTCGGCCGCACTGTCGGGGACCGTCTTGCTGTTGCCTCTGCCCGATGCGATGCAGGCGGGGGTTGCCCCTTTCCACGTGCTCTTCAACCCCGAGGCAGCGTCGCTGCCCGCGTCTTCCAAGCGTCCAGCCCTACATTCGGCTGGTAAGTCCAAGGCTCCGCCCGCTAAGAAGCAACGCATGGCGCCGAAGAAGGTGATCTACAGTTTCAACTTGCCAGGGTCGACCTCGGCCCAGATCAAGCTCGACCTTGCGGCTATTGTGCAGGTTACTGCCAGCAGAGGCCTCGCCCCGTTCCGAATCGCCTACGCGTGGGTGGGTCAGCGGTGCTGGTACAACCTCAAGAAGCACCCTGAACTGCACCTGCAGTACTACCGGACTTGGATGTGTCATCCGTCCATTGTTCTTCGCCTGCGCGTTGTATGCGCCAACAAAGAACTCGGAGGAACGGCGCAAGCTCAAGCTCCAAGCCACGACGACCCGGAACTGCTTCTTGAGCAGTAACATCGAGGAGCTCAGTTACTACGGATTCCTGAACCTCTTCGAAATCGGGTCCCACGACAAGTTGATGTGGATGGGCGGCAAGGCGGTCAAGCATTCCCCGGGGGCCAAGGACGCCGCGGGGTCCATTCCGGAAGACCTGGCCGTGCTCTTTGCCAAGGACCGTCCGCGTTACGATCACGTGATCGAGCCCTCGACCCGAAGGAGATCGACGCGGACGGCTACGCTTCAATCCCCGAGCTCTTGGAGCAGACCCAGCTCATCGACCCGACCCGCAAGCTCTACCTCCGCCTTTCGAACCGGACCTTGGCTCGAATCAAGTTGGACGTTGCGAGTCGTCCTCCTCCGGTTCACTACTGGTTGGGCAACCGTTCCAGCGGCCCGTGGAAGGCCCTACTTTCGGATCGGACTCTCCGGCCCATTGAAGCAGACGTGGTTCGCTTGTTGATCGCCAAGAAAAGGGTGGTCATCTACAACGAGAAGAAGTTTTCACCGTCGGAGCAGGGCGAGGACGACTCTGCTTCGAGTACACCGCTCTGGCGCCTACATCCTCGCTTCAGATGCTGAATACGTCGGACGAGGATAGCGACGAGGGGGAGCTGTCGCACACTGGCCTGACCGAAGATTCGGAGGCGTCGGATGGTGAAGGTGGCGGCGCGACTCCCGTCACGAGCACGAAGGCAGGAAAGAAGAAGGCCGGCGCTTCCAAGTCGAAGAAGGGCTCGAGTCACGGTGGCGAGTCCAGTGGCGGGAAGTCGAGCGGGAGCAAGACCAGCTCCGGCAAATCCGGCGACGTAAAAGGGGGAGGTGGTAGCAAGGCCGAGAGCGGGGATGATGGAGGGGGCAAGAAGGCAGCTCCTTTGCCGAGCCCTTCGGGCTCGAGCACTCCGAAAGACAAACCGCCGACCGTTAAGGACGAGTCGAAGTCGTCGAACACGGGCGGTTCGCAGGTGCCGGCGGCTGCCGAGCCCTGATCTCTTCTCACATTTCTTTGTCGACTCACGGGCCGATACGCTGCGGGGGTTCCATGCCCCTCCTTTTTGTTCTCCATTCGTCACGGTTCCGACCCAGGAACCCAGTGCGCGCGGTAATCATAGGGCAAATTAATTTTTTCGACATAATTTTGTCAAATCAAATGCGACGGAAATGCCACGATAATCAATACAAAAACGTATACCACCGTCCGGTTTCCGAATCATCAGGACCGGACTGGCCCAGGGGCTGTTCGATTCGCGTACGAACCCCAGTTCCATGTATTGCTGGATTTCAGCCTCTCCTTCAGTGTACGAGACCCGGTACGGCTGCTGTTTAATGGGCTGACTGTCACCGGTGTCGATTTGAAATTTGAGCAGGTCCGTCCGGCCGGGCTTCTTCGACGACTCCTCGCGCATGGCAGCTGCGGCTGCCCAGCAGCAAGGTAAGTGCTCGTTAATGGCGTGCATGGCGGCGATGGCGGTGCTAACGGACCGGTATCGTTTTGAGTATTGCTGTTGTAGCGGTGGCCGGCACGCGTGATCAAAGATGGTGGTGGCGTCCGTGCTCACGCAAGGCATACTGCGGCTGCCCAGCAGCAAGGTTCGTGGTCTTTGGTGGCGTCCGTGCTCACGCAAGGCATACTGCGGCTGCCCAGCAGCAAGGTTCGTGGTCTTTGGTGGCGTTGCATAGGGGCGATGGAGGTGCTAGCGATTGTTATGTGTTTTTGCTCCTACGACTTTTGCAGGTGTGTCCGGCAGCGTGATCGAGGCTGGTGGTGGCGTCCACGCCGCGGATGGCAAGCTGCCGCTGCCTAGCAGGCGGTTCATGATCCCGGAAGTAGGGCGGAGCTGGCGCTACTAATCGAGCAATATACTTTGTTGAAGTTACCCCGTTGTTGTCTTTCATATATGGAACTCATACAACAAGTCATAATTGTTTATCAAAATCTCGCGAATTAGTCAAATGAAAATCAATTCAAATTCAAATTAGAGAAGCAGGTGCGGGATGCACAGGTCCTTATCGAGCTGATCTAAGTCGTGTTTATGTCGTCGCACACTTCAAGTAATGTATTGTAGGCCACCTGCAACACATTATTATCATGGCAAATACGATTCCGGTCGTGGTCAAAAACAGCGAATCGGTCATTTAACCAGCTTGCGTGACGAGCTCGCAATTGCAACCGCTTCTTTCTTGGACACTTTGAAACACGACTTAGACACGTTGACGTTACGCATACGCTATTAAGGAAGGCATTGCGAGATGAATCCGTATTGCTCGAGTGGATCGACGGAGTACGTTTTGTGGTTGCGATACATTTATAATATTGTTGATACTTATTTTGCTTTTGTTTGTGTGCTTAGATCTGGAGTTGCTTCCAGTGATGCGAGTTCAATCATCGTGGCTATTGGCATGCTCAAAAGAATTGATCACCAGAATGTTATTCTCGATGTTGGTTGTGGAATCGATAATGTTTTGCACAATTTGCACTGCAAACGCATGGTTGTATGAATATTGGAATCGAGGCTCGAAAGGAACTAATAGGGATCAGCACGGAAATGATAAGTAATTTTGTAGTTCGATGGTCTGTTCAGCAATGTTCAGTCTTCAAAATATCACGGGCGAGGAGATATCTCTTCTGGAGCCATTTTCACCTGCTACTATTGTCTACACAGATAACTCTCTATTCAGCCCATTTTCTACAGTTCATTGAAGACGAGCTCGCGTTGATGCCAAGAACAAGAGTTGTAATATTGAGCAGCGCGGTCTGCCCACGTGATAGCAGCACGTGCATAGAACCATTTTATTGTCGTTGGAGGCTATTAAAGATGGTGTAGCGGCAGGTGGACTGAACAACAAATATGATCGACTTGTTCATCTACACGGAGCACTTGGATAGAGGCCGTAGATTCTCATAAAATATTTCTTGCAATGCTATTTTTAAGTTTGTTATGGTGATGGTGGATCCTTTTGTTTCTTTTTGTACATATCTGAGCCCTTCATCAGATTTCCTTCACAGAGATGGCATGGGTCGGGCATACATGACACATATTGTTGGAAATGCTGACGCTGCGCGCAACGGGTTCCGAGTGGGCGGTCTCTTTCCACCGTCAAATCCCTAGTATGGATCGGCAGCTACGCAAAGTGACCACGGGGGAAACAGATCGCCCATGCTTAAAGTAATTGTGGGAAGAAGCGGCTGCTGTCACTGATGGCGTCGCTGCCGGTTGCGAGGCGAATGCTGAGTCTGCTGCCACTGATGACACCGGCGCCGGTGTTGAGGCGGCAGCTCGCGAATGCCCTGCGCCGACCCTGAGAGGGGAATTTTTGCGTGTGGGGTGTGCTAGTAAACGCCGGAAGGCCAACCCTGACTGGGTTTGCGTTAGGCAGCAAGCTAGAGAATCGATATTGGTGCTGCATCCATACCCTGTCCGTTCGCGAGGCTCCAGAAAAAGGATGGATGCGAGATATAAGATCGTCGAAAATTTAAGCGCGAGGTGTCCAAGTTCAAGAGCTGCGTGGTGTGCGCGTCCCGTACCCAACCGTTATTGGCTTTACCAAACGGTAAATTGGTCAGCACGCGCTACTTGGTCTGCTCCTTGTCGCACACGAGAGAGGGGCCCAGCTACACCGTTACACAGCTCAAAATGGCGGCCTAAGAATCGCCGGTACAACCGCGTAGTAAGTTCATCTTGAGAGCGTGTGTTCCGGTACGCGACTTGATAGATATCATTTGCCACCCCTAATATATCCCGCGGGACGTCAGGGATCATAGCACGCTGCATCACTAGAATCCAATGAACAAGATCCTTCTCTACATCCACGTTAAGAACTTGGTCGCTTACTTCACACGCGCGCTCCGATTTGACGTTCCGCTTCAGTGTGTCAAGGGACACAGTCGACGAAGCCACCACAGCAGCGACTGCCTATCCGTTCATCACTCGCTCAACAGCCTTATGAAGCTCTTCCTCGGCGAACTGCGCGCGCATGGGGCCGTCACTACTGGTCCACGAGAAGTTCAGCTTCGCCAAGAAATCTGATAATATCTGATGCGTATCTGATCCGGAAGGCTCATCAATTGATCCACCAAATCTTCAACCAATCAGCGTCAGTTAGTGATAATCAGAGCTAGATAATTGGATATAAAATGCGAAATGTGGTTAGCTCATGAATTGACAGACCACGTTACCAAACCACGAATATATTGACCTTGAACCAAATTAATTGGTTGGGTTGCCGACGAAATGGATTTCGTGACGCCTGCAGTGTTGAAGGCGATCTTCAGTGGAAGGCTTGGGTCGCGTGGACTTACGGTCATGCATTTCAAGGAATCAAGCGAGATGGAGACGCTGGAGGACGGATCGACCAACGCCAACTACTCGAGTGACTTAAGCGCTACTGCAGCGCTTCCGACTGCATCCATCCGCTGCACGAACTACGAAGACATCCTGGACGCCATACACGGACTCAGCGCTCTTGGCCAAGAGGTGTGGTACGACCACATGCGCAAACTGTGGTAGAAAGGGTCATTTTTTCACCCATTTAGATTGCAGGGTGAGAGCACCCCACCCGTTCGGCGGACATATTCAGAAAGCGCGTGCTTTAGAGGCACATCGAGCAGGAATACTTCTGCAGCGCCAGATCCGCGAGACTTTGGGTAGGTATCCGGCGGTAGCGTCACGCCAGCTGTTGCCATTGTCCTGGCCAATGTGGCCCTACGCGCCCGATGAATTAGACCGCGCCGCACGCCGGCATTTGTGTGCATCATCGTGGCGACTGCATCGCTAAGAACGGGTCGCAGTTGTCGCCTAGGTCTGGCACTTGGAGGTTCACGCGTCGCAGCAGCGGACGGCGCCTGGGCTGGTGACACCGTAGGCGTTAGCCAGCTTTCCGAGGATGTAGCCATCGGGTTGGTAGTACATGTGTATGCGAGTGGGTTATTACTACACTAATACGCGGGACGCAATGAAGTTCGCGTCAGCTGACCCAGGTGTTTGGGTTGCGTTAATGTCGGTGCTGGCTGTATAGCGAGCACGGGCTGTATAGCCGTAGGTGACTGTATAGTCGACCCGGACCGTAAGGTCTGAAGTGGCTGTATAGCCGTAGCCTGCGAGGGCGTTCGTGCGTCTACTTCACTGCCGGTGCTGAATTCGACCGGCTGATGAGCAGCGCTGACTGGGGTTTCGGTGTCTGGAGGCGCCGGACGAGGGGCAAAACAGCCGCTATCACGGAAATTCTTCCGCTCGCGCGACCGTTCGCTCTCCCGCCGCTGCGCTCCCACCCTATCCGCCTCCCCGCGCGTCTTACTTCGCGCTGTAGGATCTGGAATAGGGGCAACACACGAGTAGCTCGTCCGCAGATTGTCAGGATTCATCGGTTTATTACCCTCCTTAACCTGTGCTTCGAACCGTAGGGATGGCGATCCATCATCCGCACGGCACCATCAGCGGCGCTCGTCATTAACAGCAGCGCGCCCGTCGTACGTGTGGTCGATCCACTCTTGAACACGCGCCGGCAGACCTTCAGACCAGTTATGGACACGACGTGGGTTGCCGCAGCGCTCGCGTGCGCCGCCAGAGCACGGAAGACCAGCCACGTTGAGCAGGCAGGGCTCTTGACCGCGTCGGTTCATTGGGATGAGACGACGGATAGCGTCTGGGATCGCGGGGCGCCGGTGCCTTCGCGGCGGCCTTCGTTGCCTCGACGTCCGCCGGTCTGTCCCTGGTGGCGGTCTCCATCGCTGGCTTGAGTCAGGATGCTTAGGAGTGCCATCGTCCACGCTGGAGACTGGTAGTCGATCGAGCGGAGGGCATCGCAGAACCCGCTCCACCACTGGGGGTTGTCTGCCTGCATGTGGCCTAGCGCAGTGCCCACAAACTTGTTCACGTAGAGGAGTGTAAGGCGGACGCGACCCGGTGTGTTCGTAGGATCCGCCGACTTGTTCTTCGCGACGAACACGAAAGGGATAAATGGGTTTATCTGCGTTAAACTTTCAATCCAGGCCGTGTCCATTGCATTATACTTTCAGCTTGTTGATAGTCATCTGCAGGAATACTCCGAACGAAAGGTCGCCGTCTTTGCTAACCCCCTATTCTTGTAATTCAGCTTCCAACTCGTAAATGTGCTCTTGTTTCTCTTCAAACTGATCTTGTAGATCAAGTTGAACTGCCAATATCTCACTCAAGCTGCATTGCATCTTCTCCAGGATGACCTTCGTCTTGTACAATTCGGCCATGCGCGCTAGCTCACTTGCTAGTGCTATCTGGATCGTTGCACGGGAAGGTCTTCGCGGGGAATAAAAAGCATGTGTGATATCCGTGTGTCGTACGTATTTTATGCTGTTTCACAGATATCCGTGTCGACCACATCGATATGTGGCGTGAAGATCCGACCGAAAGTGAGTCTCGACCGGGTCACTCGCTCAGCACGGCACGTCAGATACGGCCTAGGAAAGAAGTTGCCCTTGTGACAGGTTGTTACTCACAATCACCTCGGTAGAGTGACGTTAGTGACTAGAGGCTCGTCAGGACCTATAATAAGGAGATCGCAACAGTTCGTTTGCAGTGCTGCTTGTCCAAATCCGACAAGTCGGAGCCCCACCACAGTCGAAAATCTGCCCCCAAGGGACGAACCCAAGCGCGAAAAAGATAGGTGAAATCAGTATTAGGGTCTTCTACTGCTGTATTAGAACTTTTTAGCTACTCTGATCTACAGTCTTAGACTCGTCAATACTTCGTCTTGTGTCCTTCTTTACAATAGACCTCCATGCAGCGCTTTTTCATCGATCCAACGAGGCTTTTCAACTTCAACAACGGAATGGCGTCCCAAGCTTTCCTGATGGCTTCAACAAGCTCCTCCTTGGTGTCGTACTGCTTCCCGTTCTCGTACACAGCTCGGGCGAGGATTCCCCACAGGTTTTCGATCGGATTTAGGTCCGGCGACTTCGCAGGCCACCACATAATGTTCGTCCTCCAGATACCACTTGGCCACCCGCGCCGTGTGAATGGAGGCGTTATCGTGCTGAAAAACAAAGTTCAGCCCGTGATGCAGATGCGCAAATGGAAACAGGTAATCGCCCAGCGTGACGATGTACTTCTCGGCATTCTGCTTGCCCTCCAGGAAGGCCAGCTCAGACTTTCCCTTTGCACTAAACGCCCCCCACACAAACACCCCCCCCCACCCCCGGACTGGCGCTTCGAGTAGATCTCCTTCTCCTTCCTAAGATATCTTCAATAGTACTGATACCCGTCAGTACCATCCAGGTTAATTTTTTCTCATCAGAGAAAACCACGGAGTTCCATTTGCGACGGTACTCCACGAACTGATCTGCCCACTTCAACCTGGCAATGATGTGGCCCGGCTGAGCAAGGGGCACGGCAACCGCTTCTCATGCACCATGTTCTCCGAGTTGTGCAGCACCTCCTGCACCCTGCGTACGGAGATAGGCAAGCCCAGCTTCTCTTTTAGCGCTCTAGCGCTCACACCAGCCTTCGAAGCCTCCCGAAGTAGACTGCGCTCGGCATAGGCCGTAAGCGTTTTGGGTCTCCCTGGGCTTTTGTTCATCCCGTACGCTTCCGGGTCGCTCAGGAAGTTGTTAACAGCATTCCTTGATCTCCCTACACGTCTTGCGATAGCGCTGATAGACAGATTCTCGTCATTGTAGGCCAAAATCTGACCCTTCTCCATTTCGGTCAGGAGTTTGCCCCTACCCATCTAAAAACAGCAGCAACGAACGCGCCAGCATATTACAAACTGACCTTAGTACACCCTCTAACGTACTTGACCCCAAACGAGCCTTCAAGCGACGTATTCGCTAAGTAATTACCATAGTTTCATACCTATCTTATCTTTTTCGCGCTTGGGTTCGTCCCTTGGGGGCAGATTTTCGACTGTGGTGGGGCTCCGACTTGTCGGATTTGGACAAGCAGCACTGCAAACGAACCGTTGCGATCTCCTTATTATTGGCTAAAACGCCCATTTCCGTCGAATTTGATTTGACAAAATTATGTCGAAAAAATTAATTTGCCCTATGATTACCGAGCGCACTGTAGTAAGGTTACACAAAATATAACAACAAACTTGAGGATTCCGTCTCATCTACCATTCGGGGGCTCTTTCGGAGTCCTCTGCTAACCGTTCCGTTCTCTTGTTCGGTCGCAGTTCCTTGGTCGCTCGAGCAGTAGACTCCACACAAAAGTAAACTTGAGAAAATCACACACATATTCCCCACTTGGACCGTCCAATTCCATAACCAGTCGTATTTGCGACTCAAGCGGATCCTTGTACCCGGCTACACTAGGAGTAGATACTCGTCATCAACCTCGGCATTAGCGTCAGCTAGTCGGGCACTCCGACGCAGCTCCGGCAGCCCCTTTTTCTTCCTTTCGGCTTTCTCAAAAGTCTCGATCAGCGAGGCGTATTCGGGAAGGAGGTCTTCCCTCGATAGCCAAAAGGTCTCGTAGGAGGTGGTCAATGCCAGGTATTCCACGAGTTGGTTCTCACTTCGTTTCGCGACTATACTCCAAAGAGGGGCATCTGTTTCGGCAATCACGGTGTCGTCGGAACCAACCGTCAACCGCTCCGCAAAACTGGATCTCGGCAGGTCGGCTTCCTCTAACGGGCCGTTGTCACCCTCGGCCGTGTTCGCAATAACTTCAGGTACTTCGTCTATGAACGGTTGAGTCCACTTCCCGCGATACTTCTTAAGGCGGTTTACATTAACCGTGGCGGTCTTGCGGGGGTGGGTGGGGATGTCAACCCGGATCGCCCACTCGATCCACTACTCGGTAAGGACTGTGCCAAGAAAAGGCGAGCTTCTTCGTCTTAGCTTCGCCACGACGCGATCTGAAAGCTTGGTAAACCCACACGGGGTCGCCGACTTCGTATTGCACTGCTACCTGTCCTTCCAGGCGCAGCTCATGGCGGTCTTGCGCCTTGAGTAGTTGGCGCACCACGAGGTGGCGCGAGGAACGGAGGGACGAGTACAATTCCCGACGATACTGGGCAACCTCGTTGCTCTTCCACTTGGAGCCTAAGTTTAGGAAGGCGACATCCAAGGGGAGGACGGGGTCTCGACCGTACAGCGAGAAGAACGGCGAATATCCCAGGGCTTCGTGGTAGGCCGTCCGGTAGGCAAATAAGACCGTAGGCAAATATACATCCCATTCGTCTTGTGCCTCGCTCACATGCATCCGTAGCATCCCGATGAGCGTTCCATTAAACCGTTCCACGAGCCCTTGTGTCTGGGGGTGATAGGCTGCACCATACAACTTCTTGATTCCTAGCGTTTGATAAAACGACTTGGCCACGTCGGACGTCAAATTCGATCCATTGTCGCTCAGGATCGCGAGGGCACTCCATACCGGGCCACGACCCCGTTCACCGTTACGTCAACAAAAGTCACTGAATCCAATCGGTCTACGGCGAACGCTTCGGCCCAGCGGGTAAAATAATCCACAAATACCAGGATGTACTTATTCCCTCTACTCGTCTCGGGGAGGGGTTCGATGGCGTCCACTACGAGGAGCGAAAATGGGCCCGTCAAATCAGCGACTGGCATGCGCTGCATTCGCCCGGCGCGCCAGGGGCGAGCGCCCTTCCCGCTACCGCACTTGTCACAATCTCGTAAATACTCTTCGACGTCTCGGTGCCAGCCCGGCCAGTAGGCATGGCGTTTGACCTTTTCCAGGGTCTTAGTCAGGCCCAGGTGAGAAGAGCATAAGTCACCATGGCAGAAGTGTAAGACGGTCTCGACGTTCGGTAGAGGGACCACCGGAACGGTTAGTGTCAGTGCGGGTCCTACTCTCTCGGGTAGATTCACTTGTCGCATCAGTAGTCCATTCTCCACAGCTCAACTAGGAGCCATTCTCACCACTCGAGCTCGCAAATTGGGGTCTAGGGGCAAGGCACCATCTTCGATGAAGGCTATTAGAGCACGACCCACGAAAGTTTGCGTTGTTCCGCCTTGAATTGCTCGAGGTCGAGCCCAAACAGATCCACATTCGACGCGGGTTGGTCGGCGGGTATTTCATCGTCGGCTAGTAGGGGACTCTCGTCCAGGACCTCCTCGCGGGTGTCTCGGTCGTGGTCCGGGCCGTTCGAGAGGCTAGAGGGCATGACTCCGGAGTCTGACGGCTCCCCGACTTAGTCGCGAGCCCCGCCCTCGGCCGGATTAAGTAAATCCGCCATGGTTAATACGTTTACGGTCGTCATGGGCAACCTCGATAATCCATCGACGTGTCACATTGTGGTTCCAGGTTTGTGAAACACCTTGAACTGCAGGTTCGAGAGCTCCATGGCCCAGCGGGCTAGCTTTGCATTGCTAGAACGGTTCCCCGGACTGAAACCCCACGTGAGGGCCTGGTGATTCGTATACAGGTCAAATTCACGCTTGTCCAGGTAACAACGGAATTTCCGCGTTGCCCACACGATGCCCCAACACTCGATCTCCGAAATTCCATTCCGGTTACTAATCCAGTTCTATTGCGACCCAGTAAGTTGTTTGCTCACATAGGCTACCACGCGGTTCCGACCTTCGACCTCTTGCATGAGGCAGGCCCGACCGCGTATCTTGACGAGTCGACATACAGCTTAAACCGCTTCTTCATGTCAGGGTAGACCAAGCTGGGAGGCTTCACGAGTGCTCTCTTCAACTGTTGGAAGGCGATCTCGCAGTCCTCAGTCCAGAGGAAGGGCGCATCCTTGGCCTTCAACCGTTCCAACGGCGTGGAGATTAGCGCATACCCCGGGATGTACCGGCGGACATTGCTGGTCAGCCCTAGGAAGGAGCGAATGTCGTGGATGTCTCGAGGACTCTGCACGTTCATGACAGCTTTTACCTTCTCGGGGTTGGGTAGGATGCCAGTAGGGGTGACAATGTGCCCCAGGAACGCCACTTGGCTCCTTCCCCAATGGCACTTCTTCATTTTAAGTTTGAACCCAGCTTGTCGGAAGCGCGTCAGGACCTGTCGTACTCTGAAAAGGTGGGTCGGGAAGTCTTCGCTGAAGATGACGCAGTCGTCCAGGTAGACCAAGCAAATTCTCCACTTCAGGTCGACCAGAACGGTCTCCATTAATCGTTCAAAAGCAGGCACCGCATTGCAGAGTCCAAAGGGCATTACCAGCCATTCGGATAGACCGTACTTGCAGGTGAAGCCCGTCTTGGCAATGCTGTCCTCGTGCATAGGCACGTTTCAGTAGCCAGAGGCGATGTCCATGGTAGAAAACATCTTGGACCCGCTCAGCACGTCGATGATATCGTCTATGAGCGGCATCGGATAGCAGTCCTTGACAGTCACCGCATTCAGCTTACGATCTTGTGCAGCGAGTGCAGGCGCTTGTGGCGCGCCAGGTTGCCGGACGTGCTGAAGCGCTTGCCACAGGACTTGATGGGGCACTGGTGCGGCTGCTCGCCCGTGTGGGTCTTCATGTGCTCGTGCAGGGTGAACTTGCGGTGGAAGCGGCCGCCGCACAACGGCACGGGGCATGTGAACGGCCGGTCCTGGTGCGGGTCGCGGAACCGCGACTGGCTCATCATTTTGGGGCGGACGGCGGTGCTAGCGGACATGGCGGGGCGGGGCTGAAGGGGTTTCGACACCAAATTGAAAAGTGAGTTGAGGCGGCGCCCGCGGTCAGCAGCAAGACTTCCAGCAGGGCAGGGGGTCCTCCAAGCCGGACGCATAGCCGTGTGCATCGCCCTGGCTCGTCTCTCGTCGGTCAGTGAGAGACGCTGCGGAGGACACATCAGAGTATGTTGCATCGCTCGGCAATTTGCGTGTTGGGCGCGACTAGAGCGTGTGAACTCGACGCTGAATGCGATTCCGCAGCACCAAGCAGCGATACGTACAGACATACAGTACGATCGCATCGGCGGTCTAGCGCCGCGGAAAAATGTTCTAGCAAGCGCCTTCAGGCTCTGGGCAGACGCATTGGTATTAATACCCGTCCAACTCGGTTAACTGTACCGAATTTGAGCTTTCCTAAAGCAGAGCTTTCTCCTAAATGACACCCTAAAAAAGGTCTCACGATTCCAAATTGATATCCTAACCCATTCTCAAACTTAATCGTTACCGATTCGTAAAAACTAAATGAGATAAATCGGAATGTAAATAGGAGTCTCATGATTATAGGGGGGGCTTCGCCCCAAAAACTTGGGGGGGTGATGTGGATCAAACTGTATGAAAAATCGCAAGTGAAATTCCAATCTTCGAGGAAACTCCCCGCCGGAATTGTCTGAGCTCTCGCTGGCCAGTGAATTGACCATCTCAAACTGACTCACACGTTCCTTAAACATATCTCCTGGGGTCCAGCTGCTAAACGAAAAAAAAACTTTTTCACCTTCTGTCTAAAGACTGCATTCCCAAGTAAAGTGCAGATTCAGACTTCCACTCCCTCAGTCTCAAAACTAATGTCGGTTTAAGCTTCATCCATACAGTTATTGGCCAAAACGCCGTGAAAGACTCTACAACTTCTATTTTTTTGTTTTCAAACACGAAAATACTCCGTGCAAGTTGCACGTGACATTAGTTTTAAGATGGGAGTCGTAGGATATACAGTAGTTTGCCTCAATAGCGCAGCTATCACAACTAATAACCTTTAATAGTATATACGCACCTATTCTATATCATATACTAATATAACCTCTGTAACGTCATTTACTTGAGAAAGTGAATACTAAGTACGACTGCGCTATTGAGGCAAAATACTGTACTACTTTTGTGTATACAGTACCAGTCCGTTCCAGATCTATTGTCAAGTTCAACTATTTGCTTGTTTCAAAACTATAGTCATCTCGTTACACTAGCTTTCACTGTGGTCGTCAACTACAGATCGTTACGGAGCGGGTAGAAATGACACAGTGGTATCAGAGCACTTGATGCTCCGGGGAAGTCTTCCCTCCCGGGCAAGCTTGGACTTCGACATGTGACGAATCTTGAAAGTGTTGTCTCCGCCTGCAGCAACACAATCATCCATAACGCACTGTAGCGTTAGGAACCCTACGTTCAGGCTTGCCGGCGGCAACTCGTCGAAGGCCATCTTCACGTTCTCCACCAACTCGTCCAGCGTATGGGCAGTCATGCGCTGCTGGCGCGCCTGGAGGGCGTTGAAGACTGCTAAGTCCAACACGTTCATGTCAGGGCTATTAGGCGGTTGGAACCGCAACTTGACATTGCATCCGGACGCCTCTACTGCCTGACACCACTCAGTGTCATCGGGCTGGATGTGGGGGGAGGCGTTATCTTGCTGCACGGTGATACGCCTCCCGCTCGCGGCTCCAGGGAACTTGGCTCGGATCGACGGCAGCACGAGCTCCGTCAGCATTTCCCTGTAGGAAGTCTTATTCACCGTCACAGGATAGGGGACCATGGTGCCAGCCGGCCGATTGCAGCTGCTGCGTTTGGCCGGCTCGTGCTTCAGAAAGGCCCAGGTCCCGAGTTTTCCGTCGAAAAACTCGCCCGTGGTGGGGTCATGACGCGGCCGAGCAACTGCCGCTAGCACCATTACCTTCGGGATGTGCCGCTTGCTTTTGAGCCTAATGACGGGCTTGGGTTCATCTGGTAGCAGCACGCAACGGCGTTTGACCTTGCTCAGGTAGAACAGTTTTTCGTCGACGTGTACCACATCTTCCATGTCGTCGAAGAGATGCGTCATTGGATCGACGTGGTCCAGGCTGAAGGAGATCCTCTTCATCTTGTTCTCCTCCGTCAGTATTGGCTTGGCGACAGAAGTAGCTACGCAGAGCTTGCCAAGGCGAAGCTCTCGAAAAAGCGTGGTTGGTGGTAGGAAGCATGCTTGGGCAGCTGAACGGATGGTGCTTCGTTGCTGAGGGTCAACACCTCGCAGCCGCTCCAGCTCCCGGGCCCGGTCGGCCCTTGGACGCCCAGTGCGGTGCATTTGAGATGGTGATGCGTACGACCCGTTGCGATCAAAGTTGGAGTCAGCGCGACGCCAGACGCGCGATACCGTTCGGGCGTGAACACCAAACGCTTCGGCTACTGCCCTTACAGCACCACGTGGCACGACACCACCGGTAGCTTCGTGAAGAAGGGCAGCCACTACACGCACACGCTGGTCGTCGGAGAGGTTGCTGGCTTGAGGTCGGGGCGGGGCTCGGGTGGGTGGGGGCGCTGGCACGGCTCATTGTGCTGGGGCTTGGGTACTTGGTGGGAAGTTGGTGGGGAGAGGCGAAATCAATACTGATGGCCTCTATGATGCGCCTCAAAATGCCACTCAACCGCTTCTGTTGGCTCCCATAGCTCGACTTGTTGTAAGCTCTGCACACCATTCAAACCGCGGCAACGAGGCGGTTCTATTACTGCCAATCACATGGCTAGAGAGCTAGTTTTGACGAATCGCGAGCACAAACTCGCAAAGTGGACAATAGATCTGGAACGGACTGGTACAGTATATCAATCTGAGATTACATGCTGCTTTTGTTCGTAAGCTACTTCCTTCTGACACCTCGGGAGCCTCTGTAGCCGTGTCCGTCCACCGGTATCGGTCTCCATCGCTGGCCCGTTGGCCGACCGGTACATGGTCGGCTGTCACTTCACATTTCGCTTTCAAGCCCACAAGACCCCTCCTTCCAGCAGAATCCCCTCGCCTCAGTCATGCGCACTGTATTCTTCATTGCCGTTGCCGTCGCGGTCTTCGCTCGCGGCAGTGTCGTCGCAGCGTTCACGGATGCTGACGAGTCGAAGCTCTTGTCGAAGACCACTCCCGACTTCGCGGTCGATGCTATGATCGATAGTGATTCCCGGAAGAGATTCCTTCGCGTCGCTGACCCAGAAGATGACGATTTGACACTCGATGATGAAGAGCGAGTGAGGTATAAGAGCCCTAAAAGGATCATCACGGCGCTGCAGGAACAAGATCTCCACGACGTCGCCAACATTTTAGCCAAGTTTGACGAAATTCATGCCAAAAATGTGTACCACGCCAACGAAAAGCTCAAGACTGCACTGCAGAACAAGGAAATCTCGGCGGCGGATTATCAAGCCGCACTAGCCCTCATGAAACTGTCAAACTAGGAGACGAGGGCATCGTGCACGACGACTGAGGGACGAGTTAAGAGCGATCACTGATCGTTTAGCGTTTCTTGAACAACGTAAACTGACAAATGGAGGTTGCGGTGATATGACGAACGAATCTGACGTTTCTAAGTTTTTTTTTCTGAGCACCGCATCAAAACGGAGTTTTTCTTCACCAGCGTCCTCGCCTCGGTCCTTTTCGTCAGCAGTTGGGCCCCCGAGTAGTTTTCCAAAAGACCCGTCGACTCGAGAGCATTGGAAACTTGTTTTACTAAGCTTATGTATACAGTGCGTGGCGTCTTAGAGAGCCACCTGATACTACCTCCGTTCGGAAAATAAGGGTAGTTTTAAAAAAAATTGCGCATAGCTCCGCCTCGTTTTTTTTAGGATTATAAAATGTGCAGAGGGTTACTGCTGTTGGAAGTCGAAAGGGAGTCATCGGCATCATGATGGTAACCAAGGCTACGAGCTAGGCGTGCTTGTTCCGTCACTAGGGAAATGAAAGACATTTTGTAAAGAAAGACATCGAGATCAGAGGCATCTTGGTTGTTGGGCGCTAGGAAAGGTCCCATGATGGCAGCGCGAGCGCTCCACTAGGCTTGGACATCACAGGGCAGCGTGGTGGGTAGTTTTCCAGCATTGCGCAGTTTGTCCTTGGTTAGGTGAGGGATCTTGTACGTGTTGGAGCCTCCACACTTCATGATCTCCAGCATCACCGACTGCAGCGTTAGGAACGTCTTGGTGAGGGTGCCCGCAGAGGTCTCGTGGAAGGCGTACTCTACCTCCTCGATGAGATCCTCGGTGGTTCGAGGCCGAGTCTGCGACTGCAGCGACTGAATGCTTGAGAAGAAGCTCAATCCGCAACGAGGACTTGGGCCACGCGTTTGCATAGTTCCGCGCGGTCAACCTTCTTCCGGCCTCGCCGGCTCCAGCCAGCTTTCACCACTGCAGCGACACGATCCCCCATCGAGCGGATCCCCTTCTTCCAGACGCGCGTGACGGCCTTCGTTGTGAGCCCGAACTCGCATGCAATCGCAGTGATGTCCCCATAGCGGAGCCTGCCCTTAGTACTGTGGAGTAGTAGTGTCTCCCACAGCGCTTGTGCCAGATCGTCTGTTATCTGCTTCGTCATGAGCGGAAGTGCTCAAGTTCGGGAATGAGGGGGATTTCAGCTGATCTTTGCCGAAAATGGGCGGGAGATTCAAACGGCGGTGGTGGTATCGGATATGAGGGGGTATACGCTATCATAAATCAGGTTGAACTTCAAACTGCCTTTTATTTCCGAACGGAGGTAGAATATCCGTGTTTGACGGGGCATGAGATCTGACAGGATGGGTCGGTGCACGAACAAACGATGTACGTATATAATTAGTAATTCTTTCAATAACGAATACTAATAATATATAGCAGGTCATAGAGTATAAGGTGGCTCTCTAAGACACCACGCACTGTAGTACAAAGTTGCTACCCATCGCACCGAATCGAGGTCGTTAAAGCGCCTTTAATAAAACGTCACGATAGGGGTCTTAAAGCAACAGAGCTGTATTCCATGGCAGAGCCAGGGAATTATGTTTTCCACTTCAAATATGTATTTCCGGTATACCGGTACTTACCGGTACAGGGGCGACAACTACGGCCGCAGACCAACCGATGGACGCGTGGCGTTCGTTCCCCTCACTTTGGAATTCACACCAACACGCAAGCAAACAAGAAGGGGGTTTTCTTCTCCACACGCACCTACGCCATGATCACCCGCGGAACCACCGATCAAGCCTCGCCCAGCTCCCCATCATCCAGAGCCGACTCGGCTCCCACGGATAGGGAGCTCCCTCCGGCTGCTGCTGCCGTCGCGCCTCCGGACGTTGTGGACGTCACGGGCTCTGGTGAGCCGTGGACGACGGCGCCTGCGAGGCGCACGACCGAGGCCGCGCCGCTGCGCACCAGCAAACGGGCGACACCGAAGGCTGTCCCCGGTGAAGCTCCGGCAGACGCCAGCAAGGCCAGGAAGAAGGTGGCGAAGCGCGCCACGGTGGCATCGAGCTCCGGGCCACCAAGGAAGACCGCAGGCGATGGCGACGAGGACTCCTGCTCCGACCTGGAGGACAAGCCCCCCGCTCCACCTGCCAAGCGGCCGAGGAAGGCGACGACCTCAGCGAAGGCTAAGCCAGCCAAAGCGGCCGCAGCGGCGAAGCGTCCGTCAGCTCTACCCAGGTCCGACGGCGGGTTCGACCTGCACGAGTTCATGGCGTCGTTCTCGCCCGGGACCGCCCGCGAGGACATCGCTGCGCCCGAGGAAAGAGCTGTGCCCGAGGAGAGTCCCATGGCCCAGGCCAGTGCGAGTAGCGAAGGTGTCGCAACCCAGCATGACCCAGCAGCCGGTGATCAAGTGCAAGCACTACAAGCCGAGGTCGAGAGGCTGCGTGCGCTGGTGGCGGGGCAGGGCCTTGCTCAGTTACCAGTGGGCTCCATCCCATTCCTGCACGCGAACCCGTCGGCTCCCACTGCCCCGAACAGCAAAGGCGAGCTGCCTCCCGCGGAGGTGCGGTACCTTACGACGGCTAGCTTTCCGGAGGGAGCGAAACGGGCGAAGGGCGACTACAACCCTCCGCAAGCCCATCTTCGAAATCGGCGCGCGAGCGGGAAATTTTCCGCGAGAGCGTCTGTTTTGCTCATCTCCCAGCTTCGCCCGACGCCAATTCAGCCAGTCTGCTGGGCAGTCAAAAGGACAGTACCGGTACTGGCGCCGCCCGCACGGGCACTTTGACCTTACGGTCCGGGTCGGCCATACAGTCACCCACAGCTATACAGCTACTTTCGACTATACAGTCACCCACGACCATACAGCCAGTGCCGGCCATACAGCCGGTACATTCACTTAACCATATACGTAGAGTGACCAGAACGCACGATGCTCCGCATGCATTATTTCGCGTGAGCGAGTTGAGTGCTGCAACACCACCAGTCTCATCCACGTCACCGGGATCGGTGTGCCGGCTCCAGCGCCGTAGCTTCAAGTTCCCGTCTGGAGAAGAGGAAGACACGAGAACTACGCCGCGGCCAAGCCACCTGCGCCCGGTCGTCAGCGTCACCACCGCTGCAATGATGCACTCGAATGCCCGTGCAAGAAGTGATCTGGTGTGCGCAACTCGCATAGCCTCTCTGGCTCGGTCTATGATGAAATTGGGCATTACGCTACCACCGAACAATTATCCGCTGTCGCGACCAGGAGAGGCAGGGCCCGAGTATCTGCTGGATACTCCGCTACGGAAAGCACTGTCAGAGTACGCACGGCGGTCGGGTTCTTCGCTACAAACTTTTGTCGATGGTGCGCGGGTAGACGGCTAACGACTACCGACCAAACAAGAACTTGGTGCCAGCCGTGCTGAACAAAGTATGCAAGGGCTACGAACGCCTGGAAGAGCTCCAGCAGATTGTTCACGGCGGTGTTGAAGCCCGGTTAAGCAAGACGCCTCCACGACAGGTCAAGCGCCCTCCAAACCACGGGTCGGCGAGAGACCGCCTTAATGTGCTCCGCAAGAACATCCGCAAGGAGCAAGACGCAGGGCGATGCCTCGTGCTCGACAGAGATCTTCTAGAGCAATGGCCCGAGATTATCATCAGTCCTTTCGGAGTGGTTGACAAGGGCGGATCTGTCATACCCCGAAGGCACATCCATCAACGACTGTACGGACCAGGACAGCATCATTAAGCCGGATTACACACACTGCGACGCAGTGGCAATCGAGATCCTGAAGTCCAAGCGCGCCCACCCGAATGCTCGGGTATGTGTCATGGCTGGTGACGTCGCCTCTGCATTCCGCAACATCAGCATCCACAGCAACAGCGTGTACCTTTTCGCTGGGCACATCGAGGAGGACGACGTCATCGTGATCGAGCTCGCCGCACCATTTGGCTGGACGGGGTCACCGGGTTTCTACGAGATTGCCGGTGGAGCCGTCGCGTACGTGCATGGGTCTCACACCACGGACGTGTTCCCGGATGGTATCTTCAATTACCACTGGGTTGACGACCACATCAATGTGGCTGCGGACGTTGGTACAGCCTGCGATGACGCGGACCTGTCTCTACGGTACGCCATGGTGGCGGTCATGGGTGCCGACGCCATAAATGCTAAGAAGTTCACCGACTGGAACACACGGCAACGCGTACTGGGCCTCGTGTTCGATTCTGAGGTGGAAACGGTATCTATGCCAATGGAGAAGATACTCAAGGCTCGGGGAATTGTGGCGGCCGCTTTCGCAGCTTCGTCGCTCTCAAGGAAGGCCTATCGTTCGCTGATGGGAAGCCTTCGGCACGTGGCAACATGCATCCGTGCTGCACGGCCGTTTCTCCAGCGTCTGCGCCAGCGCGAGAGTCATCTACACCGGTTTCAGCGCGTCCCGGTAACACCTGACATGCAGCAGGACTTGTTATGGTGGTGGCGCGTGCTCCACACACCCCACTTGAACGGGGTGTCGCTGGAATACTTCAACGCGCTCCCGGCGCCGGATATTACAGTCGAAATGGATGCGTCAGACTACGGGCTCTGTGCGTTGGATGTGTCCTCACAGGCGGTCCTCACGTACCGGTTCACGGCCGACGAACGCGAGCTGATTGCCGCATTCAAGGAGGGCGCGCCGAACGGATTCGATATCAACTTCCGCGAGTTGCTCTCCTGCGCTTTCGCGGTCCATGCGTGGGGACACCGGTGGGGCTGCAGCGTTGGTCGCAACAGACGTCCACGCCATGTCCTGTTTCGCATCGACAACACATCTGCCGTCGCTTGGCAAAACAAGCTCGCCTTGCGGAACCCACGCGCTCAAGTTATTATACGGCTTCTTAGCTGGTGGGAAACCTCGTTCCAGCTCCGGTTTTCGACATCTCACGTGGCCGGTACTGACAACGAACGCGCAGACGCCGGCTCCCGACTCGCCGCTAACCCATCCTATGCGGCCAAATTCTCATCACTAACCCCCGGCTGGTCGCAGGTATCCCCGACAGTGGATATTCAAGGTCTGGCCGACATTTGGCTGCGTATCTCCGAGCGCACTCCGTTGCCGACTCCACATTCGATCAATACAGGCGAGCTCTGACCAAGTGGACGACCTGGACGACCCGCCATGGTATTCCCCCTACGCTTGCCGGCAAGCCTCTCGCTGTCCAAGTACAACACATCTCGGATTTTATTCTCCACGGCTTCCAGTATGGCTTCGGGTCCGGAGGGCCCATTCGCAGCGACTCAATCATGGCGGTCCTTCTCGGCGTTCGGCACTTCTTCGCAGCATCCGGCCATGACTTCCCAATTGCACAACCGCACATACGTATGCTGCTCAAGGGAATCAGCCGCCTCGACTCGCCACCGCGACGAAAAGCCCCAGTGTCGATCGGCCTCCTCGAGGTGTGCTTCCGCAGCCTCGTGATGACTGAACCCTTTGAGCAAGCCCTATGGGGGGTCATGTGCCTGGCGTTCTTTTTCCTACTGAGGCGATCGGAAATCGTGGCAATTGCCGGAGGCTCCTTCAAGTGGTTTGCCGCTCGAGCTCAAGACATCGCAGTTCTAGACGAGGAAGGCCGACCAACGTTGGCTCCGTCGAAGGCTCAATCGGTGTGTATGCGGTTGATTGGTTCCAAGACAAACCAAGACGGCTCCCCCACAACACGAATGCTATCGCGTTGTGGGCACCCATTTCTGTGTCCCGTGTTTGGCGCCCTGATCCTTCTCCAAGTCCGCAAGAACCTGCCCGCCGACATACCGGCTGCAGTGTACCTGGACCGCCGCGGAAAACCGGCCTGCGTGGGAACGGCCGACGTGGCAGAAGCTATCAAGCGGGCGGCTGCCAGCACAGGTCAAGATCCGCGATGTTTCAGCTCGCACTCTCTACGGGCCGGCGGGGCAACTCACATGTATCGAGCTGGCACGGATACCCTCACAATCCAGTTTCACGGCCGTTGGGTATCCGATGCGTTCAAGACCTACACCAGGCTATGCAAGGAGTCGGTGGCTACTCTGGCGGAAAGCATGGTCGCAGGTCCACGGGGTGATTCGACGTTGCATTAGTGGGGGCTTACAGCATGACCATCGCTCTCCTCGTCCCTTATCGGATTGAGCTGATAGTCATTGCATAAGCTCCCATTAGTGAAACTTCGTTTAACCCCCAATGTAGTGGAAAGCTGTATTCCATGGCAGAGCCAGGGAATTATGTTTTCCACTTCAAATATGTATTTCCGGTATACCGGTACTTACCGGTACTTACCGGTACAGGGGCGACGACTACGGCCGCAGACCAACCGATGGACGCGTGGCGTTCGTTCCCCTCACTTTGGAATTCACACCAACACGCAAGCAAGCAAGACCCGCCTCTCCTCGTCCATTATCTGATTGAGCTGATGGTCATTGCATAAGCTCCCATTAATGAAACTTCGTTTAACCCCCAATGTAGTGGAAAAAGCACCTTTAACCCATGAATCATTTCTGCGCGTTACTGGGGCCCTTCTACGCAGGATGGGAATACCTTAGGTTGACGCCTTTGATTTTCAAAGTCAAAAACGGGCGTTTGGTTGGCGCCACTTTACGGGGAGTGACACGGATACCGTGCGGTTTCGTGCAACTAAGTCTATTAGCATGTGTCACGCCCATCTAACGCACCAAACAGCGCAGCCAAACGCTCCTTCCTTGCTGAGATATTGCCTCGAGTCTAGAGCGGCCCTCGTTGCAGACCCGATTTCAAAGGCGGCTAGTGGGTATGTCATCCCTCCTCAGGTGGTCCACATTATCTGTATGTGACCCACACCTTATGGCGCTTTATCGTAAAGCGCCTTTATGAAATCATGTAGTTTTTGTATGGGGGATGGATAGCATCGCTGGTTTCGGTAGCGAGCGGTTGAGAGGTCGCGTAGACGCAGCAAACCCACGCGGGGAGCCCGCGAAGCAGGGCCGCGTGGTATTTGCGGAGGCGGGCCCAGCGCCGACCATTCCAGCGAGCGGACCCGTTGCCTCAACTCGGAGTTAGTTTTGCTATCGCGGGGGTCTGGGGGAGCAACCCCCAGAACAGTCGTTTCACCCCTTCTATCTAGTACTGGAAGATTGACGGGTTAAAGGTGCTTTAGGCGCCTTTAACTACTTTCGTGACGTTGTATTAAAGGTGCTGTAACGCGATTCGCACCGAATCGAGCGAGTTGATTTGAAATGAAGCCAAAGCTTTCACTTCAACCTCCCTCTACAAAAGCAGCAACCCGCTCTACTACAGAGACTTCGTCGTCTCATTGGGCGATTGACGACTCTAAAGCGACACCGGTAACGTCGGAATGGCCCGGAAGCTGCGGCCCGCGGACTCGGCGCCGGCCGTGAGCGCGCGCGACGCGAGCTACTGGCTGGTGGTGGCCTCCGCGCCGTCGTCCTCTCGCTCGGGCGCCGCCGCGTCCTCCTCCTCCTCCGCGCGCAGTCTGAACGCCAGCAGTTTCCTCCTGAGCCTCCTCAGCAGCAGCAGCGACTTGAGCTTCCTCCTCCCGGGCCCGTCCCAGAACGCGCCCCCCTCGTCGCTCTACGACAGCCACCTGTTCGTGCCCGCGCGCCGTGGTCGCGTCCAGGCCGCACAGGCCAGCGCCGCCCCCGAGCGGCCCGTGGTGGAGGCCGAGGAGGTGTTCGAGCACCAGCGCCACCAGCTGGTGCTGGGCTGGGGCGCCAGGGGCCACTTGCTGCCGCTGGACCCGGACAAGTTCATGCGCGTGCTGCGCCACCCGCGCCGCAGGGGCCGCCGGGGCCAGCAGCAGGCCGCAGCAAGAGACGACGATGCGCTGCTGGAGTGGGTCCCGTCCTCCACGTTCCCGGACATCGCGCTGCCCGCCCCGCCCGCGCCCCCGCGCGCCTCCAAGCAGCGCAGCCGCTCGGCCACCAGCGCGTCCCGAGCGGCCGCAGCTGCGCGCACGCAGGCCACGCACCACACGTCGCCGGCCGCCCTGCTGGGCCCCAGGTGGGAGTGGGTGAGTCCCTGGCACCTGCAAGTGCCACCGGACGCCCCCAGCGACGCCGCGGACGGCTGGCAGTACGCCTCCAGCTTCTCCCAGTTCACGCCGCGGCCGTCGCTGCGCTCGCGTGGCCGGTCCATAGACTCAATGAGCCAGTCGACGTCGTCATCGGGCGACGCGCCGTCCTCATCACCTGTGACCGCCTCGGGCAAACGCCTGCGCGTGCGACGACGCAAATGGGTGCGCTACCGACGGCTGCGCTCGGGCCGCGGCGCACTGACGGCGTCCAGCGCCTTCGACGACGCGTTCCTGGACTCCATGAGCGGCTGGCTGCGCAAACGCGGCCACGTGCGCAAGAACTGGAAGGCGCGCTACTTCGTGCTGGACAAGTCGGTGCTGCGCTACTACACGGACTCGAGCTGCTCCAAGCTCAAGGGCGAGGTGCTGCTCTTCCACCCGCAGACGCGCGTGCACTACGTGGACGTGCACGTGGCGGCTGGGCGCGACGCCAGCTTCGCCATCCAAGTGGGGCCGGACTACACGCTGCTGCTGCAGGCGGCGCAGCTCCGCGACCGCGAGAATTGGATGTACTGTATCGAAGACGCGCTGCTGTGTCGAGACTCGTATCACCCGCAAGGGAGGACCAGCGGGTCGGAGCCCTACTTCGACCTGCGTGAGAGTGTGGCGCAGCGGAGGCTGCTTAGTGCAGAGGCCATGGCGCTGGACGGCAGCTCGTTCCGCGACAACTTGGGAGGTATCAGTCACGCTCATGGAGCGGCGGTTAGCGGGGACCTCAGTGATGACGAAGAGTTCGATGACCAAAGTGAATCCTCGTCGTCGCAGGGGCAACGAACAAGTGGCCACCGAGGCGGCAGTGGCAGCAATAGTAGCGGCGTGCTTCGGCTGTGGGCCTCGCTGCACGCGAAACCTGGCGGCGTTCTGAGTGCTGTGAGCTCTGCGTCTCCTACGCTGCGCTCGTTGCTGCGCGCGTGTGACAAGTTCCTTGCCTCCATGGCCATGCGGCAGCACATTGCCGGCTTTCTAGTCATGTTTCGCCAGAAGTACGCACAGCTGGCCGCTTCGTCAGTCGCCGCAATGGGGACGTCAGCTTGGACGCGACTGTCGGAGCCTTGGGTGCCAGCTGGACAAGCTGGCAATGAGTCGGATAGCGACCAAGAAATTCGCGAGGGCTCGCTTGGTGCTACTACTCAAGAGCTGCAGAATGTCACGAACCTGCAAGATGCGCGCAGTTTGCTAGCGCTGAAGAACTATCGATTCTTCCTGGAGCGGTCACTGGAGCTCGTGATGGAGGATTTGTCCAAAGCAGCAGACCCGAGCGCCCCCCGAGAGCTTGGAGATTCTGCACTCAACGGAAAACGCGCGCCGACTGATGACGAATGGGCGCTCACTCGTCGTGCTGCCCTGTACAAACTAGAGCGGCGTACATTCATCCCGCTGCAAGAAATTATTTATCAGCTACTGGGGGCTGGAACTGGGCCAGGCCGTGGCCAAAGGCAAGAGGAAGAAGAGCGCTTTGAGCGTCTGCGAGCGCTAGTGGCCGCGCAACCGCAGAGCTTCCTGGAGATTCAACCGTCGCATCAGTCACCGTCCGAGTGGAAGTCGGCGATTGCGCTGTTCGACTCCATGGACAACTACTCGTTGCCATCTGAGAAGGCTGCTGTGCTCGTGGAAGTGGCGCGGTGTATTTACGAGACTCACGGTAGGGAGTATGGTGCTGACGCTGTTGGTGGTTCTGGAGGAAGCCCGCAAAAGCAGCCGACGCCTATGGCTGCTGATGATTTCTTGCCCATTTTCATCTTCGTTCTGGCGCGTTGCCATTTGCGCAGCGTAATTGTGACTCGTCATCTTGTCAGCGAGACGATGATCACGGCGCTGATGATTGGAGAGACTGGGTACTATGCTACAATGCTGGAGGCAGCGATCGGATACATTGCAGCATTCGACGGCGCAGCTAAGGCCGTGGGCAGGAGCAGTGGGAGTGGTAGCACGGCCACGAGCAGCTTTTGAGCCATTTCTTCAGAGCTTCGATACAAGTGCATCTTCGACGAGTGACCTCTGTATTTCCACAGCGCCAGCCAGGAGTTACAATGTCACCGTGATGAAGTGATCGACTCGAGTAATCAAGGTGCTGACGGACTACATTCACGTGATATGATATGAGACGGTCGCGTTTGCCTTGCCTTGTCAACCGGTAGGGTGAGATGGCAAACTGCTGCAAGTATACTTGGGATACCTTTGTCAGGAACTGCAGTACGATGCTAATGCTGTCGAGCTTTGAGGGTTTCCGTGAGGCATCTTGCACCCAGTTTTTCGTTTTGTTTTGTATGATGACGACTCCGTGGAGATATAATGATGCAGTGCCAGTTGATTCGAATGCAACTTGCTGCATTCTGGGCGGGAATTCCTCGCAAAAATAGTCTGCAGCTTCTCGTGTGGCAAAATAGTTTGGGAAGAGTGAACCGAAGATGACTCGAGGAGCAGCAGCCTGGAATGCCTGCAACCGAGTGCTGGACGAACGCTGGCACGAGTCTCAGTGGCAGGCGCACCGCGATCGCATCGAGCTCATCCAGTCGGCCAGTTCGGTATCTGCACAGGCCTTTTCCTCCGCCCTTGCAGCTTCTGCCCGTCCCCGTCGGATCCACACAAGTCGAGCGAACTGGAATGCGTCCAGCCCAGTGAAGCTCGTTGCTCGGTCCAAGTCTCCCGCTGCAAAATCTCGGCAGAAACAGATCGACCACGACAACCTGGTTCTGATCAAGAAGATCGTCGCACTGGACAACGCGAAAAGCTCCGGGGCCAAAAAGAGGAGGAAATCCTCTCAGAGTCACTCCAAAGCCGCGACAGCTCGAAGCCACGACAAGATCAAGAACACCATTGTGGTGCCGAAACCAGCTCATGCCAACCACGAATGCCTCCAACCACTGCCAGAAATCCCGCAGTCAGCAGCTAGCCACGTTATGTACACGCGCGGCTCAGCAACCATGAAGAACAACTTTGTAGAGTACAATGCACCGACCATGATGCACGCGTCCAACGCAACTTCGGCTGCAGCACGCGTCCGATCACGCGCTCAGTCGAAAATTCTGGTCGAGAACAAGAAGATCCTCCGGCGGATCCTCAGCGCTCGGACGACGGTCGATCGCTCGGCGCTGCAGCAGCACGAGGAGAAACATAACCGACTGCTCTCCATCATGACAAGGCATCACTCGACTCCCAGACTTCCACAGCAACAGCCTCAGCCTCAGCCATTACGCGCCTCGCGCAGTCAAAGCAATTTCGCGCAAGATGTTACTGGGGTCGACCAGTTTGTGGGCATTCGTGTTGATCCAACCAGCCATCTCACTCAAGCAAAGCCCCGTCCTCGATCCGCCTCACACGCGTCATCCAGAACCCGCATAGCAGCAGTGTGTCCGCAGTCGCTTCATACGGCGCGAAGAAGTGCAAGCAGCGAGTCACTAGTATCAAGGATACGTAACATGACCCTCGCGAGTCAACGTCATGACATGTAACTCTGCCATTCTTTTGAAACACTTGCGATGTCGTTATTTTCTTGCACACTCACACTGAAAAAGAGCAATGAAACTTTGAGGTTATTTCATACATGTTACGTTATCGCGTGCACTACCAGGAATATTACATATTATGTGCTTGATCACGTGAAAGAGGCATTTAGAAAATGATCATCCAAAAAGCGTTATCGCGTGTACTTGCCCAGCACTCTATCAATATGCACCACGCACTGGGATCCCCAGCGATTCGTTTAGAGGTACGAGGTATCGACGAACCACTCCTTGGTGTAGCGCTCGCCGAGAACCTCGGTGATGGCCACAGGCTTGTCCAGCTGTCCACTAAAAGCAACACGGCTGCCCTTGACGGTACCGGGGCCTGAGTTGTTGAACTCCTTGAAGACAAGACCAGCAGTGCTGAAGGTGACGTCCCAAGCGCTCCATCCCTCTGGCTTGACCACGTCGCCGAGCTCGCTGTTCTGCCAGATGACCTTCGCGTACTGGCGCCACGGGCGACCCAGGGAGGTCGAGTTGACGCCACTCTTGCCGAACACACGGGCGCGGTTGAAGACGTACGTCGCCGAGCTGTTCGCGGCTTCGCGGCCGCTGGCCGTGATGTAGCCCGCGCCGATTGTCTCGATGTCGCAGGACTCGAACCATGCCTGCGCGTAGCGCCCAAAGACGAAGTCGGTGGCTCCGATAATGTACGTTTTGGCGTCGAGCTCGCGGCCCTTGTCGGCGAGAACGGTATCCTACAATAAAAAACAAGTTAAAGTGTGAGTTGTCCGTTAGAAGCCTCAAATAGAAGTGAAAAGCCAACCTGGTAGCCCGTGGGGTTGCAGGCGTAGAAGCCGTAGTCGGTGGCGTTCACGCTAACGGTCAGCGCCTGACCACCGTTGCTGACCGTGTTGGCGATGTTGAGGTTGTACACCTTGACATTGTCCGACTTGAAGCGAACCGTGCTGGTCATGTCGTTGCGGGCCGCACCATCCGTGACCGAGGCAGGGATGTCCTTCTGGGACTTGGCTTGGGTGATGGTCACGGCAGGAGCCGACTTTCGAGTACAAATCGGACGATCTCCTAGTACAGGCCCGGTTATAACAAAACGGACGGGGTTCGAGTACAGCTAAGTTCGCTTCGGCAGATCGTGTACAGCTATCGCTTGGATGGGTTCGCTGCTGCATTCCTTGGACTATAGGTGCAAGAAGCAGAATGCAACACCATCTGGGCGAGCGGTTGCGAGGTCGCGTAGCCGTAGCAAACCCGCGCGGGGTGCCCGCGAAGTAGGGCCGCGCGGTATTTGCCAGGCGGGCCCAGCGCCGAGCATTCCAGCGAGCCGAGCACTGCGCTCGCCAGGTGAGATAATTGTTTTCTCGCAGGAGCGCAGCGACTGCCTTTGCGGAGCGCAGCGGAGCAAAGCATTACCCTTGAGTGTTCTCAGTGGACTTCGCTATCGAGTCTAGCTCGACTGTACTCGACAGATCGTCCGATTTTATCCTGTACTCGACGCCATCGGCCGTTTTGATGGTCGCAGGTGCGAACTTAAGCCTGTACTTGGAAATCGTCCAAAATGTACTCGAAAACCGTCCGCACCCGATGGTCACCTGGTTGCTAGCGTAATTCTTGGCGTCGCACGTGTATCCCTGCAGCACCAGCGGGCTGGCCAGCCGCGAGATGAGCACCTGCTCGTGGTAGACGCCCGGACGCACGAACACCATCTGCACCGACTTCTTCTTGGGGTTCAGCTTGGCCACGCCCTCCGACACGGTCTTGTAGCTGTGGTGTAGCGGGATCAGCAAAATCTGAGAGATCGCTAGTCCAGCTTACCAACTGCACCCGAACACCGACTAACGGAGGGGGTACTCCGATCTGCCGTGACGTGTGCTGAGCTGGGTCACCTTGTGTACCCGTCGATAGGGCTGGATCTTGCTCTTCTGGTGTCTTCCGAAGTAGTCACGCCTTGAAGTCGAGACAGTCTTGGCGAGACGCGGGGATGGGGTGGAGCGGCGCGGAAATCTTCACGGAGCTCGCGGTTGTACTTCCAGATCAAGTAGTCTTGCACTTGGATCTGGCGGCCTGGATCTGGATCCGGGCCGTGGGGTTGCCTTTACGGGGTCTTGTCCTTTGCGTTCCTTTACGCTCCTTTCCTTGCGATGCTTGCCGCTTCCTATAGCGGGATCTGTGGTTGTTGAGCGTCGAAGACCCGACCGGCCAAGCTGTGAATCCTAGTGGATCTGGGATCCGCACTTGAGGGTAGGTCACAAGGAAGGTCTAGATCTGGCCAATATATTATCCAGACTTAACCAACACTAGATCTCTTACCGCTACCTCTTCTTCTTCTCGTAGGGCCAATGTAGTTCCCGTTTCCAAGCGAAGGCGAAGGCGGTTGCGATGTCCAAGGCAAATTCGATACTGATTTATGCTTAAGTCCGATCCCATACTATCTACCTATCCTTCTACCTGGCTATCATCCCATCGATCTCTACCGGCTCTGTAGCCTCCCTTTACCTCCTTTATGGCGTCATCCGGGCCTCTGGCACGTCGTCATCGCCGGATCCGCAATACTGGATCTGGATCCAGGGTATCAGATCTGATCCCGATCTGGGCTCCAGATCCAACTCTCTCCAATCCTCCCAGGCCTCTTGATCTGGACTACGACCGCTTGGCCTTCGCCTGTTTTGGTCCTGTGATGATCGTGGGCCGTCCTTCCGCGGTGCACTACCCTTTCCTTCGCGTAGATCCCGTCAGGTCAGTGTCTCGGATTAGTGACCAGGCGGGTCCCAATCTCTCACTTGTCAGTCAGCTTCGATCTCCGAATTATCGGATCCTGCTTCTCCACATAGCTGCCCGTGTAGGAGCCCGTGGCATCGACGACGATGGCGCCCTTGGGCGGCGCGGTGTGCGCGTTTGGACCGCTGCACGCACCGTCGGCGAGGACCCCCGACGCGAGGGTGACGAGTGCAACGAGGGGAGCGAAGATATGCATCGTTGAGGTGTTTTGTGTGACGAGCGAGATTGAAGAATGAACTGTTTACAAGGCCGCGGATTGATTACCGAGGTAATTCTGTACCCGCGTGCACGGAAACCACAGGCTGGCGTTGAGTCTCGCCCCTCGTTCTGAGGTGCCGTGGCGGCCGCGCGTATTCGCGAGTTTGCAGCTCATGGCAGCATTCCTCTTCCTGCCATTTGATGTCCAGCATGTACCTAAGTGGAATTAATACAAGTAAGTTTTAATGCCGGCTGTTATCATCTTCTTAGTGTTATGGACCATTCAGGAGTGATATAGCCAATCATGCACTTTATCTGTCACAGCGTCATATGTTTGTACACTACATGATACATTGTATTTGTGCCTTTCACCGATTTTGGCGGATGGGCTGTTAATTCATGCGGAATTAGATCCATAAAAGGCGACCTACCTTTATTTAATGCTAATTATGCCTATGATTGAGAGCACTTCCCCTAACACCCGCGATCGGCTTTTGCAAGCTAATCGATGGAGATACGGCGGGATTAACACAGAATGGCGGGCAGCAAACCGCCAATCGCCCTGTTTCCCTCTAACTCGGGCTGGGTTAGCTTATTCCGCCTCAATTCATGTTCACCATCGCCAACTTAATTCGACCACGATCAGATGACCGTGAATTAACGATGAAATTATCTAACACAAGGCGTACTTCTCTGGTCCACTCTACTATCGCCATTGAGGTTTTATGTGGCCCACATAATGCCGTATCGGCCAATCCAAACCCAGTAATTCCGTTAAACCTTCAGATATCAACTTAACAAGCAATTAAACCTCGATTGGAAACGGTCAATTTGCGAGTCGTATGAGGAGCTTACCGGAGACAAGGCTGAAGCAGATAGCCAAACTAACGCATCCTGAAAGTCCCATCTAATATCACTTCATATTGAATGAATTACGACAAAAAACCTAACCATGTCCAAAATCTTGGCTCAAAAGGTCAAGTTATTTGATTCTGTGCGGACGATGATTGGCTCAGAACTGTAGGGTTTGTATCCGTGAAGATAAGCTCTCGTTTGGTGGTCTTTTTGTTGAAAACGAAGTATAAGTACAAAAGTTATTGTAATATATATGAAATGGCCATAGTACGGTGGACCAGAGAAGTAATTTGGTTGATCTAAACTATTACTGCCGCACCATATTACATAGCAAACAGATTTATCTTAATTGGATTGACAAAGTGATAAACTAGGTCGTCTGCGACGTAGCTGGGAATACCAACAATTTTAAGCCCTTGTGCTCCACCACCATGTCGGACCGTAGTGTGCGCCGCAGATCGACACCGTGGTCACGCTGGGCGCAATGCCGCCCTTGACGCTCAGCGCGTCCTCGCACACGTCGTCTCACCACACGTTCTAAATTGTGCAGCGCCTATTAGAAGCCCAAAGCCACGAGGTTTTAGCTAAAACTCGAAAGATCGCTGAAGTTGCGCTAGCTTTTGCTCTTGCTGTAGCCCACCTGCGCGCTGTGCTCCGCCTCGCGGCCGGCGACCATGGCGCATGCTGCGAGGGGTCGTAGCGCTACTATCCGGATACAGTGCTGTAGATAACGCTAGAAGGCTGAGAAGTCTGCTCCGATACCTTGCTAGTGCTGGAGTCGCACTCAATCACCACATCGCTCTGCGTGACGATGTCTGCGAGCTGCACGTAAGCCCGCACTGGCCGCGCATATTTTTCCGGAGCCGCCAGTCACGCCAGCAGAATGCCGATGGACGTCTTGCCGCCATGTGTCACGCTGTCGCTGCACCACAGCACGCGTTGGCACCGCGCAGTACCGTGGAATTAATCCGTTGCAGCTGTCCACCCCCTCATTCTTCGGGTATTCCCAGTATAAGTGGTTGTTTTAAGCTCGCATTTGGAGAACCGTCGGGTAGACGCCCTTCCCGCCAGGGTCTCTCATGTGTCGGTTGTGTGGTCCACACAAAGGCTTTGGAGTGGATCTGAGAAGATGACGCGAGGTCCTTTGTGTGGCTTCGGAGAAGTGATGTGACGTGCTACAAGGGTGGAGGGGCGGCACCGTCGATGCGCCTCAAGCTCCGGAGTAGGAGGAAGCTTCTGCCGAGGACGGGTGTCATAACCGCGCTAGAGCCATCCCGGGCACGATAAGGCGGGTTGTCATGTCCGAGGATGGAGGTCGCCACAAGGGTACGCTGCTGTAGTTTAGGATGGGTGGCATGCTTAGGAATGCGTTGGGTGCTGACCGCCCGACGAGGACTCACTATTCTTTTGGCACGGTAACAGGCAAGACTACACAAACAACAACAAGTTACAGTTTTACATCTTCTTCTCGTACGGACCCAGGGCCTTCGGGCCTCTTTCGTCCACCTTCGTCACCTCGCCCAGCAAGGAGTGCTACGATCAAGGAGGCGTGTTATTGTCCCCGGGCCCCCGTACATCCCTGGCTCGGGACATTATTACCTACTATTCTGGAGCCGGTAACCAGATACATCGACTTGCCATACCTGTAAATTTCTGTGCTTCGTATTAATACCAACGTAGACTACTTTATCACCTACCTTCAGCTTAACCACAGGGTTCTCTGTACGTGCTGAATATTTCTAAGGAACTAGAGTGTCATTTAACTGCTTATACTGGTAGTGCCTTCGGTTACGAAGGGTACGTACAGCCCAAACAGGATTAATTCGGAGCACGCCATATGTGGCACACACGAAAAAAAAGTATACAAACTTCAAGTTAAATAATTTAATAATCTCAAGAACCGAATGCTCTCTCAAAATCCACGGAAAAATAGAGGCTTTCGCGTGAAATTGCCAACTGTTTGAGTAGGATATACGATTCCGGAGATGACGAGAAAACGTTAAGTACGATGATGCCGGGTCTGGGTTTGAAAGCCTCTTTTTTGCGTGTAGACGGTGTTGGGATTTATGATGCGTGTAGATAAGGGATTACCAGCATTACATGTATTGTAATATTACCACTACATGTATTAATATCTATTGTCTCTCCGTAGGGGATCTAAGCTAAACCAGCACTTGTTGATAGCGTATGTAGGCTTCTGTAAAAATTAGACTTGGAGTCAAGTGAGTCAACATAACGCATGTAACCTCTCACCTTTCGGAGATGGGCGGACATCAAACCAGGGTTCGCATACAGCATATCCACCTACGGCGCCAACAGCGCCTGGCAGATGTACGAGCACAGGCGAGGTAATCGTCGGTGTCGCAGTGGGTCCATACTTGAACGGCCCCGTCACGGCGTCGGTGTCGGCCTCCCCGGTGTCGGTGTTGGGGTTGGGATGCCGGCGATCGGTGTTGGTGGTCTTCAGTCTTGCGTCATCGGCGCCACAGCAGCGGAGGTTTTACCGTAAAAACGGGGGAGGGCTGCTGCGGCGACCGAAAAGCAAGACTGGGGGTGTTGGTGGTGGCCTACGTCGGTTCACTAGATTGATTGATAGTGATTTGAAAGAAACCGATCTTTTTGGCCGGAATTCCGGGAATCCTCTCCTACGGATAGGTCGTAGGAAATCCGTGGGGGGTTCCGCGATTGAATAATGGATGTCGCGCAGATACTGCGGCTGCGGCCGTAGCATTTTTATTAAAACGTAGCATTACACTGGCACTATAATATGGTATACCTTAATACAATAGTAATATGCTATAATTCAATAGTAATATATTGTAATACAATAGTAATTCTCTGAAATTTATTTCAGAGCTAAGGAGGGATCCGAGTGGACGTCTTATTCCTTAAAAACACTATGACCTGGTAATTTATGGGTGATAGATGATATTAGTTCATAGAGGTCTCGTGGAAAAACCATGTAAGTACTCTACAGTCACTTTCATGAATCATAATACCCTCTGAATATGATAAATTACTGGGATGTTGCTTGTAACGTCCACCTCGCCTCGGTACGAGTTTTGGAGGTTGCGTGAAGGGATCATGCACTTCTTAAATACGTTCGAGTTGCCTACACATGTAGCCATATCAAACGCACAGGCTAATTTATATACTTGAAGTATTGGTTAGTTTTACTGAGATAGAAAGTATAATACTGATAAGGTTTCGTGCTACTTCGTCCATGTGGTGCGTCCCTCCACCAAAGTGCATTTAGAACTGGTGTGGGACTATACTTGCATTTGAAACCCAGGTGACTGGCACGATGCAGATGGTGCGGCTGCGAAGCAGGCGCACCAGATGCTCCTCTTGGTCAATGGTATGCGAACACGAAGAAATGTAAACCTCTGGCGATAGTAGAGAAAGAAAAAATGTAGTATAATGACCAGCAAACAATACAGTTTCTAGCAGCTTTTCCTGGGATAGGAGCGAAGTGTATAGCCCAGCCCAACAAGGATTAATTCCATGGGACGTAACTGATATACCGGTGCGCTACCGGTGGCTAAGGGGGTCCCCAAAAGGATTAATTGCGTGGGCAGTTTGGTACCGATATACCGATACACTACCGGAGGCTATCGGGGGTTCCCAAAAGGATTAATTGCGTGGGCAGTTTGGTACCGAGATGCCGATACACTACCGGAGGCTAACGGGGGTCCCCAAAAGGATTAATTGCGTGGGCAGTTTGGTACCGATATACCGATACACTACCGGAGGCTAATGGGGGTCCCCAAAAGGACTAGTTGCGTGGGCTGTTGGGTACCGATATACCGGTGGCTAATTGGGACCCCCAAAGCTTTCTTTACAGTTATGTAGCAATAAATACCAAAGGGGCAAGGCGAGGACATGAGCGCCCTGGCGGCGGTGTTCTCACTCCCTGTATTAGGTTCATGCCCAGGCAGATGCTGCGGCTGCGAAGCAGGCGCAGGAGATGCCCGTGGCCAGCACTAAAAACAAAAGGACTTTGTAGGGAGAAAGTGTATGTGTGCGTGTTGTGCCAACGGAGCGCCAGGATAGGAAGGCTTCTGCGATGGCAAAGAGATAATATTTGAGTTGACTGAAAGAAGGTTTGAGGCTAGATTGAAGATACTTGACTGAACCAGCTTCTGAAGCCGTTAATAAAGCTCAGTCTACAATTTTCTAACGACTCAAGAGGTAGAGCATGCGCGAACCTGACTGTGTTGTTGTTGTTATCTGGGTTTGTGCTCCGATAGACAACTATATTACTGCTACATGTTGTCTATCTAACGTAAATCCTATCCCAGCCTTCGCGAAGCCCTAGTTAAATTTCAGAGCTTCTTCGTGCGAAGCGCGACTTTGTATATTATAGTGCTAATAGTAGTTTTTTACACGTAGTATTATACGAACACTATAACATACTTCGAATTATTATATTAGATTATGTATGACCAGCGCTACTAGCCCAACCCTCTAGTCCTGGTAGTGCAACGGGTACCGTTTTACCGTAAGCCCTATGCAGGGGTTCATATCATCGGCCAATTTGATATCTTTGTACCAAATTGCATGGGGCTAAGATCACATGATCCGTATCTGCAGCTACTACGGTATCAATATCCTATCAAATATTTGATACCTGTATTCAATACCGGTAGGCATCACAGAATGTTGTTCCGGAGGTCAATAAACCATATATTTTTTTCGTTACAATCCTTTTTTATACTAGAGATCCACCAAAAGTTTGTTGTACGAACTGTACTCCATCAAGTTAAGACCCCCCCTGCTACAACTTCTAAGTTCTTAGCCTAGAAGTTGCCATGCAATCTATTTTGATAGTATGCTGGTCTGGCAGCCCGCGGATCAGCAAAGGAGATGATAGTAATATTTTATTCACGAATTCTGTCCGAATGCTTTTGCAGCTTGACGTGCGCCTGAAAAAGACTTTGATGTTCATTTTTACCGCGTCGGCGGAAAGTGGCACAAGCCGTTTGGACGATCAAGGAAGCTAGCAACGAAGGTGAGGCGCGCCACAACTTTAGAGGTCCACACGATCTCATGGTCGGTAGTACTTGCTAATAACTCACTACTATAGTAATATTGCTCGATTAGGCTTGATAACGAGGATGGGCTAATAGCTTTGATGGCGCTAAAAGACTAATACTATATTAGTTTGGCTGAAAATAATAATATTATTAATTCATATCATGATACAAAATGTAACTTATTTTGCAAATATATAGGCGTATTATCATATTGCAGAAAAATGGTCAAAGAGAGATAATGTGCAAGTATATAAATCGACGCTAATATATAACACCAGTATATGTATCCTGTCGGCACACGTCCATATTTTAGATTGGTATTTCAAAGATGTAATACAAGCCAGTACAATTGTATTACTACTTAAGTACTAGTGTAATACTAGTACTACAGAATTCAACAAGAGTTGTCAACACAGCAATTATAATATATGAGTACGGATTTCTAGTGTGAACTCGCCTTCTTTCGACCTCCGTAGAAAAAGGTTGATCTGCACACAGGGGTTTGTCTTAAGCACGCCCGTAGCAGATCGAGTTGACGATGGAGTGCAAATGCAAGGAGCCCTGCAAATGCATGTCGATGGTACTGTATTATAGTAGTATTTTGTTGTGGGTCGAGCATGCGATGTACTGTATTACTATGTAGCTGATAGAGAGACCCCCTCGATTTTGGTAATGATTATTATATTGCAGGAGTATCAGTCAGTACCCGATTTTGATAAGTTACATTTTTCTGCCGCGGCCAAACACAGGTATTTCGATCTGTAAACTTGCTCTCTCCGCAGAAGAACGAGGTTCCACTAAAATCAGTGCGACACTGTTCTCTTGGCCGCACGTCTACATAAGACATGAAGCTTTTGTGTCGCCGGTGACCTTGCCCCAGCCTTGCCCCGTCAAGGCCAGCGAATCCAGCCGCGCATATCCGGGCTTAGCCCTATATATACTTCCTATCAAGCGTGGCAAGAAGCAGATGGTGGAACTCACCAACGTGTACTTCGCGAGGGACGTAGTGCACAATCTCAACTCCTACGGGCTGCTCGACAAACGAGGCTTCGAGCTGAGACAGCAAGCCGGGCGACGCTTCGTTGTGGCCAAGGAAGGTGGACGCGTGGCGTTCGACGTCGAGATGCGGCACAACGTGTTGGCCGTGCGCGCTGCTGTGGGGCCGAGACATGAGTTGCCCTCGGACGTGATCATGGCCGCGCTGAGCCAGGAGCTCACGGAGTCTGCGGAGGTGTCGGGCGACAGCAAGGCACGCTACTGGACTTTCACAAGCGGCTGGTCCATCTCAACTACGATACGGTGGAGCTGCTAGCCAAGGACCCGAGTTCAGGCATCTACCTGACCGACCACAAGCGTGTCAATTGTCTCACGTGCGCCGGGGTGTCTAAGGATTTCGTCAGATAAGAACACTAGTAGTAAACGTTTACAACTCAGTTAAACCCATACTCACAAATGTCCTTAAAGCCATACCCACTAGGGACCCCACGGCCGATTGCAGGTCCCAGGACCTCGGTTTAGTGATGCCTCCTAACCCGCGTCATTTTTGCGTAGCGAAAACAGTGCAAGGTCTGCGAGTTGTAAAAAGTAAAGTAACTAAAGCAAGGGTAGCCGAAAACGTTGAAAAGCAAGCTCGCAGTAATTGAGCTACGCCCAAAGATAACATTTGTTGAAACTAAGGTTGAATACAATATCAAGGCAATGCAAGCTCTGCTTCCAAATGAAACCCAGTAACTTGATCATCGTGCGTCTTATGAAGGCCTGACCAAAAGAACACGCTCGGCTATTGTTTTCCTGGAACATAGTTAAATCTCGACTGAAGCATCTTCGGAGTTGACGTTGGCTTTTTGGATTAAAGATGGTACCGATAAGACTTAGCCCTGTTACTGTACACGGCGTCCAAGATAAAACACTAGATCACGGATTGGTATGGTTACATTGAACGCTCACACACGACAAACATGTCGGTGTTTCGAAACATAGCGAAGAGGACGACCTTTGGATATCACATGCTTGAAATATGTATTACGTGTCGCTCTCTAAACCACGCTAAGCTTGTTACTCTCGTTCTTGCTATTCATTGATTCGTTCTTCTCGGGCCAGTTTGCTTCATCAGGCACATTATTACTAAAATAGCTCTCATTTCAGGCTCGTTATAAACCAAAACCTTCTGTTCTCTGGATAGTTATATCCAGAGTCTAAGGCGGGATCGCCAGGCCTCGCTAATCCTGTATAAACCTATTTTTGAGTACTTTTGTAATATCTAATAGTATGGGTGCGCACCGTTTAGATGAGAATGCGATGCGATATTACATTACCTGTTTGATTTTATACCAAACGTGGTGAATGTTGACCCAGTCGGTGAAGAACGACATTCATGCAACAACCACGGAGGGTCACAGTCGTGCAACAGTCGTGCAGCACTCACGCAACATTGCTGCTTCACACCTAAGTTACATAGATTGACTCATTGCTGTTACCGTCGAACGACAAAATACTTGCATGACAAGGACAAAACTAATGCATAATATTGACAAAACTCATCCATTCCAACAGTGACAAAACTAATGGATACGTGCTAGAGATACGCGGAAGACAGTAAAAAAACGAAGCAGCTTGACGAATGCACACCTCCTCAGTTTTAAACCTCCATGATGTCCCGAGGAAGACCCCGTACGCTACCGTTGTCGCTGCCAAGACTCCTCCCTGAGGTCGTTCTGGGCTGCAACACGTTGGAATTCGGTCGCGCTAGATCAGGCCCGTACGCCGACGTCTCCAGCAGCAACAGTGTGTGGCCGTGGACCATGCACGACAGACGGCAAAAGAGGCAAAAGAGCTCACGATGGCGTATAAGCATGGAGAGAAAACCTGCAATAAGATGTAGCATCTCGTTCACACGAAGGTCGGCAACAGCGCCAGTTACTACAGTAGATCGGCAAGGAGACGCGGCAAGCAAGATGGAGTTAACTGTCTTGCTTGCCGCGCCTCCATTGCCGACAGCGTCGATTTCCATGTAGATCATTTCCTAAACTTTGCCGAAGATTGCACCCCGGTCTGCACTTAGCAGCTCTGCGACCATAGCGGTGATGAGGCACGCCTCTGCCCAAGCGCCTACTGGATAAAGTATTGAGTGCCTACTGGATAGCTATCTTCCTGACTCAGGACGTGAGCGCTAAACCGAGTTCACCCCAGAAGCGCAGGCTGGCCTAGAGCAGTCATACAGCTGCAAGCGGTTGACGATAACCGTGATCGATGATATCGCAGCTTGGCACATTAGAGAGGGAGACTCCGAGAGTATTGTAGACGACGCTATCGGCAATGGAGGCGCGGCATGCCATACACTTAGTATAACTTCTAGTAACAAATGCAGTACGGTACTAATCGATCAAAATTGACAAAACCATCCATCCAGGCTGTCCAAGGATGGATGAATTTTGTCACAATTATGCATTAGTTTTGTCCTTGTCATGCAGGTATTTTGTCGTTCGACGGTACCTACATAGATTGTGTGCGTTGACGCTTGGGTCGATAGATAACTAAGTGAAAGGCAGCGTACTAACGTTAAGTTTAAACATTGGATTGACGCACATTACCGTACCGGTCACAGTTCATCTCTATGACATCGTTGGCTTCTGGACATCACTTCTTTTGCTGCGTCCGGAGACGAGAAAAAGTTTAGAAGCAACGAAATTCGACTAAAAGGCGCCGAGATTCTTCCGACTAACGTTGTAAGCCGGCGCCTTCTTCTGGGCTAGATTAACGTTCGTGCAGTACTGGTGCACCACTGTAGGTGGCATGGGCATATCCAGAGCTTCACCGGGTAACGCACGGCATTAGTTCAGTATCTAATACGGGATCACTCGAGATCATTCTGTGTGTGCTACTGGATCAATGATCCTGATCCTAGTCCTGGTGCGGTATCACATGATACATGATACCAATATTATACCAGGTCATATCAACATATCAATGCATATCACCAGCGAATATGAATCCCTGGCCCTATAGGGATTAATTCAAACGCGAAAAAAAGGTACCGGTTCGATACAAACTTCAAGTGACCGGTTTTATAAATCCTCCAATTTGTATCTACTACGAGAGAACACCGTTTTCCACTAGATAATATATACGGTTTGACAGGCAAAACGGAGGCTTCAATGGTATGTTACGTTAGGGTTTGACTGGCTAAATGTAGGCTTAAATGGTATGTTACGTTAGGAAAACTTCCCCGATTGACAGTGAATGAAGGTTTACGCTGTACATCTCCTTCTCCGCGTGGGTCATTCATTATGCAGGGCGTGCAGTCGGTTCTGGAGGCGGTACACACGACCACGGGGCAGCCCTGGTGGGCGAACCGCCCACCTTCGTCTAGCGCCACAGCGCGCCCGTCGCCCCGCGCGGCGCTGAGGCTGAGGCCAACGACGTCGTGCTAGTGGTTCTCATGCTGCCGGGCCACACGGACACGTCGTTCGCGGCGAGCGCGTCCCCACGATCGTGTGTGTGAGACACGTGCCCGAGGGCGCGGCCAAGGACGCCAAGGGCGTGGCCATGGTGGGCCAGGGCATCATCTTCGACACGGGCGGTCTGTCCATCAAGACGGGCGGCGCTGCTGGCCGCCTTTGAGGCCGCGTGCCACACTGTGGTGTAGTACCCCGCGGAGGAAGTGGGCACACCGGGCGCCGGAGGAAGAAGGCGCCGAGATGGAAGTCGACGGACTTGAGTGATGGACTCCGACGCGGCGGAGGAAGCACGACGCGGTTTGATGGGCGCAACAGCTCGACGGGAAATGCGACATGGGTGATGAACCGTGGGACATGATACCAGAATCCAGTACGACGCGTAATCATCCGATGAGTCGACCCACACGCCTGTTTCGGCGAAACGTGCCAACCCCAAACCCCGCCGAGCAAAACGCGCCGACCCAAACCCCGCCGACCAAAACGCGCCGAGACGAGATCTTGATTACGCCACGTAAATCAGGTTGAAGGACGGTAGTGCAAGCACGACAGAAGTAAGGACAGGCGCAGACCAGTAGGCTTAGCAAGCAGTAGTACAGAGTAGCCAGTAGCAAGGACATAGGATAGGGTAAGGACTCAGTCCCGAAATTTCTCTGAACCACAAAGACCTCCCGTCTTCTTCGAGGTTCCAGGGGAACCACCAAGCGCCGGCAAGTAGAGCCGCCTCGATATCGCGGCCCCCCGACGCCTGCTGGTTTGGGTACTCACCCCCCCCCACAGACCCGTGCTGGAACAAAGGCACGTTAAACGTATACCGTTTAGGTGGGCGCTCGATAACGCGCTGCCTAGGCGAGGGACCGCACTGGCCTGATAACCGCCGTGCACAAGACCCCCCGTGTAGGCCCGATAACGCCACACAAGCCCCAGGAAACGCCGGCCTGATAACGCCGAACGCCCGACGGGAACGCCAAGGAAACGCCGGCCCGATAACGCCGCACGCCCGAGGCTCGACACCCTACGACAAGGAACAAGCGTCTACACAAGAACCCCCCCCCCAACTCTGAAGCCTGCGAAGACTTGAGTCTGTATTTCGAAGACACGCTACTCCAACAACCGGGTAAATTACTCGACGCGACCGCGATCAAGACGCGCCGAGTTTGTGCGAGACCGACCCCGTGAGATTTCTGCGAGGCCGCTACTCCACAATGGTGCCGCGACCCGGGCGTACTACTTCGAATGACGGGCTAACGATCCAAGAGGCATCGGAGGCAGGTGCGCAGTCGGCTGGAAGGTCGCCGACCGCAATAGAGCACAGTGAGAGCCCTGTCGCGTCGTGGAGCTCTGAGGGAACCTTCACGACAGGCCACGGGACCAGCGACGACCATGAGGGCTACGAAGAACAGTTTGCCGTTCCCGATACGGCTCCCGACGAGGGAGCCGCCAAGGGCCGCGACGCAAGTCGCGGTCCTATCGGTCTGAAGCCTGCAAAGGCCGACGACCAACAACCAACCAACGCCAAAGCAACCACGAAGCGCAAGTCGTCCAAGAAGAAGTAAAAGAAGCTACGCGCGCCGGACTCGGCGGAGGAGTCGGTGTCCAAGCCGCAAGGCAAAGATGCGGGACGCCAGTACACCGCCGAAGAGGTACGGTACGTCGTGGCGCGCACGGAACTCTTCCGTCTGCTAGAACAAGACCCAATCTTGGTCTTCCTCGAGCCCATGCTGATGAGCGACTTCACAGGCCCTTTCGTGGCGCCAGACTTCGATAGTCTCACCAATGTCGCCTACGCCGCGCCGACTCTCTTCCAGATGTTGCGTGACTCAGCGTTCGTGTTGGGAGCTTTTGAGATGGAAAGGCTGTGCGATTGGGACCTCAAGTCTTGGTTGCGCGCGATTCGCGTCGTACAAGAGCCCTTAACGATTCTGGCTGGATCAGTCAAACAAGCCGCAACGAGTCCCGCAACGGGCCAGGATGCGCCGGGTCCCTCGGCGGGCCTAGCTCAGACTTCGACGACCACGCCTTCGCCTCTACCTCGATACCAATCGAGCGTAGACTCCGACAGCAGTCTCGAATCGCCCAAGCGCATGCCAATGAACCGGCCGCCGCGCGCCATGCAGCTATCCGCGGCACCCGCGCGCACAGAGGTGACAAAACCCGCCGAAGAGGTGCTCCCCAAGGCCTTGAGAGATTCCATCATCAAGCTGATGCAGGCGACAGTAATGAGCACCGCGCACGCTGACACCGCTGCTATTTCCACGGCGGCTCGGCCCCAGGAGGCAGCGGATGTCGCTATGGAGTCGGTCAGTTCGCACTCTTCGACGAAGTCCGGAGCTCGACGCGCGGACGAAGACCCCGACGACCTGTTTGACTTGGATATCGGAGCGCCGAGAACCACAGCCGTCATCTCGACGGCGACAGCCGGCGGTGTAGGTCTCGCTCGTGTACGCCTCTCAGCATCTTCAGAGCTGAAAGAGTTCTCAGGACGGGACGCCGGCGAAGAAAAAGCCAGACTATGGCTCAACCGTCTGAAGTCCGCCGCACGACGCGACGGAATGACGGGTGAAGAAGTGTGCGGGCAGTTCAGCGACTTGATGAGCGGCCCAGCGCGTCAATGGTATCTTCAGTTGCCCAAGAAGGTCAAGAAATCATGGACCGAGCTAATGGAGAAATTCCGCGTACAATACTGCGGCAAGGGCGTGTCAATGGCCAGCCGCTATTACCACGCGGCGCAACGCCCCGACGAGACCCCTCTGGATTACTTGTACCGGCTCAACGTCGCGGGCCTGAGGGCCAACGTTCCGTACGCCGATGGTTCGACTGAAGAGAAACGTGAACACGTCGAGCATTTCATCCGGACGCTGAACACGCAGGAAGCCGAACTCGCCTCACGTCTCACGCTGATGGAGGTCGCCGACTCGGAGGCGCTGGAGAAGAAGCTGCGTGCCCGACAACGTGGATTGGCTCACCAGAAGAAGACTCTCTTCGGCTCGAACAAGTTCCGCCAAAAGGCGCCGACTCCTCCGACTCAGCCGGCACGCGCTGTGCATGCGATTCACGTCGCACCGGACGAGTACGACTCGGAACGGGAAAGTCGCGACAGCGACGACCGCCAGTACGACCAGGACGAAGAGGACGAGGAACGCGCCAAGCTGTTCGTCACGGGGCAGGCCCCGTCGGGAGAGCCGGCGCGTCGCAACTTCGATCCCGATGACTCGGGACGCGATCGCCCGCGGTGTCGCCACTGTGGTTCACGTCGCCACTCTGAAGGAGACTGCTGGAAGTTACTGACGTGTCAGAAGTGCAGCGACCAGCACCCGACGGAGCGATGCTTGAGGGTGTGTAAGGCCTGCGGTGACATGCACGAAGCCGGAGAATGCCCCATGGAGGAATTCTTCAACCAATTGCGCCAGTGGTTTGACCCGAATAAACACGCGGGAATGCTGCCGTCGGCCGCCGAGAAGATGTTAAACTAGGGCGCTCGCTGGTTTGGAAACCAGTACGAGACGAGCGACCTGTTTCCGTCTATGCATATGTGACCAAGAAGTCGCGAGAGGTGTTTAGTGAGAACCGGACTTCCCTGAATGATAATACATGTGAAACCAACCTGGAGTGCACCATGCGAGAACGCGCGCCGAGAATCTCGGCGGTCCGACGTACAACGGACGACGAGTTCACACGTGAACCACCCCTGGACGAGATCGACTTGCAACCAGGAGAGCGACGCGGATACTGGAAACATTACGCGCCGCACAAATGGTACAAGCAGGCCAAGATTCATGGAAAGCTGAACAACCACCGTGCTGTGTTATTGCTCGACACAGGTGCCGAGGTGTCCATCCTGGACACCACCTTTGCTCGTGAGGTAGGCTGCCTGATCGACACGGAGATCACGCAAGAGTGTGTGGGAATTCGTGATGAGACATATTACACGGTGGGGAGAACCAGAGTCAAAGTTACCTTGGCTGGGAACTTGGTGTACTACATGCACCTGTGGGTCGGCGACTTGGTCGGTCAACACGCAATCCTGGGGATGAACTTCATGGTGCCAGCGGGGTGCGCATCGACACTGCGGACGGCACGACGTGCCTCCCCGACGAGGTCCACATCCAGATGATCGGACGAAGACCGCTATATGGCACACGGATGAACCCGGTCAACGTCAAGGCGCCTGTGAGACTCGAGCCAGGGGGCACACACGAAGTCCTGCTGAGGCCGGATCGAAACGCGCCGTTCCTGTGGGTAACGCGAGCAGAATCGTGGGTGACGACCTTTGTCAAAGGGAGAGCGGGAAGGAAGACTTACCTACGTGTCACGAACATCGGAGACGCGGCGATAACCCTCGACGCGCATGAGACGCTGAGGTGGTGGACGCCGTCTGATGGCCAGCCGCGGAGCCGTGGGTTTGTTTGACTGGGCTCCCCTAGGTACCAGCAGTGGCAGAATGTGGCGTACGGCGCGACGCGCGACGCGGAGGAAAACTGGATCCCAGCCGAACCCGACGGGCCGAAGACGAATCGCCCCTCGTATCCGACGCCTAAAGCCATTTTGCGCCCGGAACCGAGGCGACTCGAGACGCGACGCGCGGTGACCTCAGTGTTGGCGACGGTCGCGAGAACGCCGAAAGTAGGCGGGGTACAGGAGCCGCCCGACGACCACAAGCCGAATGCGGACGGAGAGATGGCAGAAGGCGAACCCGCCATGCCTCCGGCGGTGGCTGGAAGCGCCACGATGAAGCAATCGCCAGAACCAGGACTCGCCAAGCCAAAACTCGACGAGCCGAAACACGACGAACCGAAACTCGACGGGCAGGAGGAAGACGACGCAGTCCTCATTCACGAGGGGTCCGACCTTTTCGCAGAGGATCTCGAGTCGGAGATGGCAGTTCTGCCAGATCTCTCGCTGATCGCCGAGGTGAAGATCGAGGACTTGAAGGTCGGGATGCCGACGGGACTCCCGCCCGAGGAAGCCGCGAGACAAGAAACGCGGTTACGCCAAATCATCTGGAAGCGACGGAAGTGGTTGATCGGCAAGGGAAACGCCTTGCCGCCAGCCGCCCTGGGGGTGGTCTGCGACATCGACGCGGGCGACGCAACACCCGTCGCGCAACGCGTCCGGAAAATCCCGCCGCTGTTCCGAGAGAAGGTCGCCGACCTGATCAAGGGGCTGCTGAGTGCGAGGATGATCCAGAAGTCGAAGTCACCGTGGGCGTCGCCCATTGTCGTGATTATAAAAAAGAACGGCGTCGACATTCGGCTCTGCATTGACTACAGGCTCATCAACGGGCTGACGCAGCTGATGGTTTACCCCATGCCACTCGTCAACGACTTGCTCGAAGACTTGGACAAGTACCTGTGGTACTGCTCCCTCGACATGGCGAGCGGCTTCTGGGTCGTCCCCATGGCGGACAGGGCCCGGCTCATCTCAGCTTTCATCACGCCGATGGGCCTGTTCGAGTGGCTGCGTATGCCATTCGGCCTGTGTAACGCGCCGCAAATTTACCAACGTTTGATTGACAACGCGCTCTACGGGTTCCTGAAGCTGTCTCCGGATGACAGCACCCGAGATGTGTTCGAAAACGGCGAACCGGCGAAGCCAGGTATTCACTCTGTTCTGGGACGGAGGTCGTACATCGACGACATCCTTATCGGGGGCACGTCGTGGGACGACCTGTGCGAGAAAGTCGAACGCCTGCTGGATGTCTGCGAGCAGTGGCACTTGTCCATCAGCGTCGAGAAGAGCGAGTGGGGCATGTCCAAGGTCGACTACCTAGGTCATCGAGTCTCGGGACTCGGTCTCGAGGCGAAGCCAAAGAATCTGGAGGCGCTGACGGCCCTCGAGTTCCCGCGCACGCTCAAGGGTCTGCAATCGTTCTTGGGTAGTCTCAATTACTACCACCGGTTCATTGCAGACTTTGCAGTGTACGCGACCACGCTGTACTCGCTGACGGAGGCCGATTTCGATGAGTACGTCACGCGTCCAGAATTCCGCGAACAAGAAAAATGGAGCCACGCGCCGCGCGCCTTCGACGTGCTCAAGACGAAACTCGCCGAGACACCGATTCTGAAACACTTCGACGAGAGCCGAGAATTAGTCGTGATCGTGTACGCTAGCGACTGGGCCATCTCAGGGGTGCTCACACAGGTCCACGACGATGTGTACATGCCGGTGAAGTTCACCAGTCGCACGCTGAAGCCCAATGAGTTGAACTACGACATCGTCGAAAAGGAGATCTTGGCCCTGTTGCGCGTCTTGAATGAGTGCTACACGATGCTAGCAGGGAAATCGGTCCGCGTCTTGACACGTCACACGACGCTCGCCTGGTTGTTCCGGTCCAAGGGATTGCAGGGGCGACTGTCACAGCGGGCCGCGATTCTTTCGCCGTGGAAGTTGGAGATCTGCCGATCCATGAGGGGAGAAGAAGAACTCCTCGGCACGCTGGCTGCGAGCATTACACCGCGAGCCTTCGTAGACGCAGCGCTAGAAGAGATCGCCCCATGGCAACGGGCGTCCAGGATTGTAGTCATTCCAGTCCCCGGCGTGGCGAGCGACGAGATCTTGCACGTATTGAGCTTCGATGGATCGGCTAAGGCAAAGCGAGAAGGCGGAGCATATAGTGCTGTCATCTGGCGGCTGCCAGACTGGGAGATCGTGCGCGCCGCGTCGGGGTATGCGACGGACCTCACGGTCAACGAGGCGGAATACCGCGGGCTGCTACTTGGGTGTTCCCTCCTAGAGGAGCTCGACGACGTCACTCGACTCGTCGTATGCGGAGATTCCAACCTTGTTATCAGGCAGATGCGGGACGAGATGGACTGCAAGTCACCCGGTCTGAAGCTGCTGCGACAGAAGACGCGGAACGCCCTCCAGGCATGGCCGCACTGTGAACTCTTCCACGTACGACGAGACTGGAACGCCAGTGCCGACATGCTGGCTGGACAAGCTCTGCAACGTCAAGGGGGCCGCAACGTGCACAGTCCCGAGGAGATTCAAGATCTGAAGACGCTGAACCGCTTGGAAAAAGTCATCCGACCACGGACGTCGAGTCCCGAAATGGCGGCTCCAGCCAATCTCGACGCGAAAAATCGTGACGCGGAAGACGGCGACGCGGGAACGCGCGACATAGATGATCCCGCCGGAAATGCCACGGACGCGGGACGCGGGAAGACGCAAGTCCTCGCAGTGATAACACGCTCGGCTGCCGCACGCACGACAACACGCAGGAGCCGACCTCCCGAAGTTCTGGAGGAGCTGGTGGTGCAACGACTACGCCTGGACCGCATCCGCGCCGCCCAGGACGAAGAGGTCTGGATCGTCAACCTCAAGAAGTATTTCCGCGGCGACGTCGGAGACCTGTCTCGACGCGAGGTGAAGAACTGCCAAAAGCTTGCGCCTCAGTACGAAGAGGGCGAGAGCGGACTGCTCTACTACCAGTCGAGAAACGACGACTCCGCCGAGGGGTGCGACGAGATGATGAAGCTGGTGATCCCGGAGACTCTTCGGGAGGATGTACTCCACCACTATCACGCGAGTCTGGAAGGCGGACACCAGGGTATTGGCCGCACATACCAACGTGTGAGGCGCCACTTCCATTGGCCAGGGATTTTCAGAAGCGTCCAGCGCTACGTCGGTGAATGCACTGACTGCGAGACGGGAAAAGGTCGGTCAACCATCCAGGGCGAGTCGCCGGGCAACATCGTCGCGACGTACCCGTTCCAGGTCATCGCCATGGACCATATCCCGTCGTTGCCGTCGTCCTACAAAGGCAACACAGAGTTGTTAGTCTGGGTCGACCTCTTCACGGGGTTCGTCGTGGTCAAAGCGAATGCGTCACGAACCGCCCAGACGGTGGCCGAGGCGTACGAGGAGGCGGTATTCAGGCGTTTCGGCGCGAGTGAGGCTATCCGCCACGACCGTGAGCCGGGCTTCATGTCGGACTTCTTCAAGGCGTTCAGCAAACTCATGGGTCAGAGACAGCGAGCGACGCTTGCTTATCATCCACAAGCCAACGGCGCTGCAGAACGAATGGTTCAAACGGTCACAAGAGCGATTAAGATGTAGATAGCAGACGTCGACCAACGCGACTGGGACGAGTACGCCGAACGCCTTACCTTCGCGCTAAACACGTCGCACGACCGGACGAGGAACGAGACCCCGTTCTTCCTAGTGCACGGCTGGGATCCCCGGTCGACGCTGGAAGCAACGTTAGCTGTCGGAAACACATCGACCCGGGACGCCGAGGCGAGGCGGTGGAGGCTCCGTATCCAGCGACACTACAAGGTGGCAAGAGCACAAGCATTGGAGTTAGTCCGAGAGACCGTCGAAGAGAGAGCACGTCGACAAACCGAAAGAGCAACCCAACACGAGATCGCGGCGGGGTCGCAAGTTTGGCTGTACCTGGATCGGGTGAAGCCCGGGTATGCGCGCAAGCTCGCGCACATGTGGCACGGACCATTCCGTGTCGCCGAGCTGGTCAGCGCGTTCGCGGTGCGTCTCGAGACAACGGGTACACCCTATCAGTTGTACCCCGTCGTCCATATCTCCAAGTTGAAGCCCGTCCGGGAATTCCCGTCGCGACCCGCGACGCAGCTGACGATGCCGGCCGAGGAGCGTTTCGACTTCGATGAGGAGCTCTTGCCGGAAGACAGCTCGGAAGCCACACTGGAGCTGGAGGACGACGTCTTCGAGGTCGAGAAGATCGTGAAGGGCGGGCTACTCGATATGGACGCACGCGACGCGAGTTCGAGGTGAAGTGGAAGGGCTACCCGGATACGACGTGGGTCGACGAACTCGATCTGAACTGCGGCGGGCTGCTGTACGACTTCTTGTGCGAACGCACAGGACGCCACCGGTTCGAGGCGATGCAGTCGCACGAGGTCGCGAAGGGCGGGCTACTCGATATGGACGCACGCGACGCGAGTTCGAGGTGAAGTGGAAGGGCTACCCGGATACGACGTGGGTCGACGAACTCGATCTGAACTGCGGCGGGCTGCTGTACGACTTCTTGTGCGAACGCACAGGACGCCACCGGTTCGAGGCGATGCAGTCGCACGAGGTCGCGAAGGGCGGGCTACTCGATATGGACGCACGCGACGCGAGTTCGAGGTGAAGTGGAAGGGCTACCCGGATACGACGTGGGTCGACGAACTCGATCTGAACTGCGGCGGGCTGCTGTACGACTTCTTGCGCGAACGCACAGGACGCCACCGGTTCGAGGCGATGCAGTCGCACGAGAACGCAGAGGCAGCGGAGCCTGGTGGGTGAGCGCCTACGGGCGTGACTAGGTCGGCAGGGAGGCTGTCGACGGGAGGACCGGTGGGAAGCCTCGACTCTGGGAATGGCTGGAGCGAGGGATGGAGTGGGGGAAGTGAGGAGGACCAGCCTGTGGCTGAAGATGGGACGGCGGAGGGCCGTCTCATAAAAAGGATGTGACAAAGTGGAAAGAAAAGAAGGACACGAATCAAGGCTACGTGTTGATCTTAGGGCTACGGTACACTAAGCTCAAACCTGCTGTACAAACTTGTCGGCGAGACGCGGCACATGGAAAGCGGGGTGATCGCGCGTCACTCGGCAACGCTCGTGGGCGTCCATTTCAGCCACACTGAGCGGCGTCCGGTGAAATCGACGCCAAGGTTCCTGGGCATCGATGTCGTCGAGCGCGGCCTGCAACGTCGCATGCTGGAGGCTTGGATACCACCGTCCAATCGACGTATGCGCGGGCGGGAAGTAGAGCATCATGGGATCCAGCAAGAGATCCATGTCCGCTAGCCCCTGCTGGAACAACCCGACCGCCAGCTGCAACAAGCTGTTGAGGTGGTTGCCCGCGTGGGAGCGACGCGAGTTGCGATCTGTACACCACCTCTTCCAGGTCGCATCCTGCACGTGGAGCTCATGGGTGGACTCCCAGTAAGCCTGAGCCCAATGCTCGATGTGGCGCTGGAGCCGACGGGCGAACGGGCGGAACGCCGCATCACCAGGCGCGAAGAGAAGTGCTTCAGCTGCCTGGGCGAGGTACCGCCATGGCTGAGTCGCGTACAACGCCTCGACATTGGCCGGAGTCACGAGAGCGCGATTCCAGTTCGCAGGCTCGGGTGGTGCACGACGCGGAATGATCCAGCCAGGCGGCGGTAGGAAGAGCGTCCGCAACTCCTGCACGGTGATAAAGTGAAGGCGGAGACGTCGCACCCGTTTGGGCCAGGGGGCGTAACGACACCGTTGCCAGCCAGACGGGGTTCCAGCTGGCGGAATCACGGGGTCGAAGAAGGGCACCGCTGGAGAACTCCCAGCTGAGCCACTGGAAGCGGCGCTTGAAGACGAGGCACGGGACGACGAAGAGGTAGACGAGTCGTCGCCACTGGAGTCGCCCGAACTGCCTGGGCCAGGACCGAGCCCCCCGCTCGCTGCCCTGTGGCCCCTCGGCGAAGAGCGCGCTGGCCGCGCCGGGGGCACGGAACGCGCCGACCCCGTCGAACGTGTCGACGCCAGGGAAGCCGAACGTGAGCGTGAGCGCGAGTGCGAACCAGATCGTGGACGCGGAGGCGTGTGGGAACGCGACGGCGAACGAAGAGGCCGACGTGCCGGAGACGGCGAGCGAGACCCAGGGCCATGCAACCGGGACGCTTGGACCGTGCCCGCCGCGCTTGATCGTCGCTGTCTGAAGACTCGGAACCGAAGAGCGCCGCGTCCTCTCGGGCGCGCGTCGCAGCTGCAGCGGCCGCAGAGAGCGTAGCAGCGGAAGAAGCCTGCGCAGCAGCGCGGGACGAAGCCGTAGTGTCGGCTACCGTGGAGGGCCGCCGGCTACGTCGGAAGGGAGAAGAACGGGACGACGGAGCGGGCGCCGTTCCTGAGGGCCCCGATGCACGCGACTGAGAACTCGAACGACTCGGCGCGCCAGAGCGAGATCGCCGAGAACCAGACGGAGGAGAGGTAGGGGGCGGAGTCGGAGCCGAATGGAAACCCGAAGGACCGAGCGAAGAAGAGGTGCTAGTCGTGGAGCCAGTCGTCGCGGCCAATGAGCCCGTGCGAGTGCCCGAGCCCGACGCAGCGGGAGCGGGCGCAGAAACGGCAGGGGTCGAGACCGCGGCTATCGCAGGGACCGCTGCAGACGCCGGAACAGCAGGACAGCAGCGTTGACCTCCGCCGTGAAAGTGGCCTCGAGTCAGTTGATCAAACCAGCGGTGTCGATCTGTCCGCCTGCGCCCATTACGACACCGGCGAGACGATCGGCAAGCTCGTCACGAACCCGCTGCGCCAACTCTCGCCCCGACGCGCGTCACGGAGCATCCGACGCCAAGCCATGGCACGCTCGGCACGCTCTCGGATAGCCTAGTCGCGCTCCCCCTCCAACTCGACGACCCGAGCGTGGAGACGGCAGACCTGGGCTCCGTCGTCTTCTCGACGCCGCTGAGACGACCGCCGCACTGATATCCATCCAGCGCGATATTGTGCCGCGCGAGACGCGGCACCAAGTTCACCGGCTTGAGCTCGCGCCATCTCAGACTCGGCGGCCACACGGAGGGTCGTGGCAGTGGCCACCGACTCCTCCAGCTCGTGGATACGGGTCGCGCCGCGACGGAGCTCCTCGGCGTGAGCCACCAAGAGCGCATTGGCACGCCGAAGGTCGTCCTGTAGCGGGACGTTCAGGTTCTGGGCCGCCTCACTCTCCGCACGGCTCTGAAAAGCGACAGGCGGGAGACGCGGAGCTCTTCCGCGACCAAGACACGCCGCTGCCTCTGGGCGGCCAAGGCCAAACGAGCCTGATCCCGCTCAGCGACGGCAGCGTCTCGCTGCTGCTCAAGGGGCACCACGGCTTGACGAGCCCGATCCCTCTCGGCGACTGCAGCGTCTCGCTGCTGCTCAAGGGGCGCCACGGCTTGACGAGCCCGATCCCTCTCGGCGACGGCAGCGTCTCGCTGCTGCTCAAGGGCAGCCACGGCTTGACGAGCCCGATCCCTCTCGGCGACGGCAGCGTCTCGCTGCTGCTCAAGGGCAGCCACGGCTTGACGAGCCTGATCCCTCTCGGTGACAGCAGCGTCTCGCTCGCGTCTTAGAGCTGTTGAGATTCGACGCGCTTGATCCCGCATGTCGAGGGCTCCGTCGCACGCTTGCTCTGCAACCACGAGAAGGCGGGTCACGCGGTCACGCTCGGCGAGAGCGTCATCACGTTGCTGCTCAGCGGTGGCCACCAGCTGCCGCCCCCGATCACGTTCAGCTTCGGCAGCGTCCGCGCGCGCTTGGACAGGAGAGTGGGCAGCTCGAGCGGCCGCGAGGGCCACGCGAAGGTCGTCACGCTCACCCTGTGCAGCGAACAGCCGCGTTAGCGGCGTGGAAGATGGAGGCGGCGCAGCAGCAGCACGCGCTAGTTGAGCGGCATAATCGGCGGCCTGGTCTTGCGCCGCCTGGAGCTGAGCTTGAAGATCACGATATTGCTCAGCCGAGGAGTCTCGCTCGACGCGGAGTAGAGTCTCGGCAGCTTCAGTGCGGTCAGCACGAGCGCGGAAGTCGGCCACCCGACCTTCCAGATCGGCGTAGTCCCGCTCAACGCGTTCCCGAGAGAGGAGCGCCTGCTCGAGCCGGATCATGCCCGCACGATAACCCTCGCGAGCGCGATGCAGGATCGCGAGATTGCGGTCGTGCAGCACGGACGCGTGGGCGACCAAGCCCGCATTGTGAGCCGAGACGAGCTCGTACTGGGCACGCAACTCTTGGTTCTCGCGTAGGAGAGTGTGCGCGTCGGCAACGAGAGCCGTCACCGAATGGACGTGGGCGCCTAGAGCTGGAAGCTGGACTTGTAGGAAGACGGGGACGACGCGCGCCGAGGGCGCAGACCACGCAGCCAGCAGCCTCGAGGTCGTTGGTGTCGAGCTCTCCCTCCACAAGACCGATGTCGTCGGCATCGACGTCGCGGCGGCGAGCCATGAAGCTGAGAGCACTGCGAGACGGACCACGAGGCAGAGGACGCGACGGTGTCAAGACGAAGCCAAAGGCGCGGGGCAGGTTCTGCAACGACACCCCCACCTGGGGAGTGCGCGTGCGTGGCAGCGGGACGAATGTGGTGTAGTACCCCGCGGAGGAAGTGGGCACACCGGGCGCCGGAGGAAGAAGGCGCCGAGATGGAGGTCGACGGACTTGAGTGATGGACTCCGACGCGGCGGAGGAAGCACGACGCGGTTTGATGGGCGCAACAGCTCGACGGGAAATGCGACATGGGTGATGAACCGTGGGACATGATACCAGAATCCAGTACGACGCGTAATCATCCGATGAGTCGACCCACACGCCTGTTTCGGCGAAACGTGCCAATCCCAAACCCCGCCGAGCAAAACGCGCCGACCCAAACCCCGCCGACCAAAACGCGCCGAGACGAGATCTTGATTACGCCACGTAAATCAGGTTGAAGGACGGTAGTGCAAGCACGACAGAAGTAAGGACAGGCGCAGACCAGTAGGCTTAGCAAGCAGTAGTACAGAGTAGCCAGTAGCAAGGACATAGGATAGGGTAAGGACTCAGTCCCGAAATTTCTCTGAACCACAAAGACCTCCCGTCTTCTTCGAGGTTCCAGGGGAACCACCAAGCGCCGGCAAGTAGAGCCGCCTCGATATCGCGGCCCCCCGACGCCTGCTGGTTTGGGTACTCACCCCCCCCCACAGACCCGTGCTGGAACAAAGGCACGTTAAACGTATACCGTTTAGGTGGGCGCTCGATAACGCGCTGCCTAGGCGAGGGACCGCACTGGCCTGATAACCGCCGTGCACAAGACCCCCCGTGTAGGCCCGATAACGCCACACAAGCCCCAGGAAACGCCGGCCTGATAACGCCGAACGCCCGACGGGAACGCCAAGGAAACGCCGGTCCGATAACACCGCACGCCCGAGGCTCGACGCCCTACGACAAGGAACAAGCGTCAACACAAGACCCCCCCAACTCTGAAGCCTGCGAAGACTTGAGTCTGTATTTCGAAGACACGCTACTCCAACAACCGGGTAAATTACTCGACGCGACCGCGATCAAGACGCGCCGAGTTTGTGCAAGACCGACCCCGCGAGATTTCTGCGAGGCCGCTACTCCACAACACCAAGAACACGACGGACAAGACGCCGCCGCACGTGGTGCGGTGTGTGGTCGAGAACTCGGTGACTCGACCCGCGTGGACAACGAGCTCGTCATGTACTCGGGCAAGACCGTGGTGGACAACACGGACGCGGAAGGCCGATTGGAGCTGGTCGACGGCGTGGCGTACGCTGTCAAGCACTTGAACCCCAAGGTGGTCGTGGATATGGCCACGCTGACGGGCGCCCAGCAGGGGCGGACGGAGGGTCAAAATGGGGGGGCACCTGCCCCCCCATTTTTCGGAGAATTTTTTCGGATTTCCAGGGAATTACGCAAAAAATGGGGATTATCGCCCATTAGGTCTCACTCTGCCCCACTATTTTTGAACTGCCCCCTATGGGCTGCGTCCGCCTCTGGCGCCCAGGGCATCTCGACGGGTAACCGCATCGGCGCCATCTACACCAACAACGAGAACCTCGAGGGTCTGGCGGTCATGGCTGGGAAGATCTCCGGCGACCTGGTGCACCCCATGCCGTACGCGCCGGAGTTTCATCGCAGAGTACCATCGCAGACATGAAGAACTCCGTCAAGAACCGCGCCAACGCGCAGGTCTCGTGCGCCGGGCAGTTCATCGCCAACCACTTGGGCGAGTTCGAGCAGACGGGAGTGGATACCGCATTTCGCATGTAGAGCGCTACCGCGGCTTAACAGATACACCTTCAAATTGACCAATCAACGACGTAATAGAAATGTGCACGAGATCGCATGTAGAGCGATACACCCGTAATATGGGTATTTTACACCTTTTTTAGATACACCCGTAATATGGGTATTTTACACCTCTCCCACGCACGAGTGCGAGGCCGAGGACGCCGTCGGCAGGGGTTACTAGTAGCCCAAAAAACGGGGTAGTAGTATTACCGGAACTTCGAAATTGGAGGCATACTACTACTAGTAGAGATACCAACAATTGGGTAGTAGTAGTAGTAGTAGTAGTAGTAGTAGTATTAGTAGTAGTAGTACTATTAGTAGTACTACTCCACTACTACTCGAGGTACAATGGCCACCGTCATGTACTGTAAAGCTCCCACCGTACTCAATCTCTGTAGGAAAATAATCTTACTGAGCACGATAAAAAGATCTCAGCGCTAGTCATATACTACGTATTAAATTAATTGATGTGCGAACGAACTCCTGAAATTAAAAAATGATATAACAAGAAAACTTTATATGAGCTCCATTATCGGGATTACTACGTAGTATTCACTGCCAGAGAATAAACTGGTGTCCCATACACGCTATAAGAATCACTATTGACCTCATCGTATTCCTGACAATCCTTCATGGCACAACCCATGCTTCGTTTGTTGCGCTTTGAAGCGGTTTTGAAAATGGTGATCTTCCCCTAGGCCTAAATACGGGCCTAATTGAGAGCCACTCAATCTTGAATTGCAAGATGAGAACCGAGTTTGTTCGTTCAAAAGTATTACTTGAAGAGTACAATAGTAGTGGAGCTGATGTTAGTATAGTATCACTCATATTGAATACCGTACCATACGGTAGTAGTATTACCGGGGTGTACTATTTCAGCAAGTACTACCAACCCCTGCCCGTCGGGCTTCGCGCCGCAGCTCCCCAAGTACAGCGGTCATCTGCAGTGCACCAACTCGCATGGATACATCGACACGTCCACGGAGGAGTGACCCATCTGTACCGAGAAGCTCACTGCGTGCTGTAGGCCAACACGACAGCCCCAGAGCCCGCCCATATCTGCCACACCTGCATGTGTGCATCTCCCAGAACGTCGCCACCGACAAGCAGCTGGCGAGCGCCAAGCGCTTCAACTGCTCAGCTATCTGCCCGCAGGAGATCCTCGACACGGTGGCCGAGCGCAACGCCGCCGGTGTCGACATCGCCGATTCGTTCTCGCTCACGGCCTCACCCGCCGAGCTTCATGTAGTCTGCCCCCAAAATATATATGTGCTGCGCGCAGTTCTCGGTTGTGATGGTGCGCGTCGCCATCTTGCCGTTCTAAGTACACGGTAAGCACAACGAAAGCATTCCTCAATTATTTCAGCGCTACAGAAAATCTCATCAGCAACAGCAGTGACATGCGATCCAATTACTGTACTATTCTCATCAACGTATGGCCTTCCCGTTATTCACTGGAGAGGACGAGCGAGTGACGGGCTGCGACGTTGCTTTCACACAGTCAATTACTGTACTATTCTCATCAACGTATGGCCTTCCCGTTGTTCACTGGAGAGGATGAGCGAGTGACGGGCTGCGACGTTGCTTTCACCCAGTCGCTGCTGAAGGAAACGCTGGTTGGTAAGCAGATTTTAGTGTTTCTCTACTGTGGATCGGCCTTATCTACATGTAGTCAAAGAAAGCACATGTTTATTCTGCACTGGGAGTTGACAACAGTACATGTAATGGTCGACAAGTACATGTACAGTATTAATACATGTACTGTACCTTGGCAAACGAGACAAATCCCCTTTAACCCGCCAACCTTCCAGTACTAGACAGAAGGGGTGAAACGAGCGTTCCGCGGATTGCAGCCCCAGACCCCCGCGATAGAAAAATTAACTCCGAGTTGAGGCAACGGGTCCGCTCGCTGGAATGGTCGGCGTTGGGCCCGCCTCCGCAAATACCACGCGGCCCTGCTTCGCGGGCACCCCGCGTGGGTTTGCTGCGTCTACTGCTTTAGCCGCCTTAACTACTTTCGTGACGTTGTATTAAAGGTGCTGGAACGCGATTCGTATTGTACTCAGTGGTGTCGACCGTAAAAGATAAATACTGTACAGCCTAATTTGTCCCCATGTACCTTGCAGTGCACGTCCTGTGCAAGTTGCACAGCGAATCGACGGTTCTACTGGTTTCGATGAGGTCTACCGTAGACTCTGCGGGGAGAATTGGCACACTGCAGGTGCGTCGCATGGGGTACCAAAATGCAATCTGGTTCGGTTATGATTGGCTACAAATAGGAATCGAGATGCATGTAAGACCGACCGTCCACTCAAAGAAAGACTAAGGGTTAAGTAACTCTTCGAGTGCTATACCAAGTAAGTTGCATCTACGTGAAACCTGTGCGAATTTTATAGCTCTGTAGTGTTTATTAGTTCCACTCCCTCAAACTAGGCGGGGGCGCCTGTAGTACATGTAGTACTATTAGTACTAAAGCAGTGCAGTGATGTAATCGATGCCATCACGAGAAAAAAGCAACCAATTTCTGGCAATCAGAAACTTGTGAGCGAGGGGCTGAGAATCCTGTTGTGATTGCACTTCGCCGTCTACTAGGCTGGGCCCCGACCGCAAGGCACACGGCTTGCGCGTGCCGGCGCGTGCCACGGGAGATTGCAGGGTGCGGATTTTTACCACGCAATTCTCGGATGGAAACCACGCAACCAGCTAAACAAGACGGATTTCACGCAATTGCGGTGCAGCGGTCGCCCAGGTGTTAGGGAAGGTGGTAGGCTCATCCGCGGATCGGAGGGGGGTCGCCTCTAAACCTATCACCCTGCTACGCGCTCCGCGCGAACCCAAAAAAACGACTCGCTACGCTCGCATGGTGACAGAACCCTAAGCCCGCTGCGGCTCGCACGCGTCGCCTCCGCTTGGTTGGTAGACCATTGCTAGGTCCTGGGTTTGCAGCCGTGTGCTGCGCACACGGGCTGTCAAACCGCAGGCGGGGGGGGGCTCGCTGCGCTCTCTATTTTTTTCTGTAAGACAATGTACTGATGATATATCTGCTATATAAGTACTCAGTAGGTTTAACAGGCGCTCCGTATATTTTCTGTGAGACAATGTACTGACGATATGTCTGCTATATAATTACTCAGTAGGTTCGAATTAAGGAATTGCGTGAAAACATTCTCGCATACACTCCTGGCCAAAAGTATACGTACACCCCTACTTTTACCAATAACTCGGCTTCTAGCCCGAGTTGAAGACTGTGCGTTGGACATCTTTTGTGGAATACTGTAAGCGCTCGCTGGTTTGTGCTAACGCTGCGGATTTCAGCGTCAGCTGGGTACCTCACATACAAAAAACCACTTTTGGCTGGTGGACAAAATATACGAACAGAAACCACTGAACAACATCCCATACAAATTCCTATATATTTAGCGTGATATTTTGAATGGCTCGTGGAGATCGCAGGCTAGGACGCATGGGCACCGCTGTTTCGCTCATTTCTTAATTTGATGGGCAAGGGACCGCTGCTGACTGACTAAGAGAAGGGAAGAATCCAAGGGCTGCATGAAGCTGGGGTCGGAGTTCGCGCCATCGCCAAGAAGACGCACCGCTCGCCAGACGCTGTTCTGCGCGTAATTCGACGCTCGAAGAACCCTAAGCGAGGAGAAGCAAGGCTCGGGAGACCTCAAGTACTGTCTGAGAGGACGCTGCGGCGCCTTGTTCGTACGGCTTTCCGCGACTCAGCTGAAGGACCAACTGTCGCTGGACTGCTCGACACGCACGGTTCGGCGCTCCATCTCGGCAGTAGACTGGCTAGTCTACTCCAAGATGGAGAATACGCTGCAGCTGTCGGCGGCGCACAAGACGGCTAGACTTGAATGGGCTAAGGCTATGGTCGTCCGACCTGACGACTGGGCGCAGATTATCTTCTCCGACGAGAAGAAGTGGAATCTGGACGGCTCTGATGGCCTCCAGCACTACTGGCGAGATCTGCGCCAACCGCCCCGCCAAACGAACAGGCGACAAATGGACGGTGGATCCGTGATGGTGTGGGGTGGCTTCAGTACCGCTGGGAAAACCGAGCTAGCTGTGCTCGTGGGAAGGCAAGCTTCTCAACACTACATCTACACGGTGTCAGAATACTTGCTTCCCTTTGCCCACCTACACTACGGGGTAGATTTCGTGTTCCAGCAGGACAACGCTGCGATACACACCTCCCGGGAGACAACGGCATTTTTTGAGGAGCAAGGCGTGCAAGTGATGGATTGGCCTGCAAGATCGCCCGACCTCAACCCAATCGAAAATCTCTGGGCGATCATGTCCCGGGATGTTTACCGCGATGGCAGGCAATACGATAGCGTTGCCTCTCTGACGAAAGCCCTGCACACTGCCTGGAACAACATATCCTCGGAGACTATTTCGACGTTGATCAACTCCATGCCTCGCAGGTGCATCGAAGTCATCGAAAGGAAGGGCAACAAGACCCACTACTAGTTACCATCATTCCTGTATCCATAATCAATATAGGAATTTGTATGGGATGTTGTTCAGTGGTTTCTGTTCGTATATTTTGTCCACCAGCCAAAAGTGGCTTTTGTATGTGAGGTACCCAGCAGACGCTGAAATCCGCAGCGTTAGCACAAACCAGCGAGCGCTTACAGTATTCCACAAAAGATGTCCAACGCACAGCCTTCAACTCTGGCTAGAAGCCGAGTTATTGGTAAAAGTAGGGGTGTACGTATACTTTTGGCCAGGAGTGTAATCCATTTGCGTGACTTCCTTCCGAAATTGCGTGACAAAAAGATTTTCCCGAGATTGCAGTTGAAGTGGAGCAAATGGTGCAATGTGATTGGCTGATCAGTGATGATTGGCATGGTTAATGCAGGGACGGTGTGCGCTGATTGGACGAGAACCGTGATTATGACTGTAACGTAAACGGAGTTGATGCACATCATCCGTTTCCGTTACAAGATTTGTTTCCGTTACATGTGGTGTTCACCGAGGCTACAGCAGAGGTAGGAGAGAGCTAGTAGAGCAAGACAGAAACTACTAACTAAATCAAACTCACTTTCGGATCTACTTCCTACCCCTCACATCGACTTCCCACGCCGTCTGCACTCACAAGAGGTTATGAGCCCAAGCTACGCTGACACCGTCAAGCTCGTGGAAGACAACTACTTCCATTGGGAGTTCAACATGAGGATGAAGCTCTCTGCGGAAGGGACTGCTGGCCCACATCATCAAGCCAGAGTTCGACGCGCTGAGTGACCGCTCCACGGTGCAGTGGAAGACCGACGATCTGAAGGCCCTTGGTGTGATCGCTGGAGACGTGAGTCTCACATACCAAGTCTACATCCGTGGAGCGACAACTGCTGCTGAATCGTGGCGCATGCTCGAGGAGCAGTTCAACCGGAACACGCTCAAGAACCGACTCATCATCACCAAGAAGTTGCACAACTTCAAGATGGAGTCCGGTACGCGGTTCGCGGTGCATGTGGACCAGTTCAAGGAGATCGTCCTCCAGATGGTGACGATTGGTGAGCCTCTGGATGAGACCCGACAGCTCGTGTTGCTGCTCGGTAGTCTGACGGATGAGTACCGGATGATCAGTACCGTACTCGAGAACACGCCGAACATGACGTTGGCGTACGCGATCCAAGCTCTCTCCGGTGTTGATGCCTCGGATGAATCGTCATCGGCTCAACAGAAGGCGTTCGTGGCGAAGAAGAGCTACGACAAGCGTCGGTTCAATGGCAAGTGCTTCTACTGCAAGAAGACTGGGCACAAGGAAACGGAGTGCCGCAAGAAGAAGGCCGACGAGAAACGCGGGCAAGTCGCGAGAGAGACATCCGACTACGCGTTCACGGCTACGAATGCGATGGGCAAGACTGAATGGCTCGTCGAATCCGGTGCAAGCTCGCACATGACCAGCGTCCGGGACAAGTTCGTGTCCATGAAGGAGCTGAAGACGCCAGTCCGCATCACGATCGCGGATGGCAAGAAGATCGACGCAGTTGCAATGGGCACCGTCGGGTTGAAGCTGATGGACGGGACGTCTGTCACGCTGTCGGATGTTCTGTACATCCCTGAAGTTGAAGGAAGCCTCATCTCGGTGGCGAAGCTGGCCGAGAAGGACGTCGTCGCGCAGTTCAGCAAGGACAAGTGTGTCTTTCGCTATGGCGATGCTACCGTCATGGAGGCCAAGCGCTGTGGAAACGTCTACAAGTTGAAGACAGTGGGGGACGAGGTGTGTCATGCAGCGACGACATCTCGTAAGGAGCCATGGGCAGTTGTACACGCCCGTCTCGGCCACATCCCGTTCAAGCGCTACGAACAGCTACTGACCATGGCCGATGGAGTTCCTCGCATCGCAGATGAGCCAAGTGACCACGTGTGTGCTGGCTGCTGCATGGGAAAGATGCGAGAAGACAACTTCTCTCGCAGCCCCGAAAAGACCGTCAAGAGTGCTGGAGTCCTCGACCTCATCCACTCGGACGTCATGGGCCCGATGCAGACGAAGACACCAGGTGGCTGCACGTACGCTGTCACGTTCATCGACGATTTCTCACGTCACGTCACGGTCTACTTCATGAAGAAGAAAGCGGAAGTTTTGGAGAAGTTCAAGACGTTCAAGGCCGACATGGAAAGTGCTACAGGCCGCAAGATCAAGCGCCTCCGCTCGGACAACGGCGGGGAATACACGGGTCGACTCTTCAACGAGTACCTGTCCAAGCAAGGCATTCGTCATGAGAAGACAGTGCCGTACACGCCTCAGCAAAATGGACTTGCTGGGCGCAATGAACCGGAGCCTCGTGGAGATGGCTCGTTGCATGATCTACCATGAGGGCATCGACAAGAAGTGGTGGGCTGAAGCAGTCAACACGTCGGCGTGGATCATCAACAGGATTCCAAACACCGTGACTGTGAAGACGCCCTACGAGATCGTGTACCAGAAGAAACCTCAGCTCAAGAACCTGAAGGTGTTCGGTGCACTCGGATATGGACACATCCCGGACGAGAAGCGCCGCAAGCTCGACGCCAAAGCGTTCAAGTACCGCTTATTGGGCTACGAGGATCGTGTCAAAGGATACCGCGTCCTCAATGTGGCAACTGGCCAAGTGAAGATTGTTCGCACGGTGAAGTTTATGGAAACCACTAGCACGGGCGAGTTCATGACTGAGGTCGAAGGCGACGACAAAGATGGAGATGAAGACGTTGCCGCGCCTCGCGCTACTACACCGAGTCATGGACAGACGCAGACGCTCACGATCTTCAATGATGAGGTGGTGCCACTTCAACATGAGGTGACCACAGAGACTGCAATCGTCCCTGCACCTTCTCACTCCATGATTACTCGCTCGCGTACTCGGTACATTGAGGAGACCATGGATCCTGAGGAAGCGGAAGGACGCAAGAAGCAGATTGTCGCTCCATCCGCTATTGGAACCAAGCGCCAGAAGGTGAGCCAGGCTCGCGTCAAACCATGTGACGAGCTGATCGCTATTGAAGGAGGCCAACTGATGGCTGCTACGGAGGAGGTCTCGAAGACGTATGCTGAGGCAACGACACGTCAAGACCAAGATGAATGGAAGAAGGCAATTGCAAGTGAACTGAAGTCACTCATTGTCAACAAGACCTGGAAGCTGGTACCCAAGCCAGCACACCAGCGCCCGATCGGTTGCCGCTGGGTATTCGCGTTGAAGCGTGATGAAAAGGGACAAGTCGTTCGGTACAAAGCTCGTCTGGTGGCTAAGGGGTACTCGCAGCGCCACGGCATCGACTATGAAGAAACGTATTCGCCGGTGGCTTACCTCAACTCGATCCGTGCCATGCTGGCGAAATGCAGCGCAGAAGGAATGGAGATCGAGCAGTGCGACGTCGACACAGCGTTCCTGTATGGGAAGCTGGAAGAAGAGATCTACATGGAGTTGCCGGAAGGACTCAGGGAGCTACTGGAATTGGCTGAAACTGAAGGCGAGGACGACGTCGTCTGCATGCTGCTCCAGAGTTTGTATGGACTCAAGCAGGCATCGCGTGTTTGGAACGAGACGATCGACAAGCACCTCAAGAGTATGGGATTCAAGCCTGCTGACGCCGACCCATGTGTCTACACGAGAGGCGAAGGTGAAGATGAATGCATAGTGTGTCTCTACGTGGACGACATGCTGGTCGCGTCACGACAGAAGGCAGTGATCACTTCCGTGAAGGCTGGAATCGCGGAGAAGTTCCGGATCAAGGATTTGGGAAGAGCTCGTTTCATTCTCGGCATCGAGATCGACTATGACATGGAGCGAAGAACGTTGGGTATCAGCCAGAAGGCATACACCGAGTCGATTATCAAGAAGTTTGGTCAAGAGAACGCGAAGCCGTGTCTGACACAACTGGAACCAGGTGTGCAGTTGCCCAAGGCTGACGAACTCCAGACTGAAGAAGACAAGGCCAAGATGAAGTCGAAGCCTTATCGGTCGCTTGTGGGAAGCCTAATGTACTTGGCGTGTGGAACGCGACCTGACATTTCGGTTGCAGTTGCCAAGCTCAGCCGTTTTCTGGGAAACCCCGGTGAGAAGCACTGGGATGCTGGTATCAAGGTGGTGCGCTACCTGTTGAAGACCAAGGATGTGGGCATCGTGTACGATGGCCTACTGGGAACGCAGCTCGAAGCGTATTCCGATGCGGACTGGGCCGGCAATCGGGACGACCGACGCCCGGTGAGCGGGATGCTACTGATGCTGTGTGGTGCTCCTGTGGTGTGGCGCTCGACGTTCCAAAAGACTCTCGCTCTGAGCTCAACCGAGGCCGAATACGTGGCGCTGAGTGACTGTGTCAAGGAGTGCGTCTGGATGCGACGCCTGCTTAAGGACATTAGTGCTGAGCAAGTGGGGGCTACGGTGATCTACGAGGACAACCAAGGTGCGATGGCGCTGGCGAAGAACGTCGGTTACCAAGCTCGCACCAAGCACATCGACATTCGCTACCACTTCATTCAAGAGAAGGTGGTGAGCAACGAAGTGGAGCTGGAGTACGTGGATACCAAGAACCAGCTCGCCGACTTCATGACCAAGGGTCTATCGTCGAAGACACTACGCTACTTGATGATGCGGAGCAACGTTGGTCCCAAGCTCGAGACATCGAATTGAGTGGGGGTGTTGTGATTGCACTTCGCTGTCTACTAGGCTGGGTCCCGACCGCAAGGCACACGGCTTGCGCGTGCCGGCGCGTGCCACGGGAGATTGCAGTTGAAGTGGAGCAAATGGTGCAATGTGATTGGCTGATCAGTGATGATTGGCATGGTTAATGCAGGGACGGTGTGCGCTGATTGGACGAGAACCGTGATTATGACTGTAACGTAAACGGAGTTGATGCACATCATCCGTTTCCGTTACAAGATTTGTTTCCGTTACATGTGGTGTTCACCGAGGCTACAGCAGAGGTAGGAGAGAGCTAGTAGAGCAAGACAGAAACTACTAACTAAATCAAACTCACTTTCGGATCTACTTCCTACCCCTCACATCGACTTCCCAAGACGCCGTCTGCACTCACAAGAAATCTGACCAATACCTGGTCACAGAACTCAACAAGTTGCTCAATCAACAACCTAACAACATGGCTACATGTATACGGTCCTTTTGTTTGGGCAGCTGTCTTTAACCACAGCTAGCATGCGCTTACGTTTGAGATGCCGATCTGAAAACCAACCTCAAATGCTTCTTTAGCAGATGCATTTGAAGAATCTTCACACGATATAGCTACAACGCAGACCCTAAAATCTCCGGATGGAGGACATGTATCGCAGCAATCACACCGTGCGGGTCTCCAGAGCTCTTACCTCAGAGCTCATTCTGCAATTTTCCGTCGATCCCTCAAGCGCCTCACCACCATTCGACTCAGCGAGTATGCGTCTCTCCAACACTCTCGTGGTGGCCTGTGCGGCAGTCCTTCTTACCAGCGGGTACGCGAAGTCTGAGACCGCGAACGTCCACCAAGCTACCGCTTTGAAGTTAGCGCCCTCGGAGTTGGGAGCGTCGATCGATGCTCTCGCCAGCGAGAACAAGAGATCCCTGCGGCGTCACGACGACGTCGATGACGACGACGATGATGACGAGGAAGATAGATACGCATATGAGAAAATTCAGAATTTGCAGAAGGGTACCTGGACAGCCATCTTCAAGAAATGGGGACTCAAAAGAAACTCTCGGGCCACCATCCAAGACAAGTTAAAGAAGGCGGGTTTTACCAAGAAACAAAGCGACACTATTGTCGACAATTACGCACCACTGTAATACTGCGAGGTCAAATCCTGCACACGTTCCGGAAGCACTCGAAGCGCAGCTCGCGTCGTAACCAATGTCAGCACTTAAACTTGAGATAACATGACTTCACGCACGTTACCCGGTAAAAATCGTAGTGCGCATGTGTTGATTTGGTTTCGTACTCACCAGTAGTGTAGGAGACTGGAGCGAAGTAGAAGCAGGCTACAAATTCTCTCTTCCCGTCGCGCCAGGGCTACTTAGCAACGTTACATGTAACATGATTTTACAGTTATTCGTGGCGGGGCACGAAGAAGATCTGAAATTTAGGTAACGTTTAAAGGTGGGAATGGCGCGGCCAAAGGCCAAGGGCTCGCAAAGACAAGAATTACTTGAGAAACTAACTAGAAGGTTGAGCTGGTATCGCTGGTGGAACGGCATTACGTTCTTGCAATGCTACATTCACATGAAATTGTGCATCTCCTGCGCCTGCTTTGCAGTCGCAGTATCTGCACGCGACATACTGTATACAGTGTGTCATATAATACTCTGAAGTAGGTATCGAGAAAAGATTAAAAGCTACACCTTTTCAACTTCAAAGTTGCAAATTCCAAGTTCAATACTGCAAAATGTAAGATCAAAACAGCAAATCGTGCAAAACCCATGTGAGGCTCTATCTACTTGAACTGGGAACAGTGCACGTGTGGCGCGAAGCGCTTCGCACCACTCATGCCGATGCAGCGCTTCGAGCGCCATTCCCGAGTAAGGTAAATATAAAATCTCACATCGCCTCTGATCACGATTTGCTGTATTGATCTTACATTTTGCAGTATTGAACTTGGAATTTGCAGCTTTGAAGTTGAAAAGGTGTAGTGTGAAAGGGATGACCACCGTGAATGGATGTCTTCCTCATGTGCGCAGCAAGAGGATGAACATAGCGTGTATACACTTATGAAGAATGTCAGGGACAGAGTGGGGTCACAAGCCCCGCATAGCCAGTTATCCGTATTGGTCATGTACACACCCACTGTAAAGTGCATGAAATGCAAAAGTCCAAATAATTGGCTTTTACTTCTTCCGTATTTTCGGTAAAATATAAGATTTGGAAGGTGATCAGAGAGGTGGTCCTCAAATCACCAAAAGAGCCGCTTTTAAGGAGAAGATAGCGCCTCGCTGAGCTAACACGGCTGCTGTAAGGACGTATTTGGCCTCATAGAATATCCACGAGCGAGACGGCCTAGCCACCTGGCGTGGATGTGCGAGGAACGAACACATTTGCGAATATGAAGCCGGCAATTTGGCTGTTCCGCGGGCTAACTTTCACCTTCTTTCAGTTATAATTTATCCATGACATCCCTCCCCAGGAGGGATTATCATTTTCTTTTGTTCTATTAGTGTACCGGGCCTGCCGATTTGGCGTTTAATGTTCGATATTACCGGGAGGGCTACGTAGTAGCCTGTAGGGCATCACCAGCTTTATTTCGTTCAAAAAATGTCGACTGAGTTACAGGTAACATTCATTGTATGTTCCCATGTCACTCTTTGCGACCTTCGGTCAACTGTGAGCTCACACGTCACATATTACATTTTTCTGGGAAGCGGTGTATAGTTCAGCTCCCACACTTTGTAGAAGGTGTTCGGCTTCTCAGAAACAAAGGTACGGTGGCCCATGAATTTGCTCTGTGTGCGTTTTCTATTTACATTTCTGGACTACCACTCCGTTTGGCTTCGTTCTCACATAGACACACACAGAGCAAATTCATGGGCCACCGTGGTCACGTCCGATGCCTTCCTCTTTCACACCAATTCAAAACCAGCGCAGCTACGCAATTTACGGCCAAGTACAGTATATTCACGATCAAGTGGATCATGGACATACGAGAAGACGGCTATTGGCACCACCATTAAATCTACCATAATACTAAAAAATATTACATCTATCCACTTCATGTTTTCACTTGAGAACCACCCTCCCGGTTTGAGCGCCAGCGATCTAGTATGCCGATTTGGTCATTTTCCCAAGTTTTCCTTTTATTGTCGCTCTGTACTTAAAATTCATCCAAACAGCGCTGTTTACTCAGCTCACGCTTAAAGCTCGACACCTCCTTCCCAGTCATTCGGGCACATTCGCTGGAACGTGAGCTTGATAGGGGTTCGTGCAGTCAGCTTGGCGAAGAACTTGGTTAGCACCGTTCCTGACCCCTCCAGACCAAGGTCAGACACGTACGAGTCGCCCACGCGGATCAAGACATCACCCAGACGCACATCACGGAAACTCTTGCACGTACTGCGCTCCGTGTTCAGCAGCATGCGCAGAAAGAGTTGCGGCTCCTGGTTGCGATCGTCGAACTCGAACTCGTTTTCCTCCGTGTAGACCCGCTGCACCGAAAACGCGAACTCGCCTAACTTCCACGTCACGTCGTAGAAGCAGGAAGGGTCCATCACAAAGGTCGACGAACCGCTCGAAAGTCCGGACAGCACTCCAATTGACGGCGGTAACTGGTTTTTCAAATCCATGGGCGCCCTGGCGCGGGATCGACGGACGTAGCTGGATACCGAGGTCGAAGATGATGGAGGGGGCACTCGTGTTCGACCTGTGGTGGCTGGAGCTGGTGGTCGTCCGGCGCGGGATCGCGGGAAAGCTGACGACGCTGGCGCGTATGACATTGGCGCTGGTTTGGGCTTTGGAGAGTTCTTCCCACTTGCAGACGAAACGGGGGAACCAAAATCTGAAAACGAGCAGCTGCTGGCTCGCCCCAACGCCAGGAATGCCAAATCCCTCGCTGTCAACCTCGAAGCCGGCTGGGGTTCCTCGTCGTCATCTTCTTCATCAACGGTGGAGAGCTCGGATGCTGGAGGAGGCGGTACATCTTCGTCTTCTGACTCCTGGTTACTGCTCGCTGGCTTCTCCGTCGGAATTTCCTCGTCACTGCTGTCGGATTGTACATCCACTTCCAGCACGTGAGCATTGAACATGGAGTATCCAGACGACAAGTACTCGGAATCCGTGTCGAAGTCGGACCGCTCGTAGAGACTGTCGTCCGAGTCAGAAGCTCCACCACCGTCTACATCTTCGTCGCTACTTGGGGCGTTGGGTTCTGGTACCACCGAGGGCGGTGGCAATTCTACTGCTAACTGTACAGGCGGTGGCTCTGCAGTCTCCTGCTCTGCAGTCTCCTGGTTGTCGGACTCGGACGAGTGTCCTTCGGCATCCGTTTCCACGACATCCGTCGTATCCACCGGTGCTTCCTCTTTCTGCTCCGGTTTCGGCGCCTTGTCTTGCCCCGCTGCGCCTCGTCGGCGAGGTAGGACGTCGAATGCGGACACGTCGATGTCCGACTTGGGCGGCGGGTTGTTGACCGAGCTGCGTCGTGGGCGGCCCACCGGCGACGTCGGGATGGTCTGTGCAATGTCTTCATAGGCCGACGCCTTGATGGCCGAGCTCGGCGGCTTCTCCAGCGACGCGGAGCGTCGGCCGCGCGTAGCTGCGGAAATAGGCGACGCCGGTCCCGTCCCCTTTGCTCTAGCGTTGATCTCCTGCTCGCGGTGGCGCAAGTGCCGCGCCTCTCGTTCCTTCCTGTGCCTCCTCTCAGCCTCCTCCTCCTCCTGCTTCTTGTCAATGGACGCGCGTAGATCCTCGAAGCGCACGCGGGAGCTGGGCGGCCTCGCCACGCGCGACTTCAAGGCCGACGGCGGCGGGTTCACGCCGCTGGGGGGCGCGCGGTGTCTCGCCGTGTCGGGCGTTCTACTGTGGTAGGAGCCTGTCATGGGGGGCCTCGTGTTGGAGTAGACGAGGAAGGGCGTGGACATGGGAGGGGGTCCTCCATTAAGAGGGTCCGCTGCGTCCTGCAGACTGCCGTGTGCGTACTTGGACCTGCTTTTGTACTGCGGGGCGTAGGCGACTCTCGAGGAGGGCGGAGGCTTGAGTTGCTGGTACTTGGAGGACGGAGGGGACGGCGGCACCCGTCGACTGGACGGCGGAGGGGCGGGAAGGCCGTGGTGCCGCAGGGTGGAGGGCGGACCCACCGCGTCCTCCACGCGGACGCTGCGCACGGGCGGCTTGTGCACGGCGCTGCGGTACTGGGACGACGGGATGTAGTTGCTGTTGTTGCTTCTGTTGCTGCTGGGCGCGTTACGCGCCAGTCTCCGCTGCGCGCGCTCGAGCTTGAAGCGGATCTGGTCCATCATGGCGCGCTCGGCGGTCAGCGGCGTGTCGGCCGTCGCGCTGCTGCGACGCGAGGACGGCGCCACGCCGAACGCGCTGCGGCTGCCGGGCTGCATCTGAGTGACTGACTGACTGACTGACTGGTTATTTGCCTATTGCACTACGCTCGGGGAAATGCGCGAGTGCGGCCGCAGTGAGCGAAGGGTGCCGACTTCTTTCTCTCTGCCGGCTGCTGCAGCTTAGGGGTGGGAAACATCGGGCGATGAAAGAGGGAAGCAAGGGGATGGAGGTTTCGCCTCTGCCGTGAAATGACGGTTTTACCTTAACTTACCCCCTCTGTGGGCAACGGCGACTGGGGTTGACTGAGAGGAGGTTGCAAGTTGAGGGGAAATCGACGGTGAAGCCATCCAGCCCACTTCAAGCAGAAGTTGCCTTTTACGTGATTGGAGGAATTTTGGCCCAGCGGTTGGTTACGAGCACGCCACGCCGTGTGTAATGTGAGAGCAGTTAGGACGGTCGATCGACGAGCTCCATCCCGCGCTGAGGTTTCGACACGTGCGTTTGTTGTTGTCGTTGATGGTTGCTGAAACATTGGTGTCGACTGTTGGGTGTATTATAATATGTATCTTAGTACTGGAGGGAGGTGTCGCAGTGGAACCCGATGGCGGTGGCCTTCTGTCGCATTTTGACAGACACTTTGGTGCCCACGAGCGTCTCCATCTGTCTTTGAGACGGACAGAGAGTCATATGACTTGAACGCGCAGCGTGTTCTTGCGCGACAGTGGTGTTTTTACGTGCCTTTTTACTTTATTTAAGTGGAATCCCTTGTAAACATTGCAAAAAGTAGCTTAAAATAAAAATCTGTAACAAAGTGGAAATGGTTCTTGGCGATGACGACGAAGTTGAGTAGGTTGATAGTATCAGCACTGAAAACGAGTTACACAGAAGTCGTTCTAGCCACTGTGCTCCTTGGGGCAAAAACGAGGAGCATTACGAAGGCCATCGGAGCTCGCTGACAGTTCGTCGACATCCTGATGAAAGATGCCGGGAAATTGAATGGCTGAACGATGGGAGAAATTGCGGTCGATCTTTGTAAGCTTCTGAAGCTGGAGAAGAAGAAGAACAACAACAAGAAACGCTCTCTTGTGGTAAAAAGAAATTGGATACGTTACGTGACAAAGCTGGATCCAAAGAACTCGGCCAAATTTCTCGGTAAGCTTACTGAAAACTTGCTGCAACGACGTGAGTTCTGAGAGATGCTATCAATCGGACCTCCACCTCAAAGACATGATAACAGAAGCGCGCTCGCTGTACAGTACACAACGAAAAAAATCGAGAAAATGCTTGGAGTGGCAAAAGAAGGCGAAGAAACGAAGGAGCTTGCTACAAAATTAGAGAAACAGTTGCTGTCACACAGGAAAATGAGTTGAAAGGCTAAACAGAAACTGTGGTGAGCACACACACACACACACACTCACCTTCGCTCCAAGGAAACGCCATCACTTAGCTGTGCCAGCTCAAAATCCTTTAGCCTGAGTTTCTCTTGCCAAGAAGAAAAATAAAAGGCTTAACGCATGTTTGGCTGCCACGGTGGCTTCTCTAAAGAGAGTATACTACTTCGAAGCACTAGATTCTGGGAAATGCGACCGCTCGACCAAGATGATAATATCCATTCAAGTCGAAAGATCAGGCGAATGTCTGTGGACTCCCAGCTTGGCGGTTATGCCTGACTTGTAGTGCTACGTCTCGGGACATTTTGTAACTTCAAAAACGGGCGAATAAGCCGTCTGACGGCTGCTTTCCGACCGACGTACCTGTCATTTCACGACTTGCTCGAGGTTCAGTCCGCAATGACCGCAGCTCCAACACTATCTCTTCGGACACCGTCAAACGCGAACGTGTCTAGTGAAGCAAGACCTTGAATTCAAAGATCCTTTCACCTTTGAGCGGCTCCGAGGAGTGACTTTCCCACTCACGTTCTGGGCCAAGTGGATACCTTGCTCGTGACACGTGAAGAGGCTGCTGTGAAGGCAGTGAGGTCGGGGAGCGGATCATAACGGAAGCCGTCAAGCAGCGAGTGGCAATGGCCATCGCAGCATCCTGGAGTTGCTGCTGCGTCGAGAAATTTGTTACTATCCATTCCAAGCCGATGCTCCTGGTGGCAGGGAAGCCGACAATATCATTTTTACCTATTTTGAGGATTTTGCAAAATAAATATCTGTCTCAGCATCGCTAAAACTGCAAAATGAATTATTTCCGGCAAGATAGTGTAAAAATTGAACTGGTCAGCATACAAAAATGAAGATGTAAGCGTCCTACCAGACAATAAATAACGTGATGGCTATCAATTCGACGATAAATAAATAATTAGTATGACCAATATAAATATATTTCCCGTAAATATATTTTTCGGCTTCCCTGCCTGGTGGGAGCTTTCGCAGCGGCAGTCGATGTTGGACAGTCAGCACTCGCAGACAGAATTCTCGACATCTACCTCCATAGTGAAGACGGGCACGCCTCTACTGGTTCTACTGACAACCCAACGCCGTCAAGTACCTGCTCGACCTGACGCAGTTGCTACGGCGTTTAGGCAAGTGCACGTTGTGTCCGGAAAAAATGGGTTGGTTTGTTTTGGTGCCTTTGTATGCACACTGGTCGGTTGCCATACCCCTCATGATACTGGAGCGATTCCCGCAGCCAAAATCCTAGTCCCAAATCCATAATTCTGCAGAAAAAGGGCATTTCCAAAATCTGGCGGAGGGGCCCCCCTCCGCCAGATTTTTGATTGGCTCCCAGACGACTTTCCGTCCTTTCTGCTCACGAGTCTGTGATCTACGACTAAGAATTTTAGATCTAGGTCTAGGATTTTGGCTGCGGGAATCGCTCCACTTAGAATGCAATACCCATGCCACAGATATCTTTTGCCACAGCGTCGCGCAGTTAAATACCGTGTCACGTCAAGCCAAAACTAGTTTTATTTTCTCACCGCGCACCGCCACTGCATGCTTATTCGTCCTCTTCGGCCGCTGAATCCTCTTCCTCTTCGGCCGCCGACTCTTCTTCGTCCGATTCGCTTTCACTGTCCTCCTCTTCATCTCCGTCTTCGTCATCCTCATCTGCATCGTCGTCTTGGAGTGCCTCTTTGATTTTCGCCTTGAACTCACCCTCTTTTTCGTGCATCCGACTCACAGCCGCAGTTTTGCTACGACGAGATGAAAGCTCGCGGCGTGTAGGAGCGGCGGCCGGTTCGTCACCCTCCTCCTCGCTCTCACTGTCGCTAGAATCCGAGGAGCCGGACGAAACGTACCGCGCTGTCCGCCGCATCTTAGCCTTCTTTTCTCTTTCTTGCTGCTTGAGCCACTTCTCGTGATCTGCGCTCGCCGTCAGCAGCACCTTATTGAGCACCTCCTCTCGCTCTTTGACGAGACCATGGGCCCACGTTTGATCTTGCTCCTCAGCGGATGCCTGCTGGCCATCACCTTCATTAGTACTTTGCTCCGTGAAGCTTGCCGACGTGCGCTTAAGTACTGCCTCCGCGCTCCGGAGCAGTCCCCGTTGGGAGCTGAAACACTTCGAAGTGATCTCTTCTAGCAAGTACTTGAACAGAGCAGCAGATCGTTTCTCGTCAAGCGTGACTTCTACCCATGCAATCATTTTCAGAAGAGCCTTTTGTCGCCGAATAACGACGTCCGAGTGAATAGAGGGCATCGCTGCCACCTTTTCCAGAGCCAGCATTTCCAGACAAATCGTAATGCCAATACGGTTGTGATGAGCGCAGCGACGCCGTTCCGGCTTCTTTGAACGCTTCTTCCTAGACGGCTTCACCGCATCTATCGCTTCCTCTTGCTCGTTATGGCTCAAAAGATGCATAACGTACTTAGCGCAAGCACCCAAATCGAGCATGGCATCGTTCTCGCTTTCCGTCTCCATCTCGAGCTTCTCCATAGACTTCTGGATTAAATGCGTGGCAGCTTCCTCCAACAGCATGCAGTTTGCCGCAGTCGCCATGACGAAAGCCGGGAAAAATATGCTGAGCAACTGAAGCGAGCGTGATTGGAACCCATGCTCATCGAGTTTCTGCACCTTCTGAAGTTTCGGGCTGAAGTACGTCTCGAGCAAGATTGCCAACACGGTAATGTTATCAATACGGTTCATCATGAACAGTCTGCAGAACCCTTCCACAATCGTGCTCTGCAAGTCTAAATCGTTCACGGCAATCAATTGGCCCAGACCAATAAAGATGGTGTCCAAAACGAGCTTCTCGGGGGCTGCCGGTTGCTCGGGGGCTGCCGGTTGCTCGGATCCTCCGTTTTTCTCCATATCCTCATCTTGGTCTGCATTATTGTCAGCATTCTGGTCTCCATTATCGGCTTCATTTCGTTCACTGTTCTCCTCAGCTTGTTCGTCTTTATCTCCTCCAGCTTTGTCATCATCCTCAGGTTGCATTGCCCCGAAAATATGCGGCTGCAAGTTTGAAAAGCTAAACGCCATGTCTAGGATAGCCTGCACGCATGTGTGCTTTACTTCGCTCTCTTCTTCTGGGTTGTTCAACGCACGCCAGAACACTATCAAATACCGCTCTGCAAGACGTTTGTCAAGCAAGCAAAATAGCCCAAGATTCTCCAGACCAGCTTCGCGCAATGCAGGGACGTCATTATCAACTGCAGGCAGGATGTAGCGACCCATTCCTTCGACAACAGGATCGCTTAAATTGTGCGACGTGAGCTTGAGAAGTTGGGCCACGATCTCAAGGCATCGGAGCCAGCTTAACACCCTTGGGTCTTGTAGGAGCGCCTCCAATTCGACCATATCCGCTTGGACCTTGTTGTATTCCTCCGAGTCAAATTCGAGAGTTTCGAGGCGCTTTTCTAGCTCTTCGAACTTATCCTCCGCTGCTTCGCGCTCCTCGACACTTAACTTATGCAATTGAGGGCCAAAGTCGAGACCAGATATTTCATCACCTTCAGTCAACTTCTGTTGCGACGATGAGATCTCTGAGTCTTCAGGCTGCGACGACGAAATCTCAGCGTTGGCTGCCTCAACTGGGTCGTACATGTCGGATATAATTTCGGCAACAACCTGGATAAACTCCTGCTCCGAGCTTCCCGAGTACACAAAGGCCATCAACTCCATGATGCCTTTAATCAGCAGGCTGTCCGTTGTTAGCTCGCGCAGGAGTTTTTCTGCAATGCAAACACAAGCAAGAATCAGGGTTAGACCTGGTGTGTGAATAAGCGAGTGGGCATGAAACACGTACGCAGGGAATCCAGCAGGTTGCGTCGTCCGAATTCGTCTTGGAAGTCTAGCAAGTGTCCGAGCTCGAGCAGCTGCTGTGCAATGAAGAGGACATCGCTCTGCGCCTTGCACGTTCCTACAAGCATCTTGCTGAAGTCCGAAACGTTGGGCAGTAGTGCCGCCGCCTTGTCCAAGTCATTGTCGATCTTCTGGTAATAGTAGCACTGCTCCCGCCAGAAGAAAACACTTTCGGCACTGAAGGTCTCGCTGTTCTCTGACATGAGCTCCAGTGCGTTGAACTCCACGACGCCTTCCTTTTCCAGCATCGCGCGGGGTTGCTCCGAGAAGTGTTTCAAAAGCAGTCTCGACACCTTCGAGCCGATCTCCGGATACTGATCAATGTCCAAGGCTTGCAGCAGCAGCACTGGCGAAGAATCGCACTCCAGGAACCACTTCGTGAGCACCATCTGCTCGCACGCCCTCCGCACGCGCGGAGCTCGGTCTTGCAGCCCTTGGTCCAGCAGGTGTGCGCGGTCACTGATCTGGATGTCCGTCAGCGGCACCGCATTGCCGATCGTGCGGAACGCAGCGTAGCGCACGTCTTCGCTTGCGTCGCGGATGCGGACGAGCAGGTCCTGGTACAGCTTCTTGCTCACCGTCAGGCTCTGCAACGCCGCCTTGCGGACGTCCTTGGAGGGGTCCGACACCATGAGCTTCCTCAGCTCGCGCGTCACTTCGTCCTCCTCCTTCTCCTCCTTCTCTCCTTCTTCTTCTTCTTCTCTCTGCAGCGTCTTCAGTCCGTACACGCTCTGGATCCGCACGGACGTCAACTTGTCGTTGAGTCGGCGCAGCATCGTCGTCCTCAGCTGCTTTGCCAGCTCCTCCCTGCAGTAATAAAAACAATAAATAAAATAAAATAAAACATTTAAAAAACTATACTACTTCATCTCCCGCCTCCCTCGCTCGTACTCGATGAACTCGAGGCGGTTCACGACGATCTGCAGCATGTGGCAGGCGCGCAGCCGCACGACTCGGTCCTCGGCGGCCGTGGCCTCCATGAGCCGCTTGAGCAGCTCGACGCGCAGCTCGTCCTTGCCGCGCGGCTGCTTGCTCTTGGCGCTCTTGCGCCGCAGGAACTCGCCCGCGAAGGACGCGACGGCCAGCAGCACCACGTCGCTCACCTTGGGCGCCACCAGCACGCGCGCCACGGCCAGCCACGTCTCCTCCAGGAACAGCGCGAAGGCCTCCTCCGCCACGCCGCGCTTGCCGTCGCGCACCTCGTCCAGGAACAGCGCGTCCAGACGCCGCACGGCCGGCACGAGCGTGCGCTGGTGGGCGGCGCCCGACGGGTTGCGCACGTAGCTGCTGGCCTCCACCGCCTGCAGCTGCACGTCCTGGAACACCTGCCGCAGCGTCAGCGTCCACTCCGCCATCACCTCCGCCGTCGTCATTTGGGTTTTGTATGCAATGAGCTGCCGGAAATTGCGCACTCGCGGATCGGACTTAGTCGGAGTGACCATCACTCCTGCCTTTTCCCTCGGTGTGGGATAGATACATAGATCTAATCAGTCAGTCACTTAGTTGAACTATGGCGGGCGGCGGCTTCGGCTTCGGGCTGCTGACGGACGTGCAGATGCTGGGCTTCTACCAGGCGCAGCACGGCTCTGCAGGAGGCAAGCCGTTCCTGGCCTACGTGCTGCAGGTGGCCACGCCCAGCGCGCACTTCCTCGTGTACCGGCGCTACTCGCAGATCGCGGCGCTGGCGGCCAAGCTGCACTTCCACCCGCCCGTGGGGCTGCCGCCCAAGTACGCGCTGCAGGTGTTCCCGCTCTCGGACGCGCAGCTGCAGCAGCGGTTCGACGGGCTGCGCGCCTTTCTGCGCGAGGTGGTGACGCACCTGGCGCGGCAGCACGCGGCCGGCCTGCACCACGACGCGGGCTCGAGCGCCGGCCTGGACATGCAGATCTTCTGCGACTTCGTGGCGCACCACCGCAACCGGCCGCCCAGGCCCGTGGGGGACGAGCTGCCCGACTGGGCGCGGCCCGAGACGGCCGCCCATTGGGCGGACGCGGACAGCGTCACGGACAGCGAGGACGTCGGCCTGCTGGAGAGCGACGGCGACTCGGAGCTCGAGGTAGAGCAGGTAGAGCACGCAGTAGAGCAGGTAGAGGTGGGCGACGCGTCCGCGCAGTTCAGGAACGAGGTGCTGCAGGCGGAGGGCAACTTGAGCGCGCTGTGGCACTGCGTGCGCGCCTACAGGCAGGCCACGACGGCCTGGTGGGCGGCCACGGGCGCCGTGCTGGACGAGTACAAGCGCGTCGCGGACATGCCGCTGTTTGCTGACGCACGAGTGGATGGGGAGGGGAGGAAGAGCGAGGACGACGGCAGGACACACGCGGCGCGGCTCGTCAAGGCGCTGGCGCAGGTGCTGGAGGCCGTGCAGCCGGAGTTCGAGAAGAAGTGTGAGGACGCCGTGCTGGCCCCGCTGGAGCAGCTGAGTCACGACGTGCTGCCGGAGGTTAAGCACACGTACTGGACGAGGCATAGCAACAGCAGGGGCGGAATGGGCTACGAGGACACAATGAGGGACGTGAATGTTCGAAGACTGCAGCAGGAGCGCGAGACGCTGCAGGCCAAGCTGCGCGCGGATGTGCAGAGTAGCATGACTGCGCTAGTGGCTCTGCAGAATGAAATGCTGGCTGCGATGCATGACCAGCTGCACGGCTTTGAGAGGGTGCAGCGCATGCCTCGCCAACGCAGCCCGTCGCAACCGGTGCTAAACAGAAGAAACAGTCGCCGAGGCCGCGGGGGTATCAGCTTTTCCGTGGCAAGACCCGTGCAGTCCTCGACAAATATCGGTCAGCCTGGTGATGAAACCCGTGAGGGGGCGTTGTCGGCAGCGGTAACTGGTGTGGGCTACAATGATGATGCAATGGAAGCTGACAGGAGCGACCAAAGTGAAGAAGGAGACGATGGAAACGAAAGTGATGACGAAGAAGGAACCGCCGAAGACGATGCAGGGACGGAGAAAGATGATGATGAATACGTGGTAAATTCGGGCGATCAGCAGGTCGAAGAGCCGAGCTCGCATATGTGGGTGTGGGGCCGGCCTCCTAGTTTGGAAGGCGGAACACCGCTAGTGCTACGTCCGAAACAGGTATCTCTGATCAACGGACAACCGATTATCCAAGTGGCGTGCGGTGGCGAGCACTTGCTTTACTTGACGTCAACAGGGGATGTTTATAGTTACGGTGACAATGAAGACAAGAAAGCTGCGGCGGTCACTATTGCAACCAACACGAATTCACCTGACAGCGACTCGACGCGAAACAACACAAGTTCATCATTTTTGGCGCCGCATCTTGTCGAAGAGCTAGCTCTGGAGAAGGCACTTCATCGCACGACAATTGCGATGATAGCGTGCGGTGCGCAGCACTCGTTAGCCATCACCGATGCCGGGGAACTATATACTTGGGGTAGTGGTGAGGATGGTCGTTTAGGTCATGGCGATATGCGTGATCGTGCTGTGCCACGCAAGGTGATGAGTTTGCTGCGAGAAAGTGTTGTGAATGCTAGCTGTGGTGGAGCTCATACAGCGGTGCTAACCGCGAAGGGCACAGTGTTTACGTTTGGGCGAGGGCGGAACGGTCGTTTAGGCCTGGGTGACAACAAGTGGCGCGATACGCCTCATCCAATTGTTGGTTTTCCGCAGGGAACACGCATCTCACAGGTAGTGTGCGGCTGGAACTTTACGGCTGCTCTAGATCGAGAGGGCAACATTTTCACGTGGGGCAAGACGGGCGAGGGTCAGTGTGGCTTGGGGTACGTGGATAAAGATCAAGTGGTGCCCAGGTGCGTCGAGAAGCTTCGCGAGGTAGCTGCAGGATCGGCAGTGATCGATGTTGCGTGCGGATACACCCACACAGTTGTGCTAACAGCTAGCGGCGAGTTGTATTCTTGGGGGTTAGGAGAGTATGGTCAGCTTGGCACAGGGGATGTCTATCAACCTGTACCTGCTCGTGTGCAGCTTCCTCCAGACGCGCTTTGTGCCCCCGATCAGTTGATGCGAGTGTATTGTGGTGCATTCCACTCCATTGCAACAACAGACAAGCGTGTGATGTTTGCTTGGGGACTCAATTCTTACGGAGCATGCGGGCTGGGGCACACTGCAAACAAGGATAAACCGGAGCGCATTGATTGTTTTTCCTCTCAAACTGAGCTTGTCGTGGCTTGTGGTCATAAGTACACGATCGCGCTTGAAGTGCATCCAGCGCTTTACGGGCACCTGTCGTCGTCTTCCCATGTAATGGTTCGAACAGGGGCGGCAGTGGATGGATTGGAAATACCACGAACTCAAAGACAAATTTCCGAGGGCAGTGAGGCGAGTGAAGATGATCCGTATTTCGGCCGAGGCTCGCCAGGACGGCCAACAACCCCACCAGTTGGAACCCGTCGTCACCGACGAGGCTCTCCTCCAACCTTGGCGATGGATTTCGGTGATGCCCCTCGTGAGGCCATTCACGAGAAGGAAGAAGGGCTGCGGCGTGCCAAGAAGCTCTGGCGAACACGCATTCTGCGCGATTGGGAAGAGAATAAAGATACACCGCTGGCGCACTCGCTGTGGCGGCAGGGAATTCCACCATCCATTCGTGCGCGCGTGTGGCCTATGGCGATCGGTAATAAACTGAAAGTAACGCCAGAGATGTTCAGGATCTATCGCCGACGGGCAGCCGCGTACAAGAAGGACCGAGCTGCAAAAGAAAAGGATGATGATGTGGACGGTGGGCGTGAGCATACCCTGGCACTGATTGACACGGACTTGCCACGGACCTTCCCATCACTAAGGCTTTTCGATTCGAGCGGGCCATACTACGCCTTTTTGCTAGAGGTACTCGAGACGTACGCGTGCTACCGACCGGATTTAGGGTACATCCAAGGAATGTCGTATCTCGCGGCCATGTTGTGCCTGCACATGCCTCAAGATCGCTACCTGGCTTTCCAGTGTCTTGCCAACCTCATGGTGAACGAGCATCTCTTCACGTTTTACCTACTGGATGCTGACCTCGCGAGTGTGTACTACACGCTTTTTGATACATTTTTGAACTCACGACTCCCCCACCTGCACACCCACTTACGGGAAATCGGCGTGTTTTCCTGCTCCATGTACGTGATGAATTGGCTGCAGACGCTGTTTCTGCAAGTTCTGCCGCTCGAGTCGGCGGCTCGAGTGTTTGACAATTTTCTGCTTGACGGCACGGTGTTTCTATTTCGAACGGCGATGGCTATTCACGAGCTGCTAGCACCGCAGCTGATGGCTGCTGAAATTGATGTTGCGCTTCCGCTGCTACAGCGCAACGTGATATATCAAGATGTCTGGAATGTGAGTGTATCGGAGCAGTCTCTTTTCGACAGCGTGGCGACCATCGCCGTTCCTAGCCACATTTACTCAGCCTTGGACCGTGTTGTGAATGATGTTTTCTTCTACGAAAAGCGCGGCGACCCGGACAGCGTCGGCGGGAAAAAGATGATGGCTTTCGCTAGCGGCGGTCAGAGCGTTGGGATCGGCCACGTGAAGCACGAGCGCCGCCGCATGTACGCCATCAGCGATGCACTGAACGGTGTCCTGGGCGGCTTTTGAGTCGAGTGTAGCTGTGGGTATATTATTTGGATTTCTAGTGTGTCGAATCAAAGGTAGTAAGTTATCCCCGCACGAAGTTGTCTGTATCGACTGGAGCTCGCAGAGACGTAAGTAAGGCCAACTTTTGCAGGCGCAGCCAACAGATTGTCGAGGATGTCGAAAGCGTATGCCTCCAAACAGTATTTTGTGCCTGACTAGCGCGTACTACTGGAGTGTAACTGGAGTACGCGAATGTGCTGGAGTCGTGTGTACAAGTTGAAGTTCTCGTGTTGTATTTCGAAAAGAATGTATTTCGAAAAGAAATTGGCTGGGATGCTCGCAGGGTATGGGTCGGCACGGCACCACCTCAGAGCAGAGAGTTTATCGACACGCCTCATTTCTGGAGGATGTCCTCACGTGCCGCGTCATGGGCCCCCAGAGCTAGTGATAAGCTTGATAAGACGCATGCCTCCTGTATTGATTGACTGCACGGTGACGATTCGGCAGGCTTTCCACGTAGGAGCCTGCGCATCTCGTGCAGAGAAATCAGTGGGTAAAAGAATACTCACTGGTATTATTGAACCGCCTCAGTGAGCACCGACCTGCAGTATCCAACGGGGTGACCGGTTCGCAAGCGCGTTACATGTACCAGCATTTCGTACTCAGATTGGCCTCCACCAAAATCATACTCCACATGGGACTGCCGCGGTCATGGTCTTAGGACGACGAGCGCCAGCCTCCACCGAAGCCATTCGAGGCGCAAGCGAGCGTGGAGCCCAACGGCAGTCGAGTGGGAACTCTCTGGATGACGTCCGCCCTGCAACGCGACGACTGAAACGTGCAGGTTGAAGTTGGGCGACCCTTGGCGGGCCAATCAGCACGCGCGTCGCCGAAAGATACGTATAATTTACGTTTCCGACTAAGCGCCGCCTTGCGTAACGCGCCAAACGGCACTTGAGTAGCAGTTTCACAGCGAAACGGCCGCTCTCTTGGCGCTCAGTATGGATGGTCGTTCGAAATCGGTGCGCTGCCCTGGTGCTCCCGAGTGGACTCCACTGTGGAGGCTGGTGCTGCAACGGTCCAGCTCTCACTGGGGATACGCCGCGGTAACGTCAGCAGATTTATCCATGAGGAGCCACTGGCGACGCGGCTCCGGCGTTTCGCTCCTGCGGCGCCGATGAGCTGCGTGAGTGGGTGTGAAGGGCCGGCCTGTGTCCCAGTGTGCCAGCCCCCGGCCGTGCCCTGCTTGCAGCACGGAGCTGAGCTTCGCACATCAGAACCCTGGACGGACCGGTGACGGCCGCGTTCTCTCCGTTTGATCTTCCTCGCAGTAGTCAGCGCGGCATAACGTCAAGTCTTTGCCTATAGGATCACGGGTGGGTGGACCTCCTCCCCTCTCCGAAGCAGAAGGCGGCAGCTCCGCAGACAAGGAGGCCTTCCATCGCTACGGAACCCTACGAATGCACTGACGCGTTGCCTTGGAGTACAGTCGACCCGCGTCTGCGGCTTTCGTCTACAGCGTGCATGGACTGATGCTTCGAACCGCTGCTTGCTGGTGGTATCAACTTGCTCAAGCGGTGCGTGCATTCCATGACACGCAAACGCGCTTGGTGATGCTGCCTTAGGCGAACTTCAAGTGACCAAATGCAATGTACATCTACAGCGACGGCAACAGCAACAGCAAAAGCAAGTGTTCAAACGATATCTTCTCAACGTTATTATAAGATGCAAATAAATAAAAACGTGATGATGCTGATCATCAGACCACTTTATAAGCGGGAAAATCCGAAAATTTACCACATTTCCTACTTCCTAATGGCCACTGAAGTTGGGATGATTCAAAGTGCTTCACATACAAACTCCATCAGCTGTTAAAATGATCCACTTGCTAGGATGGTTTTGCAAAGTGGGAGACCTTTTGCACTAATTTAATTAAACTATTGGTTCCAATTTTCCCACATCCTAGCAAAAAATATGGTCACATCTAACCTAAAATAGGGAAATGTGGAAGCTCCCACTTTTTTAAAGTGGTCTGCTGATCATAACCAAAGGCAACACTCAAGGGATAGACACTCATACCTCAACGTCTGTACGTCTCCGGAACTCCATGATCGCGATCAATGATACCAACACGCTACTGACTACAGTGAATGTAGCGCCGTTTAAGCACGTTTCTCCTTCTCCGCAATGAGGCGTGCTGATAATCTTTCTGCTCTGAACAGGGTGGTGCTGTGTCGACTCGTACCCTGCGAGCATCCCAGCTAATTTCTTTTCGAAATCCAACACGAGAACTTCAACTGGTACACACGACTCCAGCATATCCGCGTACTTCAGTTACTATAGAGTAGTACGCAAGTCACGCACGAAGACTGTTTGTAGACTACGAGTTCAACATCTTCGACAACTTCAAGTTGGTCGTACGTACGTCTCTGCGAGCTTCACCAATCGCGCGCGAAGCGCAGTCGCTGCGTTGTCAACTTCGTGCGGGGATAACTTACTACCTCTGATTCGAAACTACATCTAGAAACCCAAATAATATACCCACATGGCCGATCCCGAAATTCTGAACACCGCTAGCGAAAGCAATCGTCTCTTTTACTGACCAGGTCACCGCGCTTTTCGAAGAAGAAAACATCACAATACGGTACTTAGGGGAAAAATTTCAGTCTTTTCTATCAGATGAGATGAACTGATGAATTACACAATCAATTGCTGTATGAATTGCACAATTAGTTGCGAGATGAATCGCGCTTAGAAAAAGAATTCTGGCATTCCACCAAAAGAAACACGATGGTGAAGCTGACCTGCGCGGCGGTCGGAGTCGGGAGCGTCTTCCCTGTGGATATCGGCATCAGCGAGACGGTCGATGATCTGAAGGACAAGATCAAGGAGCAGGAGCCCGGTTTGGTCTACTTGATGCAGATCTGCTGAAGCTGTACCTCGCGAGGGAGGGCGGCACGTGGCTGAACTCGCGAGACGAAGATATACAGGCGCTCAAGGCGAAACGATTTCCAGATCTAATCAAAAACCTTATGCAAGAGCACCTTCTGCTAAATGAGACATCCTACCTCAACCACGAAGGATGCTGTGACGGCGACTTCACGTACTTTGACGCCGACTTCACGCCAAAAGAAGGAGACGTCCATGTGCTCGTGGAATGTCCTGACGAGCCAGATCAATTCTTCAAGTACAAGCGTAAGTGCTTTATTTTTCTCCTATGACTATCACGATTTTAACGCAGCACTGTTTGATCATGTTAGCCCTATTGCAAAGTATTTTGACTTGATTTCAGTATGGTACCCCTCCATACAATAATCGTAAAACATGCCTAGACACACTATTTTACCCCGCTTCCCGCAACTATAAACATCACATTAGGGAGGTTTTGGAGGAAGACAGTTCCAGCTCAAACGTAAAACATGGCTTGATGCCATGTTTTAGAGCGCTTTCCGCAACTTGCTTTGATTGGTAGAAACATGATTTCTTTAAGCCAGTATTCAAATATAAGGATAGCTAGTGTAATATATTACGAAAAATAGTATGAATGTTGATCTTTGCTGTGTAAAAACAAGGTTGATCGTCGCTTTTCCCTGTTTATATCTTAGTAGTAATTTCGAAAAGGTACCTTGTGTTTTGCTAAACATGGTCATGTGGCTGGTTTTAAGCGCCATCCCTCGCAATAGGGTTAAGACCAGGATGAGTTTGTTGTGGAGAATTGGTTCTCATGGGACTCTCCCTGGTCTTTCCTGCAGTCGTTGTTTACTGTGGAGAAGGAGAAACGTGCTTGAACGGTTCTAAATTCACTGTAGTTTGTAGCGTGTTGGTTTCATTGATCGCGGTCATGGAGTTCTGGAGACAAAGCATCAAGATAAATATACCACTTGCGCACATACGTTGGAGGTTTGAGTCTATCTCTCTAGTGTTGCCTTTGGTTATGATCATCATCATTGCATTTTTTTTGCATCGTAACGTTAAGATTATATGAGACTGCGTCAAACAAAATGATACTAAAGCGGCTTTTAGAGTTGTCGAGATATCGGGCCTCAAAGTTGTGCGGACCAAAATCGAACTTAACAGGAGTGTCGAGTTTTCTATTTTGCCCGAAAGGGTAGACCCCATAATTTTTGGGAGAAAGAGACAGGAAGGAGATCGAATGAACCAATGGGACCGCTCCCAATCGATTCCTTGGGGCGATTTACCCCCAAAACAGCCCCAAAATATTTTCGATTTATTTTCAAAATGAGATATTTTTTTCAAACGGTCGCCCATTGGCGGGAATTTTGAATCTGAGGACGTTCGATAGCTCAATCGACAGAGGAGACTGCAACGGTGTGCTCAACTTAGCACCTTAGTAAAATTTTGTTTGACGCAGTCTCATATCGTTTGAACACCATTGCTTGCTTATGCACTTGCCGTCGCTGAAAATGTACATTGCATTTGGTCACTTGCAGTTCGCCTACGGCAGCATCACCAAGCGCGTTTGCGTGTCATGTCATGCCATCACCGCAATGCCACGACGCGCCGCTTGAGCAAGTGAACGCCAGCAGCAAGCGGCGGTTCATTGACGAAGCCCCAGTCCACGCACGCTGTAGACGAAAGCCGCAGACGCCGGTCGACTGCACTCCACGGCCGCCGTAGGCAACGCGTCAGTGCATTCTTGGGGCTCCGCAGCGATGGCAGGCCTCCTTGCCTGCGGAGCTGCTGCCATCTGCTACGGAGTGGGGAGGGGGTCCACCCACCCGTGAACCTTTAGTCAAGACCTGACGTTATGCCGCGCTGACTACTGCGAGGAAGATCAAACGGAGAGAACGCTGCCGTCGCCGGTCCTTCCAGCGTTCTGATGTGCGAAGCTCAACTCAGCTCCGCGCTGCAGGCAGGGCACGACGAGGGGTTGGCACACTGGGACACGAGCCCTTGGCTCCCACTCACGCAGCTCATCGGCGCCGCGCCGGAGCGAAACGCCGGAGCCGCGTCGCCAGCGGCTCCTCATGGATAAATCTGCTGACGTCACCGCGGCGTATCCCCAGTGAGAGCTGGACCGTTGCGGCACCAGCCTCCACAGTGGAGTCCACTCGGGAGCACCAGGGCAGCGCACCGATTTCGAACGACCATCCATACTGAGCGCCAAGAGAGCGGCCGTTTCGCTGCGAAACTGCTACTCAAGTGCCGTTTGGCGCGTTACACAAGGCGGCGCTTAGTTGGAAACATAAATTATACATATCTTTCGGCGATGCGCGTGCTGATTGGCCCGCCAAGGGCCGCCCAACTTCAACCTGCACGTTTCAGTCGTCGCGTTGCAGGGCGGACGTCATCCAGAGAGTTCCCACTCGACTGCCGTTGGGCTCCACGCTCGCTTGCGCCTCGAATGGCTTCGGTGGAGGCTGGACCTCATCGTCCTAAGACCAAGACTGCGGCAGTCCCATGTATGATTTTGGTGGAGGCCAATCTGAGTACGAAATGCTGGTAACGCGCTTGCAATCGGCGAGCAGGCCTAGCGGAGACCGCCGCCGCTTCAGCTGAGACCGATCACTCCGTTGGATACTTCAAGCCATCACACTCGCGTTCCAGTGCTCGAGGGCGCCGGATGGGTGTGATCCGGTGGAGGTCAGAACGGAGCAGACACGCCAGCACGTGGGGCTAGCAGTCCAGTCCAGCACGCTTTCTACGAGAAGATGGTTCGGCGTGCTTTCGAAGAACCCGGCGGCCAGCGCTCGATGTGTGGGCCGCCTATAGTCTCCGTTACTGCGGCATGATTCTTGCGAGCATTACGGCGGTAGTCAGTGATTTCAGTTCGGAGCCAGCAAAGTCTTCAAAGCCCCACGGAAGGTTAGTGGAAGCGCAGCCCGTTTGCAGCGCTCGCCGCTCACGGAGCCAATGCGGCTTATTCGGCTGCTTCAAGACGGTGACAGCTCGGCTCCGCGCAGCGTGAGTGCGCGGTCGCCCCTGCCCTTACCCACGCGTTCCACCGGGCTGCAACTGGTCGAGACCAGCCTGCTGCTGGCGAGGGCTGGAAATTTGCCGACATTTCAGTGTATCGCGGCGCAGGTCAAGCAGGACTCGGGCCCTTTTGCAATCGAACGAGCTTCTACAGAACGCGCGCTGGCCGTTATGGCAAAAACCGCCGCATAATAGAAGAAAAGCAGCCACTACGTACGTGCGCGCCCATAGGCCGGCCCCCCATGGCGCCCCTCGATCTGTCGGCGCCTCACGATGGTCACTTTCCATTCAACTGTCTCCGCTTCAAGCACTAGCTCAGCAGCACTGCACTAGCCACTGACAGCAGTCGCCCGTCCGACATGACGCCCGCCGACTGGAGATCCAGCGAGGACGCCGAGTACGCGTTCATGCTCTTCCACGCTGACACCACACAGACACAGCAGTACCAGCACGCGCAGGTAGCAGCGCAGTACGCCGCCCCCAACATGCACCCATCTCTCTGCGGCAGTGCTAACCAGGCCCTCAGCGACGACGAGATCCTGGACGAGATCTTCCAGGAGATCATGTCCCCCGGCCCGCAGGACCAGGAGCTACCGGCCTCCGACCTGGCCGGCAGCCCCGCACTTTTCAGCGCCGTGCTCACGCCGACGGCAGCACTCGCGACGGCCACAACCTCGGCCCCCTCCACACCACAGCTCACCAGCACGCTGCGCCGAGGCAGCATCCCGTCCGCCTCGCTCGGATCCATCTCGCCCAACATGGCCGCGGCCCTGCGAGTGCCGACGCTCCCCATGGGCCACGCTGCCGGCGTCGCCCGCAACACAGCCTTCTTCCCCATGCTCACCGAGCCAAAGGTTCGCGTCAACACCGGCCTCAGCGCCTTCGGTGTTCACCACACCTCCATGCTCTTCACGTCACCGACGGCCGCCAGTCGTCGCGGCTACCGACGCACGAACCGGCCTAGCCGCCTGCAGAAGAAGAAGCCAGCCTCACGCATCTGCCGCATGCCCGGCTGCACCAAGGGCATCCGCTCGCGCGGCCTGTGCAAGGCCCACGGCGGCGGCCGGCGGTGTACGACGCCCGGCTGTGAGATCAGCGACCAGGGCGGAGGCCACTGCATTGCGCACGGCGGCGGCCGCCGCTGCTCGGTCACGGGCTGCCAGAAGTCGGCACAGTCCAAGGGCTTGTGCAAACTGCACGGTGGCGCTCGGCTGTGCCGCCTGCCGGACTGCAACAAGAACGGCCAGATCAAGGGGCTCTGCCGACTGCACTACAGCCTGACCATGGCGGCCAAGAGCTCTGGAGCCGCCAAGGCGGCCACATCTCCCATGTCCATGGCCATGAAGCTCGAGCCCTCGACCAGTTGCGGCCCGTGCGACTTCGAGCTGCGGGTGTAGAGTGCTCGGCATTTGATGTCTGGCCTCACACCTGGCCAGCACCCTCGTGTAGTTAGTAGAAATTCCCTATACAAAATCGCGCCTGAACATAGCTGTAAATACCCCCAGCACAGGAAATACAACCCCATAGATGCCATTCGACAGCGTTACTTGTCCTGCGTGGCAAAGCCTGCAGACTGTAGGTACATCATTGCCGTCGACGCTGCTGTTCGCCGACGAGCAAATCGAGCGAGTGATGCGGACACAGGAAGACAATGAGGACCCCGCCCACTGTGCGCCGAGAGCTAAGCACGTTGAAGTAGAACGTGTGGGTCCAGGTTCGACCTAGGTTAACCGCGTTGCATGCACACTTTAGCATTCACCAGTGGCGCCGAACCTACCCTTCGTCGTCACGCCGGCTCGCCGAGAGTTCAGACAACTTGACGCGATGATCCAGCCGAGTGCTCATTGAGGGTGCAGTACAGTACCGGCAAAAAAGGCGGCAGAAGCCCAGACGTGGCCCGGTAGCGACGAAAAGGGCAACCTGCACACCACGTGCACACCAACTTCAACATGTCGATTACGTCGTCCTTCGCGGGTACGTGATTGGCTGCTATCTAAATCAGCCAATCACATTCCCTCAACATTCCGTGCCCAATATAACGTTAATTCAAACCCAGTCGACAATGGCGACGGCGGCCGACCGCGCCGAGCAGCTCAAGCTGCAGGGCAACCAGTGCTTCCAGAAGGGCAAGTTCCTCGCGGCCATCGACATGTACACGGAGGCCATCGTGCTGGCCCCGGGCCGCTCGCTGTACTACTCGAACCGCGCGCTGTGCCACTCCAAGCTGCAGCGCTGGGAGAGCTGTCGCGACGACTGCCAGGCCGCGCTCAAGTTCGACGCGCTCAACGCCAAGGCCAGCTACGTGCTGGGCACGAGCCTCATGCACCTGCTGGCCTTCGACGCCGCCGTGGAGGCGCTCAACACGGCTCTCAGCAGCGCGCAGAAGACGGACAAGCCCCGGGCCTTCCAGCAGGACATCGCCACGGAGCTGCGGCGCGTCAAGAAGCGCCAATGGCACCACGTGCAGACGCAGCGCATCGCGCGTCACGACAAGGTGATGACGCAGCTGCGGCAGCTGTTCGGGGCCAATGACGCGGGTGAAGTGCCTGACTACTTTATGTGTCCAATCAGCATGGAGGTCATGCACGAGCCTGTGACGACCCCCAATGGTGTTTCGTACGTGGCAAATAGTTTTTTATGGGTGTTTTTTATGTTTTTGGTTTTGTGTCTGAACATGTAGGTGTTTTGATGTGTTTTTTTTGTTTGGTTTCTGTAGATATGAGCGGCGGTGTTTGGAGGAGCATTTGCGTCATAACGGAGCGATAGACCCGCTGACGCGCAAGAAACTGACTTTAGACATGCTGCGGCCTAATACGTCTCTGCGCGCGGCGATCCAGGATTACCTCGACAAGAATTCGTGGGCTTACGAGTTTTAGCTTTGTGGAAAGGAAAATGATGAAAAAAGCGTCGGGCGAATGCACCCTCGGAACGTATCACTACAGAGCCACTAACAGACGCAGATTAATTACGTGCTGCAGGACGTCTTGTGTGAAGGACTGACTGCAACTGCGTCTGCATCTTGAAATCTAACGCAGATTAGGATTGTGCTGCGGTGTTGATCCAGGTTGGCGTTCCTGTCGCGGCCACGTCGGACGAATTCATGCGAATTCACTGCGAAGTCGTGTTCGTAGAATCCGACGTCCAACTACATGTAGTTTTTCATCGAACCAAGTGGAGACCCCAAACAACGACCTGGCGGGTTTCTAAGACAAGGATCTCTTAATGCCACCTACTGTACAACGTGTATTTTTGTCGAAGATAGGGATGTTGGGAAAACCTTGTACGTGTAGCTCGAGCGTTCACGGTGCTCAGTGCAAACATATTTGTTACTGCTGTTAATCTATTCGAAATTGCTTCGTGTTGTGCGTGTGTGTTATTTTTTTCTTTTTATCTAGACGCAGTCGACGAAAGTGGGACAGAATGGATGTTAGTTTCGTGTACACCGACAACAGCAACTCGACAGCAATAGTGTTCAAACGATATCTTCTTAACGTTAATATGCAAATAGGTATTAATAAATGCAATGCTGCTTATCATAATCAAAGGCAACACTCAAGGGACAGACTCAGCTGCTGACTGCAGTGAATGTAGCACCGTTCAAGCACGTTTCTCCTTCTACCGAGTAAACAACGACTGCAGAGAAGACCAGAACCAATTCTCCGCAACGAACTCATCCCGGCCTAACATGATCAAACAGTGCTGCGTTAAATCATAATAGCCATAGGGTTAGAATAATAACGCACTTAGAGCATCTCCAGCGGTAGGACTTATTTTTCGGTCCTATCGAGCCCTTAAGACCACGAAATTTAAAATAAGTCGGTGTTGATAGGACAGCTCCCCACCGGGAGGATGTATTCGCCGACTTAACTAAATACTTGACCATGGATTTTCGTCCCGAGCAGCTTCGATCATCGAGCCCCGATCCGTATAGTGAAAACAAGTCAGAGAGGTTAGAATTCGAGTCTTATTTTAAGACCGAAGAGTCAAAGTATAGACCCTGGTAAAGTTAAAACCCGCGTTACAACTCACCGGTGGGACCGATAAAACTCTCTCACGACCCAATGGTGTTACTTTTACGATAAAACCAGTGTTAGAGCTTACCGCTGGAAATGCTCTTACGCTTGTGCTTGAAGAATTGATCTGGCTCGTCAGGACATTCCACGAGCACATGGATGTCTCCTCCTTTAGGCGTGAAGTCGGCGTCAAAGTACGCGAAGTCGTCGTCGTCAAAGCATCCATCGTAGTTGAGGTAGAATGTCTCCTCCAGCAGCAGGTGCTCTTGCATGAGATTTTTGATTCGATCTGGAAATCTTTTCGCCTTGAGCGCCTTTATATCTTTGTCTTGCGAGTTGAGCCACGTGCCGTCATCCCTCGCGAGGTACAGCTTCAGCAGATCTGCATCAAAGTAGATATAATTGGGCTTCTTCTCCTTGATCTTCTTCTTCAGATCTCCGACAGTCTTGCTGAGGTCGATATCCACAGGGAAGACGCTCCCGGCTCCAACCACCGCGCAGAACAGCTTCACCATCGTGTTTTTGTGGAATGGCAGAATTCCTTCACTAAGCGCAATTCTTCTAAGTAATATTCATGATGCAATTCATCAGTTCGGAAAGTTTGGGACTTCGCTGACAGTCCCAGATGAAGAAATTCCTGGGGATCAATCGCCGACTTATTTTTTTTATTCTGTTAAGACGATAAACCACGTACAATGCCACTTGAACAATACACAGCACGATACCGATAACGTTCGAGTGTATCACCCTGCGCTAAGCTGAATAAAACCCAGACGACGGCGTTTGGAGGAGGTACACAACGCCAAATTGATGAGGCCGCCCATTGTTCTGAGGGTGTTTTCCATTGCATCGCCGTTTACCAGCACGCAGGCGTACACGCCACCAAGGATTGTATTGAAGTGACGATATTTTTTGCTGCTATTTTCTCCACGCATCAAGTGCATGTATGGTGGTAGGTCACGACAAAGCAGAAGTACGGAGATTCCAGGAAAGTGAACCATAACATCGATCTCTATCGTCCGAAAGATTTGTATGTGCGGAACACTTTAGTTCGACGCAAGCTTGTAGAAATGAGGTTTTGAAGGTTGTTGGAACCCTGCAAGTCTTCGTTTCTTATCGAAAATCGCACTCGCCAGTAATCTTATCGCAGCCCTCCATTCACACTGCAAGTGTGACTCAGACTAGCACCATAACTTCACTAATTGACGTAATGGCCAGCTTCCAGACCCGTTTCCACGCTGGATGTTTCGTTTGGTTGCCGTGGAGATGCGTGTGGTATCTGGCAAGGGTCGAGAAAACTCGTGACGCTGGTCTCCAAGATGTGGAGTTGTTGATTCATGTTCATGGAGAGTCAATGACAAAGGACAAGTGGTTAACTGTGCACCACGACGGCACACCTGCGGCCGGTACGCCACCGTTGAGTCTGCTCCAAGTGCTGCCCACCGCGCTCGCTGGTGTTGGGTCACTGCCGGCCGTAGGGAATTGTGTTCAACTCCTCGTAATGGACAAGAAACTCATCGACCTCATTGCATCTCGACGCACTCACGAGGGTTCGAGTACCGCCGACGTACCGACATTGGTAGGCATCGTCGTTAAGGTGCTCCCAGCACGAGATGCGTCGCTGGTCGACGTCGCGTACCCCATCAAGCTTTTAGGACCTACATCCGATGAATCCCAATGGCAGCGCGTCCAGATTGGCAATGGATACGTGAGTCGACTTGGCGTTGCTGGTACCTGTTTGTCTTCATCGAAAGCTCACTTCGTGTCTGTGTTCTGTGTCTGTGTACAGATTAACGTGATCTCGGAGTCACGCTTTGCCACGCTCCAAGAGGAATTAGCACTCACCATCGGAGCAGCAGCACTCGAACCACCTGAACTTTGAGAAACCAAGACGGCGCAGCGGAGGAGTACAGCAAACTGTTCCTTATATTCGGCTGGGGGAATCCTGCGCGCACTCCAAGACATCTATCACGCGCTCCTCTACGTTCTACAAGTCACTGTTGAAGCTTCCGCTCCTCTTCTTGGCGTAATTGGCACGCTCCGGAGAGGGGTTTCCTGTTTTGCTCTTGATCGAGTAACTCGCCTGGGTTTTGACTGGTGCGCCGTACGCGAACTTGCGGATGTCTGTGCGCTGAATACTGCGGAAGTCCAGATCATCCTCGTCATCGTCCAGTGCGAACTCTTCCAGGTCGTCTTCGTGCATGGGAACTTCCAGATACGGGTTGACTGGCAACGGGCGGAAGCGATAGCCTGTGATAGTGAAGAAGGCCAACGCTGCTAGCTCACCAACGGCCACTGCAACCCATGTGGCATCGTAGGGCAAGCTGGCCTGCAGTAGCTGTATCACCAGTCGAGTCACGTAGATGTAGCTAATCACCAGCAAGTAGAAGGACCGGAATTGCGTGAGTTTCTGGAGGTTGTCGAACGCCTTGCCGTCCGTTGCAGCAGCTACTCGCAGTTGTCGGATGGACCATACAATGGGCAGCAGCACCGCCGCGCAGCAAGCCACATCTGTGAACAGCAGGAGATCTCGCCAGCTCACCCACGCCCGCGTGCCGACCGCCGTCTCCGCCTCCAAGATCTGGGCCGTGTTGCTCACGACCTGCAGCACCAGCACGAGCGACAGCACGGACTTGTCCCTCTGCGACAGATGCGGCTTGAGCAGCGACCACCCCGTGCCAATGAGCAAAAGCACCGAGAAGAGCAGCAACCCCTTGAGACTCATGAACGCGTACGACACCGCCGTCCACGCCGTGAGCGTGTCACCATTGCGTCTCATGTAGTACGCGCGCATGGCCTCCGCGAACAGCGCCACAGTCTTCACTCCGACCAGCGTGGCCATGAGCCAGTGCACTCTCTGCACAAAATCTCGATGCATCACCAAACACCAGCCCCAGGCCACCGCCGCGACCAAAAACAACAAACTCGTCGTCAAATAAACCACCGGCAGTGGTGCGTCCCCCACCGAGAAAAAATCCTTGGCCCCATTCTTAAACATCGCGTCCATCTAACGAAAAAACATCATAATACATAAAAATAAAATAAAATATAACAATAGTTAACAACAAAAATACCAACAAATTTACACCAAAAAACAAAACAAAATCTAAAACTTACATGGAAGGAGACCTGGACTCCGGGCGTGCACTGGGCGTAGAATATGTAGTAGAAGCCTACTTGGAGTGGCCCGTTGTGGCCGCCCCCCTCCGGCCCGTCCAGCGCCACGTGCTGTGCTCCCCGACTGACGTTCCACGTGCGCGCGTCCGTGAGGTCCACCCAGCGACTGTCGCGCCGCAGCTGCAGCGCGCACTTGTCCTTGTCCTGTGTATCTGCGTCCTGCCCCGTGGCCAGCATCATGGGGTCGTCGGCCTGCAGGTCCACGTCGCCCACGACGTCGTCCAATAGGGCCACGGTCTCCCACAGCTCGTCCTGATGCACAAACAGCAGGCCGACCTGCACGTCATTGGCGGAGGCTTCGGGCGCGTCGATGGCCACGTCGGACACGCGCACGTCCATGCGGCCCGACGGCCCGAAGCCGAAGCGCTCGATGAGGAAGTGCGAACGGTCCTCACGCTCGAAGACCCACGACTGCTTCATGGCCGCGGCCCCTGCCGCGTAGAGCGCCAGGTAGAACCCCACCACGCCACCGCGCATTATTGTAACGGTTATATTTGTTAGAAGTTCAGCCAATGGGGAGACATGAATACATGTAGCCATGTCTGATCTCGATACTGTACTCGTCTAAAACTGTACTCGTCTAAAAATGTTCAAAAAGCATGGCGGCTTCGGCAATGACCAGCTAAGATCGACAGACTCCATGGTAGACGGAGGTTGGCTGCGAGGTTGAGCATAAACTCGAACCCATCAGACTGGCGGCGCTTTCGGAACGCGTCGCCAGTCAATCGATGCAAGTTGAAGTGAGTTGCATCATGCAAACATCTATGGCGAGCATATCTGGACGAATGTAGGAGAGGTGTCGTCCAGCTTGTCACTGCAGGTAGGTGAGATCATTGGCCCCACGTTTGCAGTGTCTAAAGATTTGGGTGCTGTCATCTTCACAGGAAGCACGAAGTTGTCTGAGAGAGAAGAAGCTTCTGAGAGGCTTGGGACCGACTTCTGAACGGGCCAGAAGATGACGTACAGCGCCACTTGAACGAGCCCGACCGCCATGCAGGCGCCGCCGTTGATGTACACGAACATGTCGTCGATGATCAACCCGTAGACAGTCCAGATTCCGTTAGCGGTGGCGCCAGCAAGACACATGCCCACAGGAATTGACGCCCCCGAGCGGGTCTTTACAACGGTCTTGATCGTCTCGAATGGACCGACGTACGGCAGCAAGGAGGCAAGAGTCACGATGTAGCCCACTACATTCGCCACTTTATCTGCCGGTTGGCCAGTTATCCCCGTCAGTCCGAGTATCGTGTAGACCGAGCACATAGCTACAGCAACAAAGGCTGCGCCGATGGCCTTCGTGGCATACGAGCGAGCGGTTGTCCACCGGAAGTACACCCCGAGGCAGACCATCGAGAGTAAAGTGCCCAATGCAAACGTACTGAAGAATGGGAAGTAGTTGGCCGTCACCACACCGTAGAGCATCCTACAGCACACAAATGAGGGGTCAAACGAGTCCATCGGTACATTGAAAGCAGCAAATGCTAGCGGACGTACGCCATGTGGCAGTTTAGCCACAGTCCGACAAGCGGAAAGAGAGCCACATCATCAGTGTCGTGGGCCTTGTCGATGTGGCGTATCGCCGGCACGGAGCTCAAGAACATGGTGATGGTGCAGCCTGTGGCCAACGCCTTCAGCACTTGCAGTCCCGCACTCATCTTGGTCTGAGTAGTTCTCAATGTTTAACCCGTGGGCTACTCGTCCAGTGTAAAACTGACTGAGTCCGTAGGCCGACAACACTGTCTCGCTTGCTTTAGCATCATGGCGTGGCTTTGTGATGCTTGCGTCTCAACACGCTGGTAGGAAGCGCTCAAAGTGTACGTTGCTATTATATAACGGCAACGACCCTGGTGGTGTCTACAATAATGAGCGTGTAGACACGTTCACGTTCTACAGTTTCGGGTCTTTCCGGTAGAAACTCTCCACTCTACTGAAGCTCTACACACGACGAGGGACTTACGCGATGCTCTTATAATAACGTAGCACCTCTGTGTAGGTATGTTTTGTGTAGGGATGTAGAGTAGGTATAAGTAGTGTGTTTGGATTTGTTACGAGATGCAAAGGGGTGCGAGGACTGGCGAGGAGATGCTGTTGACTTTGTCGCTGCACCTCGGAGGAATCAGCTCCACCGCTGACGGCGCACTAAAGATACTCTCCGATTTTAGTTTTTCCACTTTAAACACGGGGAGGATGTACTTCTCGTCCGTCGATACTGACAACTCCGCAGAAGCCAACTCACGTGGTGCTCTTGGGGCAGGTCGGAAGATGAGGTAGAGCGCCACCTGGACGAAGCCCAACGCTGAGCAAGCAGCACTGAGCAGGAGGATGAACATGTCCTTGGTGCACAGCCCTTCGACCGTCCAGATCAAGTTGGAGGTCGCCCCCGCTAAGCACATGCCGAATGGGATCGAGGCACCTGAGCGCGTCTTCAGCACCGTCTTAATTGTCTCGAACGGAGCGACGTAGGGCAGCAGGCAGGCGACGGTCATCATGTTGCCTGCGATCAGTTCGACTTGGTCGCTCGGTTGTCCGGTCACGCCCGTCATCCCCAACACGACGTACACAGATCCGAGGATATTAGCGATAAAGGCCGCGCCAATGATCTTGAGAGCGTACGCTCGGGCCTTCGTCCACCGGAAGTACACGCCAACGTACGCCGTTGATATCATTGTGCCGAACACGTAAGTGGCGAACAAAGGGAAGTAGCTGCCCGTAGTCCAGCCGTACAACATTCTACGTGCAACAAGATAAGAGTCACGGATTAGTCAAGGCCGAGATCGAGCGCTACATTAAAGAGGGGATAAGCCACGTACACCATGCAGCAATTTAGCCAGAGCCCAACGAGAGGGAAGAGCGCTACGTCGCCCGTGTCGTGTAGCTTGTGGATCCGGTATAGTGCCGGTGCAGAGCTCAGGATCATGACCACAGAGCAGCTTGACGCTAGCGCCTTCAGTACCGTCAGCCCTGCATTCATTTTGACTCTAGGTCTGCGTCTCGGTGTCTGTGGAACGTGCTCAGTCGAGAAATGAGCACGACCCGGTGGTCGAGTCAGAGCGCAACATTTTGCAGCGAAGCTGCTCAAACTTCTCGGTGCACGGACTCCGTTGGCCAGGTTTGAGGTCGAGGCGCCGCAAAGAGCAGCAGCAAGCTTTTTTAGGCCCTCGGCAGCATTGGATGCTTGCTCGCCGTCGTATCACGCGTGATTGGAAGTTCCAGCGCCGTTTCAAGATCCCGCCTCGTCTATTGTCCGGTGCTTGAAGTGGTAACGGAACTTGTAGACGAATCGAAACAGCGACTTGAAGGGGAACTTTCCTCCTAAGCAAGACCTGACACGGGGGGAATCCACGCATACTCGGCAACATCGAGCTATATTCTGCTCTAGTACTTGTCTGTCTGCACTTCAACATGATGCGTATCTGGTGCTGCAACAGTGTAGCACGGGTCAGTCAACGAGGATGCCGTTGGTGAAGGCTCAGAAGACGCTACTTCCTCACGCAGTATAATCCTTAAGGTCTGTGCATCTACACTAATATTTGTCAATATCGCTACTAAGGCGTCTGGACGGCGATGAAGACGGAGCTTGTGGCGGTATCAGCCTTTGGCGAGGCCGTCATCGGAAGAACAAACTTCTTTTCGGGTAGCCCCTGTTCAACTCCAGTGTCTGCGCCTGCCTGCACCCGGTCTGGACGGTAGACGAGGTACAACACCACTTGCACCAGCCCCAAGGCTGCGCACACAGCTCCGAGCAGGAAGATGAAAATGTCGCTCGTGAGGAGGCCGTTGACCATCCAGAGGATGTTGGACGTCGAGCCGGCAAGGCACATCCCAAAGGGGATTGACGCGCCGGAGCGAGTCTTCAGCACCGTCTTGATCGTTTCGAACGGCGAGATGTAGAGTAGAACGCTGCCCACCGCCATCATGTAGCCCGTGACGAGGCCGATCTGGTCGCTGGACTGACCGGTTACCCCGGTCATCCCTAAAGTTGTGTACGCCGCAGTGAGCACGACGACGCTAAATGATACGCCGATAGCCTTCATGGCGTACGACCGCTGCTTGGTCCATCGGAAGTACACGCCGATGTACAGGACGGACATGATGTCACCGAATAAATACGTAGCGAAGAGAGGGAAGTAGTCTGCGGTTGCTAATCCATACAACACACTGCAACACCGTTAGTCACCTGCTTTGATCTACAACGGCGTGATGGAGAGCAAGAAGCTTACAGCACGTGGCAGTTAATCCAGAGCCCCACGAGGGGGAAGAGCGCGACTTCTCCGACGTCTTGGAGCTTGTGGATGCGATACATCGCGGGCACGGAGCTCAGGATCATGGCGACGGAGCAGATCGACGCCAGCACCTGGATGATCGTAAGTCCGACGCTCATCGCGGTCGTTGCTGGCTAAGCTAACGCGTCAAAGTGTGCAGGACGAGTCCAATTCAGAAATGATCGAAGCTCAATCCCTTGCAGTTGCCTGCCATTTGTCTCTTTGTCTGGTGCCACTCCCGCATGCTCCGCTGACGTACCTTGGTTTCGCGTCTGAGCAAAAAGCTGGTGGTGGCAACGAGGCTAAAGCGCGAACGCAGCTTGGCGTCGTATCAAGCGTTTGGAAGCGCGTCGACGAGCGATTGTCCGGACACGAGAGCGGGCGTGTGTAGCGCCTGGACCGCCACGTCTATTGTGCGCATCCCACCGACTTGCTTCAGTTTGAGTCAAATGTCAAACTTTGACTGGTCTGCGTCCTCCGCGAGGCTGCGACGTGGAGGGATCTTCAGATTTGCCGGTGCGAAGGCTTGAGGCGCATCCCCCCTCCAGAAGCTGCAGACACCGCCGAGTGACAGCCCATCCGTCGCAAGTGTCCTCGGTGCGTCGGGACTGTTTCAACTCGTGAACGTGGTGGATACGGCGTCTATTATGTTATTTGCTATTGGGCGTCTATGAGTTTGTTGATGATGGCGATGATGGCGCGCTGCTCACGGCGAGCAGATAGCGATGAAGTTGGGCGACGGCAGGCTCTCGACGCTCGTGTCAGCGTTGCCGTGATGGGCAGAACGCACTCGATGTTCGGGGTGGCCAGTGGCGTCGGGTATCGGCCTGGCCGGTAGATGAGGTACAGCGCGACTTGGATAAACCCCATGAGTGAGCACGCGGCGCTCAGAATGAGCATGAAAATGTCGTGGTCGAGGTATCCCTCGAGCACCCAGAGCGCGTTCGAAATGGCTCCGGCGAGGCACATGCCCAGCGGGATCGACGCGCCCGAGCGCGTCTTGACCACCGTCTTGATGGTCTCGAGTGGCGCGACGTAAGGCAGCAAGCAACCGACGGTCATCATGTAGCCCACGGTATCACCCACTTGGTCGGTCGTCTGGCCGGTCACGCCCGTCATGCCCAACACGGCGTAGGTGGTTAGCAGCAGAATGATGACAATGTTGGCGGTGATGGTCTTTACGGCGTAGGAGCGGGTCTTCGTCCATCGGAAGAAGACGCTCACGTAGACGATGGAGGTCAACTCGCCGAAGAGGTAGATCGCGAAGAGGGGGAAGTATGAGCCCGTGGCCCAGCCGTATAGAGTTCTGTACAGATCCAACCAACCATTGAACGAGTGAGCATCTTCAGTGCTGTGGCAAGGCAAAGCAGCGAGTAGCAGCGGAGACTTACACTAGGTGGCAGCTGAGCCAGAGGCCAACGAGAGGGAAGAGCGCCACGACTCCTGTGTCGCGGTTCTTGTGAATGTGGTAGACCGACGGCACTGAGCTGAGGATCATGGCCATCGTGCAGGACGACGCCATCGCTTGGAGGACGGTCAATCCGACGCTCATCTTGGTCGCTGTGTATCAAGGTCGGCTGGAGGAATCCGATTCGGGAATGGCTCGGTCCGCTCGCCTCCAAGTGGAACGCTGCCGTGGCATCCTTGTGCTAACCTTGGCCGGCCCCCGTGCACACGAGTCTGGGGCCATCCGTGTGAATCCATCGATCGAGGGCGAGTTGCGCTCTGGACGGCGCGCCTCGACCAAAGACAAGTTTGGCACGCACTCGCGAGCTTCATTCCCCGCGATAGGAAGCGAGTCATGTCGTTTCGTGTGCAATGCTCGACTCATCTATATGCGACGAGACGCGCGCCATAGAAACTCTCGGAGCGAGCGTACACCGGAAAAATTCTACAGCAGCGCGTCGGCAGCAGACGAATCTCCGGCGCCGACACGTACCCCTTGAGAGAGCGGACAGATCCCTCACTGCACGGTTCGCTTGCTGTCTGCGAAGCGCGCGAGTCTCAATATAGCGATGGCGCGACGCTGTCCCCGCAAAATCTTGCGGTCGTCCGGCCATCACCAAAGCCACGGACCCTCGCAGCCCATTTGTGATCGTGCTGCTGCGCGCGTTGGCGTCAGCGGAGCTCCGAGCGACCGTCAAGTCGCGGTGCTGCGGCCTTGAAGCCAAGCTCGAACGAATGGACAGCGCGCGCGTTGAAGTTGGTGATGTCCGTGTCAGCGCGTAGTCAAGCACCACGTAACGCCAAGCAGATGTATCTTCCCTGCTTCAAGCTACACGTCTAGCGCAGCACAATCTCATGGCCGCTACCAGACTCATTCATCATTTCGAGATTCGAAAGAGAGGCGAACGCAAACGCAGCCCTCAAATACTGCTAATTATGGGGGACTAACCTGACAGCACGGTGCACTGGTTCACGACGGGGTTCTGGAACAGCGTGAGCTCCGAGAAGCCGCTGGTCGAGTTGCACTTCGTGACGAAGTCTCCCACCTCGGCCTTGCGAGCCTCCATGTACTTCACGTACTCGGCGATGGGGCATGTGAGACCTGGTCCGCTCTGGCAACCCGGCAGGGGAACCACCTGCTCGTTGATGTTGAAGCGGACGTAGCTCTCTCCGCCGCAGGTGATCCGCTCCGTGACAAGGCGCGCGCCCATCGTGACGACGCGCGACGAGCGGAAGTTGCGCGTGGCGTTGATCGCGTTCGTCGGGAAGCTTTCGTCGTAGTTGAGCCCAAACCCAGAGTACATGGCGTTGAGCTGCGTGTCCTGGCTGAAGGCGACGAAGATCTTCTAGCAGGACGTCGTCTCCGTGTCGTTCAGCAGCCTCGTGACCGCCTCAGCGTACGGGTATCCGACAGTGGGCGCGAGCGCCGCGCCGTAGCCCGAGCCGTAGTAGTAGCCCAGGTCTTTGTGGTAGGCGTAGTGCCGCCACTCGTCGTCGGTGAAGATCCTGCAATACTCGAGGTGGTCCTTGCCCAGGTAGTTGCGCTGGTACATGCACAAGTCCATGACCGTGAGAGCCACGCCCGCGGAGAACCCGAACCCAGGCCAGAGCGTCTCGAGACGCTCCACGAGTGCATCTTGCCAGCCTGTAGCCTCCGCGAACGCCGTCTGCGCCGAGCTCTCGTCGCCATCGAAGTTGGGGCACGTGTCAATCGGCGTCAGCGTGTTGGCGCCCAGCATCTTGTCCGTGTTGCTCACCTGGACCAACAGGTCGGTGTCCCAGTCTTCGCCGTGGAATCCTTTCATGAAGCTCCGTGCAGTGCGGACCACACGCTCCTTGGCGTTCGTCCACACCGTCTCCTTTGACGCGTACAAGCTCGCGTACTTGCTACGGAACGTGGAGCCAACGTCGAACGCCTCCTGCAGCCCCAGTGCCGTCATGTTGTCCACCTCCACGTCCGGATTGGGGATCAGCTGCGTGAGGTTCCACGTCTTGAGGAACGTGAGCTCGTCAGCCATCGAGTCCGACATGTTGGTCCAGCTCAGGTACTTGGTCACGGTCTCCGCGAAGCTCTTGATGGCGCTGTAGCTGCCCGCCGAAGGGTATCGCGTTCCGTGGCGCATGAGCTGCAGTGACATAACGAGCAAAAGGTCACCAAAGCAGCCAGCTACACAGCCTCGTTGATGTGGCTTACCATGTGCACTTGGTCCACGACGCAGTTGTCATTGAGCGCGATCTGCTCCGCCGATAGGTCGGTCGCAGCTTGGTGGTAGAAGTCGATTTCCTTCAATTAGGCATCGTAGGGGCAATCGAGTAGTTCATTTTGTTGTATGAGCTGAGGCCTGAATGGCACTGCTAAGCAGGGCTGTGAGAGACAAGCCCCGTGGGATGTGGTGGGCGGGTAGCAAACTAGCATCCTGCTGGCTATCGATCGATGGATCGTTGACGCCGCTAGGTATGGCTGTGTCCTGTGGCTGCACTTCCTAAATGAGCTACTAGCTGAGATGTTCTGACTGGCTGCTGCTGGTCGTCTTCGGTTCTGAAACGGATGCCATCTCCGTCTGGTATTCTTGGCTGTCTGTGCTTGATCTTTGATACTGCTGTACGCTGCCTCTGCAGGAAACCCGAGTATCCTTTCACCTGCGCTTCTCTTCACTGCACTCCGTTGCGTTCCGCTCGCTTCGTCCGAATACTCGCCATTTCCTTCAATTAGGCATCGTAGGGGCAATCGAGTAGTTCATTTTGTTGTACGAGCTGAGGCTTGAATGGCACTGCTAAGCAGGGCTTTGAGAGACTAGCCCCCTTAGTAGACGGCTCGTATTTGAATGTGTTGCTCGATGATGCCCTTGAATTTGTCTTGGATTGTTGATGAGGCCGGGATGGCAATCCACAGCAACTGATGTAGCTGTCCGTGGTCGTGGGTGCCCTGTGGTGGTGCAGCGACCCGCCCCCGATGGTGTCGTGCAGGAATATATCGTGCTGAGGGCGGCGTTGGTCGCTGGGCCAAGCTGGAAGTGTGTGGTCTTGTCGATGATGCCTTCATTTTGAGGCTTCACTCTGGTTACCTCTGCCGTCTCCCGTAGTGGCGGGTGCTTGGCACACGCGTCCGTATTGCCGGTTGCTTAGTCACTTGCAGAACTTTCGATGTCTTTTAATGCACGGCTTGTAACGCTGATCGATCGTCGAGAGTCGTAGCAATGAGGGGCTCAGCCCCCGAAGACGAATGGAGCCGCGAAATTGGGGCGAATCTTGTGAAAAGGCACTGTCGTGACAGCTTATGAATGGGTAACCAGGGCTCACCATGATCGCTTAGTTTGTTGTCTACAGGCTGCGCGACCGCGCGCGCTTGCTGCTGCTACGATATTTGACTGTCCAGGAGAGGTCGAAGCAATATCGGTGTACCACGCAAGTGACGATGCTGAACGTATCTGGATCACCGCGCGGCTATGAGGTGCTGGAATCTTTGTTGAGAATGTAAGTTACTGGATGGGGGGAACCGTTGCTGGCTTCACCCGCGAGAGGTGCGTTGTCTTGATTGATGATATGATGATGACAAGAATTTCGATCGGCGCGCTAAGTGATGATAAATAGTCGGGCGGCTCGCTTGTTCTGATGGCGAATCCGTCGTCTGCTTCAATACCAGCATAAGCTGCTGATAGAGACACCGTCACGGCTGATATGATGTGAGAGTATTTTAGTGGTGCTGTTGGATGGACTGGTGATCGATCGCTAGAGATGTGCGTTCTCGAATGCTTCATAGGAGCTGATAAGCTGATCCTGTCGCCGAGACTGAATTTGAATTTGAATTTGAAGTGAGGTACATAAATGTCAATTAACTATGCTAACGCCACCTTATGCCCATGCTCAGCCGGTGCCAATAATGCTACCAGCGAGTTCTTCCGCCTTACTCTGTCCTACAACCTAGGCGGCTTCCCGTGAAGTTACACCTTCGCTTCCACGACCTTGGAACTAGTCGATTTAGCTTTTTCCAGAAACCACTGTTTCACGTCGTCTTTGATGAACCTGGTGATGCCTTCCCATTTGGCCCCAGCGTTCGGCATCTCACCTGCGTGCCAGTCCATATCCCGTCCTGTGGACTGTGCCATCCTCGCCAGTTCATTGGCGGTCCTATTGAATTCTCGCAGCTGTGTCGTCCAGCTTTGCACCGCTACCGCATCTGCTAGCCGTCGCGTCTTCCAGTAATCGCCCTTGAGTTGTTTCGCTCTGGGCGGCGCCCGATTGAGTTGCCGTTGAAGTACATCTTGGTTATCGCCCATGACGTGCGCCGTCTCCCAGTGCTGCGTGAAGCACTTTCTCAGTCCCCAGAGTGTTCCGAGAAGCACAGCCCTGTGCGTCGTGACGTTGGCACCCCCGTATATAGTGCTTGTCACGTGTTGCACTTTGAAATCACCGGTGTGTTGGTTGACTTTCACAATAATTGTTCTGCTGCTGCTCCTCTTTGGCGTGCCTCCCCTCTTACCGGCGACAGCAATGAGATAACAGTAGCCTGATCCGGGCTGCCGGTCCACATCTGCAATCCAGCCGTCCCCGAGTGTCTAGCAAATGCTGTCCCTCAAGCGTAGGCCTATGTCGGCCGGCAGCACTGCGAGAAAATCTCTCGTAGCATCTAGGTGTCCGGCGCGGAGCCTGCTTCTGAAACCTGTCGCGTGATAGGCCTCCGATACGTCGTTGAGAACATCAAAATGTGAGACGCGCCAACGCCAGACTGCTAGTAGATAGTGGGCGGCTCCTATGCTCCAGCAGGATGCAATCATGCGGTCCACTACATCCCCAACCACTGCGGCTGGATCCAGCGGTAAGCCAGCGAGTACTTTGCCAGTAGTTCGTAGGATGCCATCAGGCATCTTCGGGAGTGCCAGCGCAAATATAGCCTCCTCGTATGATGCAAGTCGCAGTCCCATTGCCTTCCATCGTGAGACCAGGATCTCCCGCAGTAGTCTTGCGGCCGCGCACTCCCAAAATATATGATAGAGGTCCATCCTGCCTATCCGTTCGCATCCCTTATGGGGACACCCCAGTCCCGCTGTGATGGGGTTGAAACCCGAGATAGCATGCAGCTTGACCCGTAACAGGAGTTGCTCCGCCCATGGGTTCAACCCCACGATCCGCCGAACCCGCCGCCAAGTCAGCTTTCGGAGGCCTGCAGCGGCCTCGCTTCTGAGTTGTTCCCATTTTCCTTGGCGCTGCGCACTCAGTGCCAGCCCTTGTACCTTCAACTTGCCCCCAATAAATGCCTTGTATTCCTTCCGCTTGGTTGTCCACCTCTTGTTGCCTGCCCAGAGGCAGACCATTCTGGCTAGCCGCGGATGTGGGTGTATGCTATTGATCTGAGTCGCAGCGCCCACATCCTGTAGCGTCAGAGTTGAGAGCTCTCTGTGAGAGTCCACCTGAACTCCGGGAGCCGCATTGCTGGTCACATTATCTAGAATTTCGAACTGCCTGGAATGGTTTACGCCCCTGTGTATGGGCTGGTGATCTGTCGCACTGGTGGAGTATCGAACAGCTCCGGTATGAGTCCCAGGCTGTAGTAGCTGTGGGTAATTCAATAACAGGAGTTGGATAAGGTAACAGATATGCCGTTTGACCGTCTTGGTCATCTGTGGGCATAGAGCTGTTACCACAAATTGCCTCCGCGGTGTCCACTTCCAGTGTACGATGTCCTTCAGCTGTGTGCCGGAGTCGCATATGCTCCAGAGCCGGGATTTCGGGTTGACGATTTTACCCGTTTCGTTGTACAACCGTATGTCCGATAGCACAAGATAGGGGAGCCACTCCGTGCAGAAAACCCCGTGGTGGCCCGCCTCCGTCGTCGTATATTGTTTCCAGATGCTACCACTCGATGCGTCTGCACATACGCGAAGACGCCGTCCCGTCCAAAGGAACTGGAGGGGTCCCCGGAAATGCAGCAAACAGCTCAGCGCCACCACCATGTCCTCTTTAGCCTTCAATGCCACTACGCCTCCGTACAGATTGCAAAGCGTAAGTCCGGTGATCCACAGTGATGTCAGTATTCGGGGGCTCTGGTTCTGTAGAGGCGTGTGACGTGGTGATACATACAGTGCCTGCGCCGTTGCTATTTTGCCGTCTCCAGCCACTGCGTCCCCCACAATGTGCGTGTTAGTATCCGCTTCCAATGCCCACCTATTCACAGTCACCGCTGCATGGGCTAGTAGTTCCAGTTTCAGATTTGGGATTGCAAGCCCGCCATCCTTCCGTGGTAGTTGCGCCACTTGCTTGTTCAGCCACGCCCTTCCCGCAATAGCATCCTCCGAGAATTGTGCATGCCAGTCAAAATTGTCGATCATGCGCTGAAAAGACGCAATCATCGCTGTCGTTGGCCACTGGTGCCGCCCAATGTATAGTAATTTAGGTATCACCACAGCCGCCACCACCATACTGCGTTGAGCAGCTGTCATGGTCTTCCGTGACGCCAGTGCCAGTCGCGTGACGAGCTGCGTTCGCGCCAGCTGCCATGTATATGCCACGTCCGGGATACTGCCCACCGGAATGCCCAGGTATCGAGACAGTGTAGCCACCGCTTGCACCTTTAGCGGCGCAGGAAGCGAATCGAGCTGCGGAATGGCGTCCGGATTCAATGCAATTACCAACGTTTTGCCCTCATTGAGGCGGAGCCCAGAAGCCCTCGCAAACTTTCCCGTTATGACCAGTATGATAGTCACCTCCGCTTCTGACCGCACGTAGCTCGCCGTATCATCGGCATAGCCCCCAACTTTGAGCTGTACCTTCCCCGCCTCGCTTTTCAACATCACCCCGAGCACCCGCGGCTCGGCGTCAATTCTGCGATACAGCGCCTCGAGGATGAGGAGAAACAAAAGGGGGGCAAGAGGGCAACCTTGACGGATCCCGCAGCTGACTTTGACCGAGCGGGACTTGTAGCCGTTGGCCAGAAACCGCACACTTGTGCCGTCGTGTAGCCGTCGGATCGCTTGTACGTACTACTCTGGGCACCCCAGCCACATAAGCACCCCGTAGAGGAAATCGCGGTCGACGGAATCATACGCCTTGCAGAAGTCTAGTAACAGCGCCAGCGCCCTCTCCATCACCGGATCTGCGTTGGCTGCTGCCTGCGCCACGGAGAAGAGATCGATCGTGGAGTGAATTGTCCTGTACGGGACATAGCCGTTCTGATGCGGGTGTACGATGTCGCTAAGCTTCCGACTTGTCCTTGTCGCCAGGATCCTCGTTAAAATCTTATAATCCGTGTCCAGCAATGCCAGTGGCCTGAAATTGAGCGGGTTGGTGGATTCACCAGCTTTCTTCAAGCAGAAAATATCTGCCTCCAGAAAAGAGGCTGGAAAAACGCCGTGGGAATACCAACAGTTAAACAGCGTAGTCAGGATAGGAGTGAGCAGGTCGGCAAAATCTCGGTACCAGTCATTTCCAAGCCTGTCGGGCCCGCAGGCCTTCCCAGGCTTGGACGCACCTACGGCCGCTGCCACTTCCGCCTCTGTGAAAGGTTGGGTAAGATCCGACAACAAGTCGGTGTGTTGGCCACAATCCCCCAACCATTGCAGTACCTCCTGCCTTGCTTCCTGAGTGGACCCCTTCTGTTGGAATATGGGGGTCCAGGCATCAGCGAGAGTGTCTGCTTTGTCGTGCACGCCCCTCGCCGAGTGCCCGATTGCGGCGTCTAGCCTGTGAATCTCGTTATCAGCATATTTGGTACTCACTCTGCGAAACATAGCCCTCGTTGTTTGTCCTGTACGATGGCCTCCCTCTCGGAAAATCCTACGTTGTTGCGCTGCAGCCCTTCCTGTCGTGCACACAGTGACCGCAGCGCGGACACGTTGTAGAGGAGTCCCCCCTTGACCTTCCGTCAGAGTGAGGACATCCATATTGTCTGTGATAGAGTCGACAGTAGCTGGGGTTCCGGCCGCTGCTTCCCTTAATCTTTCCTCCTGGTTTAGCAATCTTCGGATCCGCTGTTTGTACGATGCGCGCGCCGACTTCTGCCTTTGCTTGATTATTCCAAGTGTTTCTTTCCTCAGCTCCACCTTGAAAAAATCCCAGTCTCTGGCCCATTTGGCAGCATCAGGCATCGCCTCTTTCAAGCCGTCCAGGTAGCCTGTGAGCCGTTCATGCATGTGTTCCCTAACTGCATCAGTCGCTATCGGTGGAGGTGGGTACACCTTGGCAGGTTTGCGCACCCTCACTGGGTCGGTAGGGCTGCGCATATGAATTCTGACCGCGCTATGATCGGCCTGTGTTCCAGTTCGAGCCACCTCCACCGCGGCCACCCATTCCACTAGTGGTGCCGAGACGTACCAGCGATCAAGTCAGGCTGTGGCCTCCACCCCTTTGCGCACCTGGTACCTGTACGTGTGAGTTGCCTCATAGTAATCAGCCAAGTCCACGTGGTCAAAATCACCAGGAGGTTCTAGCGCGTCCACAAGCCCACATTGTGCCAGTAAGGTCGCCAATGCCGGGGATTCATGATCTGACGTCTGTCGATACCAACTTCGATCCAGTCGTGTATCCGCAGTGCAGTTAAAGTCCCCGCCAAGCATGATCTTATCCACAGGTGGTAAGTCCAAATTGCCAAGTCGGCGGTAGAAAGCTTCGCGCTTACCCCGTTGGTGAGGCGCGTAGATGCACATCAGCAGTATGGATTCCCCGGCGTAAGTGCCGGTGATCGCCATAAAATTGCTGCTCCACTGGTTAGTCAGGCATGGGTGAGGGGTGTGTAGTCGCCCATATGGATCTATCATCATTGCCACTCCTCCTTTCCGACCCTGGGATGCAGACCAAAACGACAGATCTCCTCTTGAGCCCCTCGATCTAAACCCCCATTGTTTGGCGTGAAGAGCCGCCATGTGATCAATCTCCCCGCTCTCTACATGAGTCTCCTGCAAAAAGATGACGTCTTGGCGCCCGTGCTCGTCCACATGTCTGAACTCCCTGAAAAATTCGTCTCGGTGCCTCTCACTACTGCCAAAACCGTTGACGTTGAGAGTGACGCAGCTGAATGTGCGTTCGTCGGGGTGCATACATTCCGCCATACTGCTGATCTGCTTTTCCATCTGCCTCTCCTCCTTTCTTCGGCGTTGGACCGTCGTTCGTCTTGCTTTATCAAAGTCCCGTCGGATGTGACGCGCGCGCTGGTGCATCGTGACACTAGGGAAGAAATCGCCGAGGGTCCGTTGTGATGGCGCTCTGCGCGCTATCTTGAGGTCAGGCGTGCTGGTGGACCGGTTGCCTTTAGAGGAAGGATCTGCTTTCCGCCCCCGCCGCTTTGCGTTGTCGGGTTTGGCGTTGTGTGGGAGCAGTGTTGCGCCCAAGTTCACCTTGGAGACAGCGCAGGGACACGCGCCATGGAGTGGACCCCTCACCATACCTACGGCAGTTTTCTGTCGAGGCTGTGATGGGGGAGTCCGTGATCCCGGATAAGATTCTGGGTCCGGGACCGGTTGTTGGGCATGGTAGCCCTCAGTTTCGAGCGACGGCGACTTGTCCAGCCACCATCGCCTGCAATCGATCCTCCCACGTCAGTCCCGTTGGTAAATCAATTGTATTCCCCCACTCCTCTCTGTCCACCACGGCAAGACACGCCTGCCGCACAGCGGGGTGCACCTTATAGATTCCGCCGAGGCTCGTGTGTGGAGCGCCACCCCACGGTATTGCTTCCCACGCCCAGACGACGTACGGTAGCACGTGTAGTACGCTCCAGCACGCAGTACTGATCTCGAGTGGGCAAGCACAAATTGGCGTCGCCCGATGCATGCCGGCAAGTCTGCTCCATCTGTCGGAGTCGCGCGCAACAACTCTGTCTCTTTGCGACCCCCCGTCCGCTGTACAAGCCGCGAGCCACGATCGACCATATGCCTTTGCCGCAGCAGAAGCCGTGTTGTCCATCTCAATTGTCCGAAGAGCGGCCACTTGGACATCATAGGCTTCTAGTTCTGCCCATAGTAACATCAAGTCTGTAGGAAGCATTTTGACCACAAGCTCCGGGTAAGGCAGGTAGCTTAACAAATCATGTAGTTCCGTACGGTTGTCAATCAACCAGCGTAGTAACTCTACAAAACCTTCCGTCCTCCGTGGGATAACAGCCGTAGTCTCGCCGGTGGCAATCCCCGTTTCCATTCCTTCAGTGCCACTTCGTTCTCTTTGCGCAAATGACGGAGTATGGATCGATCCGGTAACAATTCGGGGTCCAGATTGATTGAATTGAGTATGCGCCGATATGGTGTGAGTGCCACCCTCCCCAGAGCAGAAATCTTAGCCCTCGCCTTTGGTTTGTCCCCGGTTCCCACCTGTATGTTGGTGTGGCTGGTAGGCACCGTTAAACCCGCATCTCCAGTCTTCCTATTCAGTCTTTCAGCCTCCGCTCTCAAGCCGTCGTCCAATATGGCCATATCATAATTGGCACTATCGAGTCGCTCCAAGCCAAGCCTGTCGTGAATGACATCCAGCCGCTCTCGGCGTTCCAACGCGCCTATAATAATCGAGTTCGTGGTGTCATCATTTTTGAGAAGGTCAGTACCATCCCACTTGGTCTGACTGTACTGATTGCGCGACGACTTCGGCGTACCAGTCGTGCGAGGCGCAGTTAGTGGACGCGAAATCCGGGTCCCCTTCTGCTTGCCATTTGGTTGAAACTTCCCCATGGTGCACACCGTAGAAATGCCCCTCGTATCTCTTGAGTACCATGAATACAGGCATGACGTGGAGCCTCGCGTACTGTTCCAGCATGGCCTTCGCTTGTTTGTCGTCCATCGCACCTCCGCAGCCTGTTTCATGGATGTCTCCATTGGGCAGCATGTAGTCCTTGTAGTAATACCGGTGGAGATGAGCATCATTATGGTTGTTCACGTCAAGGACGAAAAGAGGCTCTCGTAAGTATTGAGCCATGGTCCTGAGTACTTCACTGCCGGCCCAGAATGCAGTCGGAATGGGTGCATTGACCGTTCGGATCCTCTCCTGTGCATAATGTGTGTATAACGCCGCAGTTGCCACGTTGACATCCGTAGGTGGAGGTTGTGATGGGTACAGCCGGCGTAGTTCCTCACATGGGTCCACCACGTGACAGGCAACGTCATTGGCCAGGTTAGCCATCATCAGCGTGTATACGCTACGCTTTACAATATTGACCCCTTTCACCACCTCAGATGTAAACAACAGTTTGGTTTCATCAGACGACGACATGGTCGCGTACAAAGCTGTGTACGCACACTGTCCATTCGCCGGTACCGATGTAAGAGCCCCTCGAAATGGTAACAGGAAAACAGGCCATTGTTGTGGCATCCCGGGCGCCTGCTGAACCTTCTCGATGATATAACCATCCTGGCTGAGGGAGGTCTCGTTCGACCCGTCAGTGGGTCCGCCCACCTCGTCATTCGATGTAGTCACGCCTGCTTCCGTTTGAAAAGACTCCTGCCTATTTGTCTCCACTGTCGTCAAATCCGCCATCGTGTCTGATGCTAGCGAGTACGCATACTCCGACCCCGGTGTCGGCGCCGGAGACTGTGTGTGTGATGGAGCGGACGAGCCTACATATCCCGAAAGTTCAGAGTCCACATCATTTAGCATATCCGCGTCAGCAGTTCCTTGCGCCGACTCTGCCTCACTGGTCATCACTATGTCCGCTTCAGCAGCCTCCTCAGTCACGCACCCGTCACTTGCCTGTCCGGGGGAAAGGCAGCTTTCGGTCCCCGCCGTCACCGCTTGTTCGAGTGGGGCTCGAGGCATCCTTGCTAAAAACCTGACCGGTCCGCTGTCCGCTCGTTGCGGATCCATCAGCCCCAGTGTGTCCGTGACCTGGACATTCGTCAGACTTGGCCGTGCAGAACTGTAGGCATACGGTGCGTCGTCTGCTTTCTCCTCCTCGCTGTCGTCTCCCTCGTCTTCCGTTAGGTCAGCGGCGAGTAGTGTGGATCTTCCTATAGCCCGCTCCTTCTGGAAAGCAGTGAATGCATTAGTCTTGGCCTTAAACTTTCCCCCACCCTTCCCATTGTGTGGGGGTTGTTTCCGAGTTTTCTCCTGTTGCGCCTTCCCTTGTCGTGTGGTCTGCACCTGCGGTGTCTTCCTGGTTTTAGGATCGGTCTACTTGGCACTACCATGGCTCTTGGGTTTCTTTCCTCCAGCCCCGGCATCTGTGACCATGCTGGTCTCCTCAGCCTTCTGCACCTGTGCCGGGGTCTGCGTGCGAGATGATTTCCTGGTGTATACCATGAATCCGCCCGCGGCTGGTTGTGATGACAGCTCGTTGAACTCCGTTGTCTCCGGCTGCGTCCCGACTCCAGTCGATGTCCGCGTAGTTTGCTGTAGCTCCTCCCGCTGCTCCGTTCCTTCTAGTCCCGTGGCAACCAGTGAAGCTACCTCCACTACTGTCTCGGCCCTCTTGTCCGTCGGCTTCAAGGACATCGTGAGATCCTGGTGCAGTGTGTCCAGGAATGACATGAGACTGTCACCATCCGTGTGCCGATACTGTATCGCCGTGCCCACTTCATAAGTAGGGATGGGTCCTGAGTAAGTCCGTTTGAACTTGGCCTGCATTCGTACCAGTTGATGTTGCACAACCTTACAGAACCTGGTGGTATGATATGGTGCGTAACATCGGGCACATGGTGGGCGTTGATGTATCACGTGATGATGTAGTGTCACCAGATACCCATGCATGTCTAGCTTTGTAATGCCTCGTAACGCCTCCGGACACTGTTCGTCATTGAAGCGAAGCAGATGGTAGCGGTTGTCGACTACCTCCGTTGAATCGATACGTGATCTCTCCGCGTCCACGATCGTGACCCCTGGGAGCCTCCCCAGCGCCGCCAGTAGTACCACCAGTCCAATGTCATCAGCCCCGTAGACTCGGACGGCATACTGCCGTTTCAGTCTCGCTGGTCTATACATGCCAACCGCCTGTTCTTCCTCCGTGTCCTCGAGTTCAATACAAGTGCCATTGAGGCGGAAACCCAGCCCTTGGTAGAGGTGAGCTACTCGCTGCGAATTGAAGACCAGCTTTAGTGTGTGGATGCCATCGAAATGGATCCGTTTGACATCCTCCATCATCCGAGCAATCATTTGGGTTCCACGAGCGGAGTCTGCGTTCGCAGCGTGCAGTTGCGTAAAAATCGTGTTATGGGTCATGCCTTTCCGAAGTCGCGCGCTTGGAGCAACGTCCGCCGTGAGCATCGTTTCCAAATGGTTTTCGTGGAACTGCTCCAACATGGCCCGTTGTAGCACAGGCAGCGTCGCTTTCAGAAACACAGGCGGGTGCGGGAGCTCCAGTGTCTCGTTGATATAAGCTAACAGCGCCTCCGTCTCCACTTGCGTGCGCTGTCTGAGTGCTAGGTCCGTGTGCACTGCCGAAGGAGCCATCGCAACTGCTCGTAGTCTTGCTTGTTCCGGCGTGTCTACCGGAGACGAAGAAGAGGCCCAGTCTTGGACCAGCGTTTTGAGTAACAAATGTCTCTCTCTCGGACTCCAACGGCCTGCAACGCTGTTGGGAGCGGGTGTCGCTGCCGTATCCTGTGTTGACTCCACCATTCGTACCGCCGCCGCATAATTTCCGTTGTGTTGAGGCAGAGATGGGAGTCTGGGTCCCGACCTGTTCACCTGGTCCCCCGTGGATGGTCTCTCCACCTCCTGCTCTGACCTCTTCCCCCTTGTGCGTCCGATGGTGTCGTCACAAGCGCCGGGAAGTGGTCGATGTCCGCTGATCTCAGTAATTCCAACTGGTGTGGTCCACTTGAATTATCCCCGGCGGTGGTTGGTTCAGCCGTCCGCTCGGAGGTAAGGCTCCTGTCCTCTGCCAATTTAGGGCGTCGCTTGTCGGGCGGGTCGGGCGGGTGGCGTCCGGCCCCCTCACTTTCCGTGGGAGACGCCGTCGTCATCGTCGTCGGTCCAGCCGTTATGACAGTTGCAGTCTCCAGCAAGTGCCTGTCGTTCCAGGTCGTCAGCCTGGCAGGGTTCCTCCGTACAAATCCTCCTGCCTGATCCAGGTGGATTTAGAGAGTGTCGCCGAGACTGGTTGGTCGACGTTTGGTTCATAGTTAGAATGGTTTCCACTGAAATACTTAGTCGACGGCTGCAATGGTAGCGATGGTACACATCACCAGTTGTGGTGCGACCGTCCTCGTGTAATGCAACTTGTTTGAACCGGGGTGATCCTGGTGCAGGATCCATGCGCGCTGGTGGAGTGGACCATCTCCTGATCCTTGCCGTTCAGGGTGTCGGTATACTTCGTACCATTTGTAGAAATATTGTTGCTGCACCGCGTTGGTGAATGTACCAAGCGTCCCACTGGTCTTCTGTTATCGAGTAGCGGTATCTGTATGTCGACCGGGACTTGCTGCCGCTGTATCACTACCGTGGTGTTAAGTAGAGTGCATCCGGTGTCTGTATCGCGCAGCTTTCGTTGCTGCATCGGTACCGTTGGTTGAAGGTTGTGTCGGGTGCATGTGCACTGGTGGCTGCTACTGAATGATCCGCAAAGCTTGTGCTCAACGGTGTATTGACCCAGCAGGCACCGATGTCTGTATCGTGGTGGGGCTGCTGAGGGCTGTGGCGTGATTCCTGATCTTGACTCCACTGAATATTGAGCTAACCGGCGTCTGTACCGTGTTGCTGTTGCGGAGTGGTCTGTGTGTCCGATGTGGACATCTGAAGGTTCGTGACGCTTTTGATGCTGACGTCAATTGATCGATCCGCTGACCCTGCACACGAGACTCGCAGAGCCTGTACTCACCCGGTGCGGGATCCTGGTGCCGTTACTGAGTGCTGCCGATTGCTGAGCCTGCGCTCGAGTGGTGTACTGCACGTTGAAGCGCACGGCGTGGAACAGCTGCTGAGTGTTGTTGCTTGATCCGCTGGTCGAGTGTACTCTTACAGCGATGACTGGAAGCTGAAGGTCTCCACAGTGTATATGCCGCAGTGCTGCAGGCAGCCACTGAGAGTCTGTATTCATACGTCGGTGGTTGAAAGCTGATGATTTCACGGTTCCTTCGTGTTGGAAATGTTACTGATCGAAAACCTCACGTATTTGCCGTAGGGCTGCAGGCCGTCTGCTGAGCGTCTGTACCCATGCAGATGTGGCTGAAAGCTGATGGTCGTCACGGTGTCTGTACCGTGTTGAAAATGTTACTGATCGAGAAATCGGCGTGCGTCTGATTGTGCTGTAGGTCGTCCGCTGAGCATCTGTACTCATGCGGAAGGTGTTGAAAGCTAAGGTGTTACGGTGTGTGTACCGAGTCAGACATGTGACTATTTGCCGGCACTCAGCGACTGTGCTGTAGTGCTCCAGGCCGTGTGCCGAGCGCCTGTACTCGTGCGGATGTGGCGTAAAGCTGAACGTCGTCACGGTGTCTGTACCGCGTCGGATATGTTACTGTTTGCCAGCGCTCGGGTCGGGGTCCAGCACTGCAGGTCGTCCCTGAATGACTGGTCTCATGCGGAGCTGGCTGAAAGCTGTAAGTCGCTACGGTGTCTGTACCGTGTCGGCGATGTACAGATCGAGAAGTCGGCGTCTGTGCTGTTGTGCTGCAGGTGGCCCTCTGAACGTCTGTACTCATGCGGAGGTGGCTGAAAGGTGAAAGTCGCCGCGGTGTATGTACCGCGTCGGAGATGTGACTGTTTGTCAGCACTCGGCGTCTGTACCTAGCGCTGCAGGTCGCCCACTGAGCCTCTGTACTCATATGGCGATAGCTGAAAGCTGATGATCTTCTCGGTGTCTGTACCGTGTGAAAATGTTGCTGATCGAGAAATCGGCATCTGTGTCGTAGCGCTGCACGCCGTCCACCGAATATCTGTACCCGTGTACAATGTTTGGAACCTGCGCGTACTTCACCGCGTGTAAGCCATGTCTCTGTTGCTGCTTGATGCCGTGTCAGAGTCTGACCCCGTAGTCCTTCTGTTACAGAATGTCACTGGGCGGTCCTGTTCATGATCCTGGTGATCTTCACGGTGAACTTCTGTATTTGGCCACCAATGTCGGGAAGCGACGGCGCCTGAACTGTGTTGTTGGTTGTGGCTAAGTACCGCATCAGGCTTCGGGAACTTCAGTATGCTGCTATCGTCGAGCGGTGCTAAGGATGTGCTGGCGTCCGATGGCGGAGTAGGTTGGCCGATGTCCTGTGCTTGAGTGGCGTAAATTGCTGTTTTGTGGTGCTGTACTTGCTAGTAGCTGCAGTGATTCTGAATACTGCTGATCGTTGCTGGAGCTTCGTTGGTATCTGGCTTTGGCGATGTTGCTTCACTGAATTGGAGAGGTCGGTCGTGGTTAATTGACTGCTGATCCATCGGATACATTGTCGCTGTCAGGTTACCACGATGATCAAGGCCAGGAGGGTTTTGCGCGGCAAATGGACTTGTCAAAGACTGCATCCGGCGTTGGTGCTGACATTATTTCTCGAAGTAGCTGACTTGAACGTGGGGAGTGCGGTGTCTGCTTAAGTGTAGGTTCGTCATTACTTGTTTGCGGAAATCATCCGGTGCCCGGACTACGGTCCTTTGGACTTATCGTGGATGCATGTTGAGAAATGACTGTTGAAATCACGTTCTCCTTGGTGTTGTGTTGATAATAGCGTACAGCGTTGAATGCAATCGTGGAGGGAATACTGATGGTGCCGTGATGCTACCTTCACCTCGAGTCTCGTTGTCGAAGTTGGCTACGCGGGTTGTGTGGTAGCCTGAGTATCGTTGACGGTCTGAGTATGCAGATGGAGCGCTTCTTGGTATAGGATCTGATGATGGGTTCCAAACTCTGCTGCTTGCTTTGGTTTTGGATCATGACTAGAGGCTGATATGCTGGTCTGGTACTGCATGTAGGTACGAGGTCTGCTTGTGCGGGCATGTCGAACACTGTACTGGTGGAATGACAGATAACTATGAGTTGATTGGTTGGGAAGGGCAGTGCTGGAGGGGGTTCAAAGACACTCTGTCGATTTGCTGTCGCAGCTCAAACTCTGTGTCCTTTAAGTTGGGTTGAGTCGTAAACCTGAAGGTGGAGGAATCGGCATGATCATTCGGTGGTCCTGCTACAGTTTGGTTGACCTTGGACTGCTGTCATCGAGTTAGGCCATGAACATCCTGGTGTCGTGTCAGATAGCCGAGTCGGGAGTCATTAGCCTTCCTATACGACAGGAAGTGTAATGAACCTGTAGCATTCAACAAACAACAAACATTATTAGTGGCCATGACGTCCGGTGGCTTATTGTTCGTGAACATCGTGTCGACACGATGCTAGCAAACTAGCATCCTGCTGGCTATCGATCGATGGATCGTTGACGCCGCTAGGTATGGCTGTGTCCTGTGGCTGCACTTCCTAAATGAGCTACTAGCTGAGATGTTCTGACTGGCTGCTGCTGGTCGTCTTCGGTTCTGAAACGGATGCCATCTCCGTCTGGTATTATTGGCTGTCTGTGCTTGATCTTTGATACTGCTGTACGCTGCCTCTGCAGGAAACCCGAGTATCCTTTCACCTGCGCTTCTCTTCACTGCACTCCGTTGCGTTCCGCTCGCTTCGTCCGAATACTCGCCAGCTGACTCGTGTGGTCCGTCAGGTCGAAGCCTTCGCTGTAGGCGCGAGCACCTTGAGTGGACAGCACTGCGAGAGCCGACGCAGTCAACAGACAGGAGACGGTCTTGATGGTGTGGGGCGAATTGATAAGTGAGCTCGTGGGGTCGAGGACATTCCGCAGATGGGGCTGTCCGACTTGACAGCTCGAGATTTCGCGCTGTCCTGCGCCCGAATCTTCTGAGCGCCAGATGGCTATCACGAGGGCATTGAAAGGCCACCTCGAGTCGAGTTGCTCTCGTTGCCGCTGTCGCACGAATCTACGAGGGAAGGAAGACGCTCGGAGAGTTGGCCGGATAATTATCACTACCGACCACAAATACATCAACATTTTCATTACCGGCCCGGAAAGTAGCAGATGGCAGGAACGGGACAGATTGTTTGTGCTTGCCACAGTTCTCGCATTCGTGGTTCATGTCGTGGTGGTGAGGCAGAGCTGGTTGAATGCATGAACTAGGAGAAGGAGGGCTTCAATCCGTAAGCTATTATATTTCCTATATATTAGCCGAGTCGCAGCGTGGTGCCGATAGTCGCTAGTGAAGGGGTTGACAGGTTGTAGCGCCGAGTGAGATCGCCGCTGCAAAAGCAGGTCTGCTATAAAGGAGAGCCCGACTTCTTTTCATGGCGGAGGATATCGCGAGCAAATGCCAGGCATACATCGACCTACTACTTACTAGTTAGTATGAGAGCGAAAGCGCATCGTGTACGTCTGAGGTTCAAGGGTGCTCAGCTTCAAGGCTGTCATCCAATCAGAACGCTGCTATAGCCGTTTCCGGGCCGGTAATGAAAATGTTGATGTGTTTGTGGCCGGTACAGTCATCACAGCAATTAGTCTGTGTTCAAAAATAGTCTGTATTCCTAATTAGTCTAGGACAGACTAATTCCTGTTGCTAGGTGAACCCAAGGTTCATAATCAGTCTGTCAGCAAAACTTCAAAATTAGTCTGTCAAAATCGAGCTGTGGTCCGCTCGATTTCCACGACCGGGTTCGAGTCCCTAGATGCGGAGATTAATAAGCACGCAAAGCCCTAGATATGGTAGCATCTCGCTTCGTGATGATGGAGCTTGGCGTACGACGCAGTTGCTCCCGCATTTGAGGAAATCATAAAATGTACCCTGAAGAGTTTGATGGAAGAGCCTCAACTACAAACACCGTGGCTGTAGATGAAGAAGCAGACAGCGTTTAAGAGGCCCACGAGGAAAACGAAATGGTGCTCCCAGTGGCGTTTAACGTTGCAGGCAACGAGGCGCTATAATAATATAGCTAAACTTTGAAGATGGATACTTATTCCTTTCCTGTTCAGAATTAGTCTGAATTCAAAATTAGTCTGTACGCGGTGATGACAGACTATTTAATGTAATTCGATCAAAAAGCTGCTCACATAAATTAGTCTGGGACAGACTAATTACTGTAATGACTGTAGTGATAATTATTAGAGCTGTTAAGTGCAGTGCTGAAATCTGCATTAAAGTCTTTCGTGCACTACACGAAAGTCCATCCCCCTTTCGTGCACGGAAACCACAGCGGTTTATTACGATCATAGTCCAAAGTAAAACAACACGAAGGCCATACTTTTAGTGCCTGCAAACTTCCGAAAATTACAAATGATAGCCATGCTGGCCTTTCCTCCCAAAATGCACAAAACAGCTCTAATAATTATCCGAGTTGGCCATGAGAGAGAGATTATACTTGGGTAGCTAGCTACCTACCGGGATTCGTGATGCCACGTTGAAGACGAATGACGCAATCGGCCGCAGTACTTGAGCACTTTGAGGAGCTTTTTCCATTCCTGTCGAATCGATCACAGTCACTCTGTCATTGAACGTCCTCCTCACGTCGCTACCACGGCAACGACCCCAACGGAGACGCCATGGCCTCAAACGCAGGGCTCGGGAGCTCCGAGCCGATTTTCCGTCCGAAGCTTTCTTTGGGAGTGAGCTCGATGGATATGGCGGACTCGGCTCCGTCGACAGGTGTCGTCCGGTGGAAGTGGTCGGGCAGAGGGTGCGTCTCCGGGTTGAAGACCAGGTACAGCACGAGGGTGGACGCGTTGAGCGTGATGAAGAGGATGTTGGGCGAGATGATGAACCAGTTGCTGGTGAGGAGGCCGTACGTGATCCACGTGCAGTTGTTCGAGAGGCCGGCCACCACCATGTGCACGTTGATGAACACGGCGGATCGGTACTTGAGTACGTGGAAGAGCTTCTCCATTGGAGCTCCATACAGACAGACCGCCACGGCGTCGCAGATGAAGCCGAGCGCCGTGTCGACCTCGTGTCGCGTCTGTCCAAGATATCCGAGTCCACCGACGATGGCGTAGAGGGTGGCGATCGTCAAGATTGAGACTACAACGGCCAGGACGCGTCCAACGTAGCGGCGCTCGGTCGTGTACCACCAGTAGACGGCCAGGTAAGTGAGCGCTGCCAGGTCGCCGAACACGAAGACCCAGAAGATCGGGAACCAGATCTCCACCATGTAGCCGTACAGCAGCCACATGTGGCCGTTGGCCAGCAGCGAGACCAGCGGGACGACGGACGCGACGCCTACGTCTCGCTTCTTGTGGATGCGGAAGATGGAGATCGACGGGCTGCAGATCATCACGATGGAAGTCACGGCCGCCACCACTTTGACCGTCCACAAGACTGCGCTTTCGACCATCGCGGCAGCTCTGCGTTCGAAGGTCCTTCGGACGTTCGGCGAAGGAGGGGGCAGAAGAGGAAGTGGTACATGTATGCTCGTCCAAAGTCTTCCGACGTCAGCGTGGTTGAAGTTGGCATCGAGCCAATGGATGCCATGCAGAGCGGAGATGGAGCGGCGTCAGCGTCGAGTGGGCCTGAAACGCGGGGCTTGAGGGTTCACCGTCAGTCTTTTTGCGGTGGAGACGTACATCTCGATGGAGATCGCAACTTCGTCAGCGTTTGCCGTGGTGTTGTGGAAGTTTTCGGGAGTGGAGGCGTCTTCCGGTTGAACACGAGGTAGAGCACTCAGCGTGGACGTGTTGGCCGTGATGTGGAATGTTGTGCGAAATGCTGTCCGTCACGATGCCGAATATGACCCACGATGCTGTTGGACTAGGCCGGCAATCACTATGTGCACGTTGGGTGATCACCGCCGACTTGAGCGGTGAGCGACGCGAGCGGGATGACGGATACTGCCCCAACATCTCGCTTCTTGTGGATCCGGCGGATGGAGAGTGCGAAGCTTCTGACCCGCCGCGATTCCGCCTCCGGTTTCGAGTGAGTGGCATAGAGGCATTGCCCCTCCCTCCATTTTGTTAAACGACGATGTGGATGGACTGGGCTGCAGCCTTCCAGCACCTTTTCTCGTGCTGTTGACGGTCATGTTTGGCGCACAGCATACAGGGATGGATCATTATTCCTTTCATCACTTTACATAAGGCTACAGTAGGCGATGGCTCGATTTTAGGCGTGCAGCGGCGCTAACGGAGACCGCAAGACCTGGTACTCTGGACTGTTTGGAACTGGAACCCCTTTGGCACCAACATCGATGTCGACCTTAGGCGAGAGGTCGACGGACATGACGACGGAGCCCTCCTCCATCGCGGCGAGAGCCGTCTCCGGCTTCGTTCTGCGGGTGAAGACGACGTACATGGTCCACGCGGCCAAGTGGAGCGCGATGACAAACACTTGGGGCCCGGCAATGATCCAGTTGGACGTCACGCGGCCGAACGTGAACCAGCCGAGCGAGTTGAAGCTGCTCACCGCGAGTGCGCGCGGGAGGAGCGTGGCGGCGGACCGCTGCCTGAAGGCGTGAACGAGGTTCCGGAGCATGAGCAAGTGGATGGAGATGACGGTGACGTCGCAGAAGCACAAGCCCTGGGTCTTCCAGACCTCGACTCGGCTCTGGCCTGTGAAGCCCAAAGTGGCGACGACCACGTAGAACGTGGGCAGAGCCAGCACTGCGAGTATAGCGGCAATGACGTTGGCCACGCGGCGGCGGTCCTTGGAGTACCGCCAGAAGACGAAGAGGTAGCTGAGCGAGACGACGTCGCCGATGAGGAAGACGGGGAAGCTCGGGAACCACGTCCTGCCCAGGTAGCCGTAGAGCATCCACACGTGCGAGTTGGCCAGCACCAGGAGGATGGGGACGATGGAGGCGGAGCCAGTGGCGCGCTCTCGGTAGATGCGGCGCACGAAGAGCGACGGCATGTAGATCATGAGCAGCGTGCTGCACCAGATCCAGACGCGCACCGCCATGACGACGTCGCTGTGGACCATCTTGTCTGCGAGTGTATGGATACTGAACTTGGCAGAGGTGGCGTGTGTGTGTATGTGTACCAACGTTGGCTGGCTTGGGCCCCTGCTGTGTGACGGGCAAATCGGAAAGTGAGCAGGTGGTTGTTGCAACGGTTGTCGTTTCGCTGGGTCGAAGACAACAAGCACCTGTTAGCTGTTATAGTTAATAGCAATGCATCAACTAATCGGAGAATCAACAGATACATTGTCTAATATGTACTATTAAAACACATACCCTGTATTGAATGAGCTCCACGTCTAGTAGAGGGTTGGTATTTTTCGATGACTCATCGAAAAAAAACGCTTGTGCGCCAAAGGACCGGAACGAACGATACGACTGATGGAGCTTTTCCCAAAAAGAGTACCGATTTGCTATTCCGTCCCAAAAGAAGTACCTGTCCCAAAATGAGTACCTGTGAGTGCCATTTGCGAGACAATCTCACATCAACACCCTCACTTCCTCTTCAACTCCCTGCCAACACCATGGCCTCTGCTTCTCGCGCTCATCGATCTGAACGCCCTTATGAACTACGGGTCGGACATACGTTTGCGCCATCAGTTGGGGCGTGCTGGATCAGAACCGGCCGCCGGGCGCGATCGCATCGGCCAAGCCCTCGGTCCACTCCGTGTTAAGCACGCACTGCATGCCGGCGTTCACATTGAAAACCATTCGGTACCGGTCTCTCCCAGCGTCTTGGCCCAGTTCTTGACGCGGCCCTCGAGCTACCGGTATGCATGTAGAGCCGAATGGTAGAGTAAAGAGTAGAAACGTAGTCATTTTTGCACTTTGTTTTCTTTGCATCATACTTCCCAAGATGCCCACTAGCCCTGGCAGGTATCTGTCGTAGTGTGGGGAACTCATGCTGTACGGCTGCGCCTTGTGCCCTATGTATGCAGACTTCATAGGTACTCATTTTGGGACAGGTACTTCTTTTGGGACGGAATAGCAAATCGGTACTCTTTTTGGGAAAAGCTCACGACTGATGCTGCTGGCACGCAAGCTCTGAGGTAAGGGCTTGGCATGGATTGTCGGAGGAAATAGGACCAACACACGCCCACGCGCGGCCAGCACACACGAGGGTGGGCGACATCTAACACACAAAGCACAGAAGGGCCACCGGAGGCGAGCTCCTCAGCGAGACGACCACTGTTCTGGGTAGAACTTACAATCTTTAAATCGAGAGCGAAGCGAGCAGCGGGGGCGCCGAAGCGGCGCCCAGCCAAGCGTAGCGCGGCTGGTCAATTTTATGGCGTAACCTGCAATACTTAATTATAAAATCGTGCGTCAGCCGGGAGGTCAGGATCCATAGTTTATCCTAATCAAGAGGATTTGCTGTGTGTTCTTACGGCATTAACGGGTGTTCCGCATGTTCTGTCGGATTGTCGGTTTCGCCGAGCAGGACCAAGGACAAAGGCGATTTATCGTGCTTCGTTGCTGTAGATGGTCCGACACCGCAACCAAGTTACTGCAGACCAGCGCTCGCCTTGCGGGGGGGGGTCGAGTAAACCTGGAGAGGGATGGGATGGCAGGACTGCAACGGAGATATCTTCGTGCTGGAACAACCACGTCCAACAATTGGCTGGCAAGTTGATGAGTGACCTCGACGTCAGTCGTTATCCGCTATGGATAGTACGTAACGCTGCAATGCCGTTGAAGTGACTGCCGCAGCCTGGGATCCTGCAAACGCAGGTGCCCAAGAGGGTTTTAGATGGGTGCAAGTAGCGCCGTGCACGTTGCTGGTTCAGTGATCCAAGTCGCCCCACACCAGAATTGCAGCGACTCGAGCCCTCAAGCTCACTTGACTCTCGTACCGACCGTCATCTTGGTGTGAATCGGAGGGCTGGACGCGAAATATTGACAACTAGCTATGTATTAAATACGTGAAATGTCAGTCTGGAATCCATGAACAGCATCCAGACTCTGGATGCTGTTCATGCGCCAACAACTTGGTTCTGCTGTTAGCCACACCGATCAGCAGTATTAATAGATAGCGTTGACCAGCTCTGAATTGTCTATTCACTTTACATGTGCGCTACCGGACTCAACCTCGGCGGATTCTTTGCATGGGGTTCTGCTACAAGCTCTGAATCAGAGCCTCTGATGCGAAGTTTGGTTCATGTGCGAGCAAGACAGGTTCAAGATTCTGTCGTTAGAAGACACAACCTCCAAAGTAGTCGAATTTTATATTGATTCATCGTGTACAAATTGCTTTTATCGCCACAGCGGTGTCATCGGAGTTGACATGATATGATACTCGGGGCTATCCATACTGACTGTTGCTTTCTCAGCTCCAACCTTCGGCGATACCTCGATCGAGACGACGACAGGGTTCTCGGTCATCCCGATTGTTGCAGTGCTACTGTCAACTCCCAAACTGGAGCTGGGCCTCAGCACAGCATACAGAACCAGCGCGGTCGTGTGAAGGACCATGACGAAGACGTGAGGTCCGCTGATGATCCAGTTGGAGGTCACTATGCCGTGAACCAGCCGAACGTGTTCACCGTGCCCACCACCAACGTTCGTAGATTGAGCGACGCTGCGGACCTCGTCCTGAGCACCTTAACGAGGTTTTTCAGCATGACCAAGTGTAAGGTCACCACTGCAACGTCGCAAATGTATCCCTCAGTCTCGCCCACCTCGGCCCGTGGCTGACCCGTGTAGCCCAAGCCACCGACGATAACGTAGACGGAAGGCAGCGCCAAGACCGCAAACACAGCGCCAATGATTCGACCGACTCGCCGTCGCTCGGATGAAAACCGCCAGTAGATGAAGAGGTAGCACAGGGCGGCGATGTCGCCCGTGAGGAAGACCGGGAAGCTGGGGAACCACGTCTTGCACATGTAGCCGTACATCATCCACACGTGCGAGTTGACCAGCAGCGAGAGCAGAGGGACGATGGGGGCAGCGCCAGTGTTTCGCTCGCTGTAGATCCGACGCACGAAGAGAGACGGCAGGTAGACCATCGCCAGCGTCGAGCACGCGACCCACACGCGCACCACCATGACGCCGGCGTCGCCTGTCATCGTCGGATTCTGGTTATTGAGCTGCAGAGATACAGCCCTATAGCTGTCTGAGGTCTGGGTAGAAGATCGTGAAATGAGCCCTACAACAGACCACGTAGCACTCGTCGAGCAAGCGCCTGTCACAGACCAGCAGAGCATGCAATACGCGGTCGCTTACATAAACAGCGCCAAAGTGCAGGTCGGAATTGGTACAGTAGTAGCTACATGTATTCTACTTAGACGAGTGTCTCTGGGGGTGATTGCAAGGCTTCAAATGCTGGACTGGAGTTGATCTCGGCCTTGCGGTTGAACGTCGTCTTTGGCGAGGGCTCTACAGACGCTCTCGAGCCTTCAGCTGCCGTGCCCTGGTTGAAGTCAGCAGGTAGCGGATGTGTCTTCGGGTTGAACACGACGTAGAGCGCAAGCGTGAACGAGTTCAACGCGATTAAGAGGATGTTGGGCGAGATGATGTACCAGTTGTCCGTGAGAGCGCCGTACGTGAACCACATAACGTTGTTGGCCAAGCTGGCGACCACCATGTGCACGTTGATGAAGGCGGCGGACTTGTACTTGAGCACATGGAGGAGCTTCTCCATGGGCGCGCCGTACAGACACACGGCGACGACGTCGCAGAGGACGCCCACGGTGGAGCCCGCCTGAGCTCTGGTCTGCTCTGTGTGCCCTGATGCGCCTAGTAGCGCGTAGATTGTGGCCACGACCAAGACCGCGAACGTCACGCCCAGGACTTGCACTGCTTGATGGCGCTCGGGCGTGTAGCACCAGTAGACCGAGAGGTACAACGACGTAGAAATCCGACACCACTGAATGCCATCCTCCATAGTAAAATATCGAGAAATCCCCGTCCATTACCACAGGAAACGGCTGGATAAACACGTTAAACTGACATAAAACACACCAAATTTCATATAAAGTACTCAAAAGCATATGCAATACAAAGACGAAGTCAACTGATCAAATCTGATTGGCTGGAGAGGTAATGCACGACTTTGTCTGTCGGATATTTGTGTCTGTCGGATTTCTGCGTCGTTGTCTGTAGACCAGGCCAGCCGCGTCTCCGAAGAGGAAGACCCAGAAGACTGGGAACCAGTTGCGGATGACGTAGCCGTAGAGCATCCACATGTGCGAATTGGCCAGCAGCGTGGCTAGCGGCACGATGGACGCCACACCGACGCTCTTGCGGCGGAAGATGTGGAAGGTGGCGATGACCGGACTGTAGATCAGTGTGAGTGACGTCAGAGCCGACAGAACGTCGACCACATGCATGACGGCGCTGCTCACCATGGTGCAGAATTTATAGAGTCGCGTGAGTGGGAAGCGGCGAATTGAGTTATGGTCCGGTCGGCGGGGCAACAGTTGATGTTGGTGATGCCTTCAACCAACACATGTACCACGTATGATTAGTGTGGGGGATATAATGATTTGAAGGTGTTTGGCATTTTCCTGGGACGAAAAATCTTGACTAACCTTAGTTAATCGTTCTCTCACTTAGTATATCAGAAAAGAGAAGTATTACGTGTCGACATGACGTGAGCAAAACCCTGCCATATTTGATTCGCGGATCCATATCATCTTGAAGCTTGAATGCATGCGCCCGAGGTGCCTGACAGACAGGGCTTGGTAGTAACAGCTTTTCTTCTGAATTACTAGTAGTAACTCGCTAGTACAACGGTGTAAACTACTAGTTGTACTAGTAGCTCTGTTCAAGTCTTCTGAGTTACTATAGTAATAGTACTATAGTACTATCCAACTACTAGCTACCGACCACCTAAACAGCTTCTGTGTGCGACCTTCACGGAGTGGGTCTGCTCTGCGTCGACTCACAACTGGCAAGCGCCACCTTCGCGGAACCCTGCGTCGACATCTCGTGGTATGCCACGCAAAAAAACGTCTCGTGTTGACGCAGCGCATGATGTGAACGGCGGATAATACTGTGAAGGTGGAGAAGCACAGCTTCTGCGTCTTCATACTGGCGCCTGCCAGTCTCAACCCCCGTGCCACTTTCAGCGCGCGCTCAGGTAGGAGAAGCTGCCGACAAGTGAGCTTCTGGCCAAGTTCGCCGACCAGGTGGCCGCTGCCACGCGTGTCGTCAACCTAGAGCTAGAACGCGCAGACTTCGTTGAGCATCCGGTGGTCGAGACGGGCAGCTCCATGGCTTCGGGAGCGCCTTCTTCCTCAATGGCTTCATGGTCGTGAATTTTCGTCAACTCGGGGTTGGCACAGCCCGTGAAGGAGCACTTCATGGTGGAGACGGCGGTAGTGGAGGTAGCGGTGGCGCAAACGTTCAGCGGTGATCTGGAGCTTGCAAAGCAAATTGCAAAGTGAGCAAAACCTCACCCTGTCGGCGCTCGAGATCAAGCTCACGTCGATCTCTACTACCAGATTGTAGTGCTTGAAGTCACACCCCCAGTGGGGTCCCCGCACACGTACCTGAATGAGCAACGTTGATCTAAGTAGCAATATAATGAACCTTGAAAGCAAGATCTGGCCCCACATTCTGCAACCAGCCTCGTTAACTGTGCGACCAGCCCGACGTCAAATACGGATGAAAAGCTTGCCCACGGGAAGCAAGCCGTCGTGAATCTAGTTCGTGATCTTAGGTGTTTGCCCAAATGCAGGGTTGCCGATGCACTTCTGGATATCGCTAGTAACTCGCTAGTAACTCGCTAGTACTATTAGATCGCTTGTTGAGTTACTAGTTACTATAGTAGTAGTAGAACCGAAATCGGCCGAACTACTAGTTACTATAGTAATAGTAATAGTACTATAGTACTATCTTTTACTAGCGCCATGAGTTACTACCAAGCCCTGCTGACAGTGAAGACATAGCAACAGGGGCCTGGAAGATGGTGCTCAAGGCCGCCACATTCACCGCGGCCAAGATCATGTGCCTCCGTACGACCCCATCCGTCTAAATACCTCGCCGGTGCTGCCTGCACAGGATGTGCTCTTACCTCTGGTGGGTTTAAAGACTCCCTAACATCCCCATATCTTGTTTGACGTTATGATCTGTTGGCTACGAGTGCTTGCCAGGACGATCTACGGCGAAGTCACGAACGGCAAGGTCGGAGAAGAGCTGGTAGTCTGTTACGTGCACTCCCGCTGCACTAAGTGCCGTGTCTACACGATCAAAGCAGTCACGCTCGCACTCGGAGCGGTGCACGGCTTGCTGGGGCGTGAGATTGGATCAGTTTTCCGCTCTAGACGTCGATGTTTGAGACCGACAAGTTCGTGCTGTGGACTGAGTTTGGCGCGTTCCTTGGCGTGTCTTGCAGCCATCGACATGTTCGTGTTCATCTTCAGACTTGAAGCGTCTTTTGCGCTACGCAGCCGCTGATGCAGATCATTTTGTACGTGGACTTCGTGTTCAATTCCAAGCGACTGCAGCCGCAGCAGACGTTGTCACCAGCGAGCGACATAAGAGCACGATCCGCCGCAGTCGACTATCACTACAAAGCTGTCGACCCGCGGTGCTTACTTGGGCACTTGGATGCATTCCAGAGGAGAGTGCAGGGCTTGGAATGCCGGACTCGGAAGCGCGCTGTCTCCTTTGCAGCTAGAAACAGCGTCGCTCTCGTTGTCTCCGTGGATGTGAAAGTCTTGAGGCAGCGGATGCGTCTTGGGGTCAAACACGAGGCACAGCACGAGCGTGAACGTGTTGAGGGAGATGAAGACAATGTTGGGCGAGATGATGAACCAGTTGTGCGTCAGAATGCCGTACGTGAACCACAGGCAGTTGTTGGTGAGTCCAGCGACCACCATGTGCGCGTTGATGAACGCTGCCGACCTGAACTTGAGCACTTGCAGCAGCTTCTCCATTGGAGCCGCGTACATGCAAATAGCCGACACATCAGCGAAAAAACCCATGGCCGAGCCCATGTTGTCTCTCGACTGGTTCGTGTAGCCGAAGCCGCCCACGACCGCGTAGACGGTGACGACAGCCAGGATCGCTCCCATGATCAGCAGCACTCGGTTCACGTAGCGTCGCTGCTTGGTGAACTTCCAGTAGACTGAGAGGAAAACCAGCGCGACCGCGTCACCGAAAAGGTAGATCCAGAAAATGGGGAACCAGTTCTCGATCATGTAGCCGTAGAGCGCCCAGACGTGGCAATTGGAGAAGAGCGTGACGAGCGGGATCACGGACGCCACCCCCACGTCCTTCTGCTTAAAGACGCGATAGATGAGGATGGAGGGGCTGAAGATCATGATGGTACCCGTGCACGCGGCCATCGTCTTGATCACGAGCACCGCCGTGCCCGTCATTTTGTACAGTAGTCGAGAGCGATATACGAGTCCTTATTGCTCGGCAGATCGAAGAATGAACGGGTGAAGGGGCACGAGCGCCTTCAATTTGTAGGGCTGTCGTAATCGCTCAGATAGGAAGAACGCTTCTACATGGACACCCTGTAACTTACCACAACGTGATGAATAAAACGACTTAAACCGATACAAAGGGAGATTGTGACGTTGTATTCGCATGTGTCGCCCTTCTTTTGTTTTCGGCAGTCGCAGGAATACTTCAACCTCGAAGTTCAGGATCGACTGGTTGGCTGGCACTGTACTATTAGGCCGCAATTGGGGTCATGATCAGCGGCTGCATTTCGAAATCACTGAGCTCATCTGCCGCGGACGAGTAGCGCAGTGAGTTTGGCGTAGGAATTGGCGATGGCTCGCCGAACACCCGCGGACTCTTCTCCATGCCGGAGAACGACATGCTCCCCATCGCGAACGGGGTTCCTTCGGCGCGCTGGTACTTGTAGCTCGCAAAGCGGGCCACGCGAGATGGCCGCACGATGCGGTATGAGGCGGGCAGCACGCTCTCCATCTTATGGGCTGCGGTGCCGTAGCCTTCTTCCAGCTGGGCGTCCAGGTCCATGTAGGGGGTCGTGGGGCGGTAGATGAAGTACAGCGGGAGCTGCACGCCGCTGAACACGAGGCCCATGACACTCGGGATCAGCACGAACATGTCGTCGTCCACGATGGACGTGGCCACCCACATGCAGCAGTTGAGGCAGATCATGCAGCACAGGTTGATAGGCAGCGACGCGGACGACTTGGTCTCCAGCACGACCTTGACGGTGGCCAGCGGCGACGCGTACATGCAGATGTTGATGGTCGCGCCGACGTAGCCCAGCGTCTGCACGACCTGGTCGAACGTCTGGCCCGTCTTGCCGTTGACACCAAGCAGCACGTACAGCGTGACGAACGCCATCCCGAGGAAGGCCGCGCCGCAGGTCCGGCGCGCCTCCAGCGTGTTGCGAGCCCAGCGGTAGTAGACGGCAGTGAAGATCAACCCCGCGGTCTCACCAGCTAGCGCCGCAGCGCAGAGCGGGAAGATACTTCCGGTCAGCAGTCCGTAGAGCAGCCACAGGTGGTTGTTGAAGCACATGAGCACGAGCGGGAGCAATGCCAACTGCCCCGTTGTCTTGAGCTGGTGCACACGAAGCATGTCCGGCGCTGGGCTCAAGTTCATGCCGATCTGGATGGCGGCCGTCGTCATGTGCAGCAGCGTTACAAGTGCAGAGGAAGCCATGACTGTCCGAGCTTCAGCCGGGCAGGCGAGAGGGTCGAACGGGTCGACGGAGGAGGTGCGGAATCGTGGTTAGCAGTCAAGTTTGGAACTGAGGTCGAGGAGCTCGAGCCAACTCGCGATCTGTTGCCGGCGGTAGCGCCCCGAAGGTGGGCGACTACGACGTGTCGCCACCGCACTGGCAATTTTTGACGCACGTCGTGGATGGAAAGTCCCAGCTTGGCACTGGGCGGCGAGCCTCATTCTGTCAGGATGTCTGATTCGGCTCTGTACAGTAAACTTCACTCGGAATTTTGCTCGGTGATGGTGAAGGCTGGCGCGCCTGGCCCCGAGTGTCGGGCTGAGAGGCGGCGTGCACCGCCGCACAGTATCAGATACTGTAGCATGTACAAGTGCATGTACTGGTAGAATGTATCTGTCCTTGTGGGTCAGACGCGTCTGGCAGCCAAGGACGAAAAAAGTGGCGTTTTGATGGACGACACTGTAGATACAAGACCCCCGCGCGAAATTTCGGCGTTTCACTTGCAAGCTCAGTACATGTACAGGGCGGACCAAGACATCATGCTGAATTGAATTTCGTGAGTTTGTTGCAGCGTGCGCGATTTTGGGAAAACAAATGCCCTGACAAAACCTCACGCGATATTTTTGAAATGAAAGACATGTATTCTCTGAAATTTATCTTTGACCGTAATAATCATGTCAATAATTCCAACGACAATAGTAATAATTCCATCGACAATAGTATTTTATATCATATATTGCAACTACGGATAATGTTGGAAAACGAGTACACTTCTGTTTTGTATAGGAGCTCAGACTATTAAAAAATACTACGTATTAATAATATTTATTTTATTATTTCCGTACCGCAATGCAATTCTGCAATCATTTTTTCCGGTCAAGTTTTTTTTACTGTGTGAATATTGAGGTCCTATTATAACTTAGTAAGTGTGATTCTGACCAAAGTTGATCTACTATTGTTCATTGCTTCCGCACGAACAGCTTCAACTGCCCGACGCTCGACACGAGACAGTAATATATCCTGCTTGCAATTCCGTCACTTGTATCCACTCGAGCGCAGCTCGACTCGTGCTCGCCAACCCCAAGAAACTACCTTCAGAGCCTTGCCATTCTGTGGTAGGAGTTGAAGTCTCGAAGGTCGCGACTGAAGTCACTGCGTGCACAAGCACGGATAGATCTCGGCAGTCGCTGCAGCAAGATAGAACCCCCGAGTCCGGACCGTGATCCAGTGACAGCGTTAGCTTGACTCGACGCACCATCGTCGCTCCGTCGAATATCTCTTCATTTTCTTGGGTCTCTAGCCCCGAGCTAGACACTGAGGCGGAACCTGCATGTGCGTCTCCAGTGCTACTCTGGCACTCTTCTTCTAGATAGAAGTAATCCAAGTGCAGCGAACGTCCGTTGGCCGAGAATGAACCAGCGTATTCACCGACAGACCGCCTTCCTGCAAGTATGGAAAACAACCCGATCGATTGCGCGGAGTAGATGTGCTGCCGCCCGTCAAGAATTATCTCCGTGCGTATAACTGGCGTGTTGCCGGATAACAACACCGCAGAGCGCAGGGACACGGAGGACATGTCCGCGTCAGTTGTCACATCGACGCAGCCCAATGCGCAGACGACTTGAGTGACATCGACCAGCCGCAGGTCAGCGTAGGCGTCTTGGTTGCCCGTCCGGAGATCAATAATGTCCACCGACCCTGGATCCAGGAGCCACCGACGACTCCAAGCGTTCTGCGTGCTGTTGTATCCATGTCTGGTCATTGTTGATACTGCACTTGCCGTCGTGACCCTATACACATGCGCCGTGAACTTTTGATACACACGATTCAACGTAGCTGCCAGTGAAGCAGGAGTATTCGTGTCCATTAGTAGAGCAGAGATACCCCTTCGAAGCTCTCCGAAATGTGTGCAACCGTATACGAGAGATAGGATGTCGTCTAGCAGCGCCGTTAACGGAGTATCGTGGGTTTCCGGTTCAAATCCATATATGCCCGCTGGCATCTCTTGAAGCTCTCCGCATATATAGTTGTACAGCTCCAATACGAGCAATACGAAGCGGCCGCGGAGTTGTTTCATGCTCGTCATACTCGCGTCTTCTCGAAACGCAGAGCAGAAGAGGCGCTGAACATGATCAGAGGACAACGCTCGAAGGAACAGACTAGCCGTCACTAGGACAACGGTCCTCTCACGGTCTGATGCGTCATTCCTTTCTTCAGGTGGCGGGAGAGTGGACGCGTGCTCGGAGATAGCGTTGAGAAATGAATCTATGATATCTTCCATCCGCACACCAAAATTCAACGTCGAGATCCGAAGAGTAGTAGCCACCTGCAACCAATGCGATCGTATACAACGCTTGGCAGCTTTCGATCTGAGCCCAGCATCTTCGAGAGAGACACACTGCAGGAACTGCCATAAGATAAGCAAATTCCGGACTTTGTCGAGAAACCCAGGAGCGTGGAGCTCAGCCTCTGTCTGCCACATGCTGGAGTCGTCACCAGCTTCAGAACCAACAACGTCACTGTCGCTTATCTCCGTAGATATACAGGTGCCCCCGCCTAATTTGCAACTGCATCTCTCGATGTACCTCGCACAGGAAGTGCGGACCGTTCTCAGGATTTGTACCGCTACCCATGTGGCTGTACTGACTTAGATGAGGCCAAAGGGTGAAGTGTCCCATTGCGGGAAGATACCTGCATGTGCAAGTTGATGGCTTGCAGTGTCAAATGAAAGTAAGTCAGTACAATCGCATCTATGTCAACCCTTCGCAAATCTTGTAGCTTCGCAGCCTTCATAAGTACCACTCCGGCAAATTAGGCGGGGGTGTCTGTATCCTGATCCCAGTGCATATCATCGTACCCTGCACTACGCTCCGCCTCGCGTGGCTCGAGAAACTGGGACTGCTCTCGCTGCCACGATGAATACTGCTGGAATGTTGACGTACCATGCACATCAGATAACGCGCCGCCAGTGCTATCTGTGGAGATGTTTATTGCTCGACCATTGCTGTCACTGACAGTGTCAGGACGTGCACGAGCGCGTCGATACGACACGAGCAGAAAGGCAGGCGATGCGTGGCGACCCAAAACGACTGCATCGCAATCCAATCTGCTGTCCGGTTGACGCTCCACGCGCTCTTGCTCTCCACTCGCACTTACTGCTGGCCGCATGAGGAAAACGTACGCGACGAGATGATGTGTCATCTCGCGCTGTGCGCGCGTCACGCTACTGTCGTAGCTGTACATCCACTTGGGAGATCTACCTTGTTTAAACACATAGAGTGCAGCATTCTTCCCACACCAAACAACGAAAACTACGTCAGCTTCTGGCCTCGTTCATGTCGGATTAACACAGTACACACCTTGGGGAAGGCTCGATGCCTCTCGCTAGTCTCTCTTCTCGCACGTATCCACCCCGAGCTAGTGACGGTTGACTCATCCTACACATCTACTGGGGTAACCTTCCCGTCTGTGGGACATCCGTTGGTGTGTCACGCCCTGTCCATTGGACATGGGTACACTGGACCACCGAGCCGCCGAGCGCAGCGATGGCGGCACCCCATTGGCCAAAAAGCTGCCGAGCGCAGCGAAGGCGGCCCCCGCCGCCGAAGGCGGCCGGTGGTTATTGCGGGTCCGCAGGGCCCGCCCTTCATCAAATTCACTAACATAGCACTGCGAGTAGTGCAGCGAGCCGACGAGGCGAGCGGAACGGAGGCGTGATATCAATCCGCCGCGCAGCGGCGGGACTCGGCTAATAATTATATTTTTAAATAGATAATAATAACACCGCCGCGTAGCGGCGGCTAATATAATAAACACGAAGGTAGATAATAGCGCCACCGCCGCGGAGCGGCGGCGCTCGGCTAGTCTGCAGCAGCAGTAGTAGCATCAAACAACCTGGCCGGCAACGCTACCGACTCGCCGATGTCCAGTCCGCGCTCTTCATCCTGCTTGCTCTCGTCACCGCCGTCTCCTGCGGCGCCAACGTCGCGAGCTAGCTCAACCAAAGCGGCAGGCCAGAGCGGCGCGACCCGCGACGGCTCGAAGCGAGCGCAGACGACGAAGTCCCCCAGCGCCGCAGCGCTCACGTCCGCCGAGAAAGTAACCAACACTTGCACGGAGCATCCACAGTAGCTGCGCTTGACGTGCTCCGGGCAGCAGTGAGGGAAGCACCGCAATAACTGTGACCGAGGGTGGCACACGTCACACGGTGAGGTGAATAAGAAGGGGCTATTATCTTACACGCGGTAGTGACTGTAGACTGCAGACTGTTGCGACGCGCACCTTGACGCCTCGCTCGCGATTGCTCCTGTGAGTGGAGAGGAAGGGAAGAGAGCTGTTAGTCGAAGTTCTGGTCTGTCTCAGTAGGGCGATCGGTCAATTGACTGCAAGTGAGGGTTGACCATACAGTGCATGTACATTGCGCTGCCAATATGTACCTGGTGTATTCACGTTGGAAGAGCGGGTGCTCTTCTCCACTGCACTCCAGACGCAAGAACCGGCACGAAAGCACCTGCATGGCGAGAAGCGATCTGAAGCTGCTTACCAAATTCCCGAGTAATCGTGAAAATATCAGCCAATCAGGTTACACATATATACTCATTTGCCCGTCGATGAGTCAGGGTCAGCGGGACTCATTTGAACTCATTGAGGAGGAATGAGGACCCTTCATAACTCTCAAAAGATTTCGTACGCCCCATTTTAAACAGTAAATTTGTAGCGGGGTGCAGACTTTTGCGTCATTCGCCTCGATTTTGCCATAAATAAGCATACAAATCTCAAGTCAAATTGGTATGTCTTCCGCACTTAGTGGAGCAGTCTGCGCACTTCGCAAAAAAACGGCATGTTGCCCATCGCTTCGAGACATAGTCCCATAATTGTTTTGAACAACTTTTGACGAATTTTTTCACAGGAGGAGCTGCGTTGAGGCAGTGCTCGCTCGATGGCGACTCCTCCCTCTCACCTCTCGTGAAGATTGCCCTAATACCAACAGCTTGTCAATCTCAATCAGTCGTAGTCACAGCTTTATGACAAATAGCAAAGTGCAAGTTGCCATTTCGTTTAGTCCATTTTGTGAAGTGTTCTCTGAAATTCTCTGAAATTTATTTCAGAGCTAAGGAGGGATCCGAGTGGACGTCTATTCCTCAAAAATACAATGACCGGGTAATTTATGGGTGATAGGTGATATTAGTAAAACTAAGATAGCAAGTACTAATAAGGTTTGCTGCTACTTCGTTCACATAGTGCGTCCCTCCACCAAAGTACATTTAGAACTGATTTGGGACTATATTGCCAATTCCGCCCAAAACTGCGAATCACGAGCGATTCGAGCTGTCACAAAAATCCAGCAGCAAATTGACAAGACAATTTGATTCGCTATAAACAGAACCACTTTAGACCAATCACAATGTATTTTTTTCACACATTGAAGTGCTCGTGTTGAAGTGCGCAATTTGAAGTGAGCAATGGAGGAAGCGGTGACCCGTCAGCACGCGCATCCGAACACGGTCTACCACTGCCTGTATGCGTACTACAAGCTCGGCTACACAAGGCAGCACCTGGGGCACATCTTCAAACGGCACAAGGACTGCATCAGCTTGAGTCATGGCAGGAGCAGACGCCAATTGGTTTACATCTGCGGCTGATGCCCGCCTTTGCGAAGCTTGATCTATCAGCTCCGCCATCGGTGCAGCTCCAGCAGCTGCTTGCAAGACCGGAGTAGTGCCTCTGGCTGCGACTCGCTCTGGCTTGTGCTTGTCCTTCGTTGTAGCCTGCTCCACCAGCGACGGGCAGGTCTGGGGGCGACGACTCAGGCTGCGACTCGCTCTTGCACGGCTTGTTCTTCGCTGCGTCCAGCTCCAACGGCTGCTTGAAAGACCGGGATAGCGCCTCTGACCGCGACGCGCTCGGCATTGCTTGCCCAACGACATGACCAGCCCCAGCAGCGACGGGCAGGTCTGGGGTGAGGCCAGCAGCAGCGCGCTCTCGAACCACTTGATGAACTTAGTGCTCAGCTCCTACAGGGGCTCGAAGGTCCAGCTGAGACGCGCTGTTGACCGACACAATCTGCTTGACTTTCAGCTCCAGCAGCGGTGCGCAGGACTTGGGCGAAGCCGCCAGAAGCTGCTTGCTCTGCTGCGAATACAGTATCCGGCGTCTCCTCGTCTTCTGGTGGGTCTTGACGCGCTACATTCCCGCGCGCAGGGTATGGCAAGACTCGCCGATGACTTCGCGCACGAGACGATCGTCCTGACGGCGGCTGAGTGCGGAAATGCGGAATGCGGAATCGCATCTGCAACGTGGGTTCAGAGTGATTGTCTTACCCTTTGTATTTCATAAAAATATGATTTTACGAGGGTTTGTCGGTTTTGCGGCGATTCGGCTGGGTCGATTCAATCAACCGACCTCGGAAATTTCGAATAGAACGCGCAATACGTGCATTTGAAACACAAGTGACTGGCACGATGCAGATGGTGCGGCTGCGAAGCAGGCGCACCAGATGCTCCTCTTGGCCAATGGTATGTGAACATGAAGAAATGTAAACCACTGGCGATGGTAGAGGAAAAAAGTAGTATTAATATCATGGCCAACAAACAGTACAGTTTCTAGCAACTTTCTAAATTTCAGAGCTTCTTCGTGTGAAGCGCGACTTTGTCAAAAAAATTATGATAATCTCAATCAATTATAAGAAACTCGCTTGCGACACTCAGTTACGAAATCGTCTTCGCGATTTGGCTTCGATGCAGGTTGCGTTTCTCTCTCATACGTAGTAGACAGTCGGGAAACAGATATCCTTATGTTGCGAAATGTTGTCACCGCGAAGACCGCGAAGGGTGAACCCCATTGAAATTCGTCTTGGCCTTTAGGTAAGTTGCCACCAACAACCCAGTGCAGTAAATGAGTGAACGCTACAAGTGTGGTTGATTAATGCACTTAAGTATGTATTGGTTTCTGACTTAGCTCTAGTTGATATCTCTACGGCTGTTCCTCCACGTGGCAGTTGCTCCTTGGCTTGTAGTGCCCAAACGTGTTGTAGCCTTCGTCACTCGTGGCGCTGTCCCAAAAGAACTTGTAGTCCGGCACCGGGTTCACGGGCCAGTCGTTCCGGAAGCACTCGACCAAGTCCGGGTTCGAGATGAAGAGCCGTGCGTAACCCACCAAGTCGTCGGCACTGCTAGGAATAACGTCTTCGTCGGTGTCGCGCGTGTAGCTGTTGTTCGCCATGACGGTGCTCTTGAACGCCTTCTTGGTGTCGAGCACCGTCAGCGTGCGGCTCTCGCTCGAGTAGCCGAAGCCGTCCAGCATTGTGAGGTGTGACATGCCACACTCACACGGTAGCCACCGCGAGTGTGCTTGGTCAATCAGAGCACACTATAGCTTTAATGGTTGGGAAAGTCTCGAGTATCGATAACGTCTTGACAATCAATCAGTTTATTTCCTGCGAATTCCTCACGCGCGATTGTACGCTAGTAACGGCTCAAAGCCCGTTACACCTGGTTTAGCACTTCGTGATCCGCCCAAAGACCAAGATGAACGATACGTCGATGAAGGACGCGACCGCTCTCGGAGTGGCGACCGGCATCTCGCTCGAGCACGCCAGCTTTCCTCATCTGCCGCTGTTCGAGTGGAAGGCCTACACCGGCTCGCTACAGTGTCTAGTGACGGCTTTATCAAGACATTGCAGACCACCGGCACGGAAGAACAGCTGCCCAGGAGTTCATGACATGTGAGCTCGCTGACCAAGATCATGACCGACATCGTGAAGCTCAATGTCTCGACGTACAGCGGTGAAGGTAATAGCCGCCTTCACTTGATCCGATGGTTATCTGAAGTGGACATCACAGTTGAAGATCGGCAGCTGCCCACCGAGCTAGGGCGGCCGCTCTTTCTCCTGTCCAAGTTGGCGAGGAAGGCGAAGAACTGGGCGCTCGGCAATCTCGTCGCCGACGCCTCCTGCTTCCCGACCATGGCGTCCATGAAAGCCGACATGCGGCTTGCGTTCCAGTCGCTCCAATATGAGAGTCTCGAGCGATCCGTCTTTTTGTCGTTGAAGCAGGGTTGCATGTCCATGCTCGAGTACATTCAGCGACACCTCGTGTCGTGCATCACGACCCATCCCTTCGACATGGTGACGCAGGTCCATGTCTTCAAGTGTTTCTACTTGACCCGGAAGGCTCCGATGACACTGGAGATACCTTCGCGACTGCACTACGCGTAGATTATAGCGTGACGGCGTCGCAAGCGTTCTACGTCTCTCGAGTTTCAGTACCCGAGCCTGAACCCATGGAGGTGGATGTTATTCAACACTACGGGGGACGTCGAGTGCCGACGTCATTGACAAGAGCAACAACGTCTTCCTCGACGCGCAGTCCGCGTCCGATGCATTGCTTCCGCTATGGTAAACCTGGACACAATGCGGTGGAAGAACCCCCTCCTCCGCGGGTGGTCGAGCGGGAGCTCCCCGAAGGAAGAAGTCGACGCGACCGAACAACTCGTTCCGCGTCTTGTTGCCGATGTTGAGCTCCGGCACCCCGAGTCTTCTGACGTAATCGAGCATGGGTTCTCTCCGTCAGCTGGGGAAGACGCTCCACGTCCAGTTCGTCGCCGCGGTCGTCGTAAACCGCGACGACCTCGTGTACCGTCGCAGGTCCAGACGAGACTGAGTCCGAGGTGATCTCAGTTCTGGTGGAGAACAACGCGGACGAGCCTCCTTGTGCGTGACACGTCGGGGTCACACGTCCTCCATGCGATGCTGCTGAGATTACTCGACTGTCTGGCCTCTTGTGGAAACATTTTCTTCGTGACTTGAAGAAGGGCGAGATCGAACAAGTGTGCATGATCGTCGCCGAGAATGCTGCATCCATCACAGCCGTCGAGACCCACGCATCGGACTCAACGGCCGACGCTCGCACACGTCCGAAAGGAGCTGAGCCGAAGAACGCTCGCGCAGCGCGATACGCAGCCCAGACGCTCCTCTCGTGCGAGAGTTCATCGAGACCTCCCCGGTCAAGGTTCCAGCCGTCCTTCCACCTGATCGTAGAGTTCGGCACGAGATCGACCTCGTGCCTGGCGCGACGTACTGTGTGACGCGCAAGTGGCCACTTCCCCGTGATCAAGTCGAAACGATCGACGTCTTCTTCGAAGGTCGCCGTCAAGCCGGCCACGTCCGTTAGAGTATGTCCCCGCATTCCAGCCCGACGTTCTGCGTGAAAGAAGCTACCGGCGGATGGTGGATCGTCCACGTCTTCAACAAGCTCAACGACCCCACCATCCCGGCGCAGACGCCGATTCCGAGGAAAGACATGGTTTTTGACACCATGTCCGGCAGCACCAAGTTCAGCGTCATCGACTTGATATATGGCTTTTACCAAATCTTGATGAGCGAAGCAGACGTGCCGTTGACTCAGCACGCCCGGTGGAATGCTCTGGGAATGGCTCGTGATGCTACAGGGGCTCAAGAACACCCCTACCACCTTTAATCGCATGGTATCGACCTGCTCCGTCCGTATCGAGACTTTGCACCCAGCTACTTTGACGACATCTTCATTCACAGTCGTGTCGTGGGCGGCATGACGGACGCCGAAATGCACCTTCAACACCTGCGGCAGGTGCTCGAAGTGATGAGGGAGAACAAGTTGTACGTCAACTTGAAGAAGTGCATCTTCTGCGCTCCAGTTCTCGGGAGCTACGTCAGCACGGAAGGTGTCCGTGCTGACTCGGAAAAGATGGAAGTCATCTGCGCTTGGCCCGTGCCTCAGGATCAGACGCAGCTCCGACAATGGCTTGGTCTCGTGACATACCCCCACCACTAGTCGAAGAACTTCAAGGCAACGATCCGTCCGTTGTCGCAGCTTCTTAAGGTAGACGCCACGTGGTCGTGGCGTCCTAAGTTCCAGACGGCATTCGACGCGGCGAAGCCGACCTTGTCCACCGCGCCCGTTTTGATGCTGCCCGATCGCTCGAAAAGCCTGCCACGTGGTGTGCGATGCGAGCGACTTCGCGATTGGCTGTGACCTCATGCAGTTCGATGATGAGGAACGCGACCGAGTGGTGAGCTACCAGTAGCGTCAATTGAAGCTGGCAGAGCGGAACTACCCCGTGTACGACAAGGAATTGTTGATCATGCGCTAGACAGTCATCAAGTTTCGCGTGTACCTCTTGGGTGAACAGACATTCGCTGTTTAGACGGATCATGCGTCATTTCGCACGGCGACCAAGACCCCTCACTTGTCCCAGCGCATGACACGCTGGCTCTCCCTATTCTCCAAGTAAAATTTCGTCGTGCACTACAAGCCGGGCAAGACAAACTTCATCGCCGACGTACTTTCGCGTTAGCTAGACTGCGTGCAGTCGGGCCGCCCCGCAGTTGGTGACGAGAATGACGATGGGTGTGCTGTGTGCATCGCTGAAGAGGTCGCTGCAGTATAAGTCGCAGCGACATTCCCACTCTGTGATTTGATATCGGTCGCGTACGAGTCGGACGCGGCGTGCCCCGAGATATTCAAGTACCTGAGGGACCCGTCTGACACGGCGTGGCGCCGATTGTCCACACGGAGCCGTGCCCGCATTGATCGATACTAACTGGAAGGTAACCTGCTGATCTACAGCGTCGATCGAGCCGATCCACCGCGCATCGTCGCCCCACTGGACGACGACCTTCGGGCTCGGCTGATTCATGAGTTTCTCGACGCTCCTAGCGGCGGTCACCTCGGACACGAGAAGACTTTCGCGCCGCTTTCGCGAGACTTCTACTGGCCACACATGTACAAGTGGGTGCGGAAGTGGGTACGCTCCTGCGAAGCGTGTCAGCGCGTCTATCTGTCGCAATCAAAGCAGGCTCGCTTCGACCCCTCCCAGTTGCAGTGGATCCGTGGCCCTCCGTGAGTATGGACTTTGTCTTCGGACTGCCTCGCGATACTCGAGGCCGCACCGGGATTCTCGTCTTCGTTGATCGTTACAGCAATATACTTCATCTTGCCCCGGTCGCTGCCACAATCACCGCGGCGCAGGCCGCGGCTGTAACGGGGTAAGAAGTACCGTCACTAGCGTACACTATAGATGCAAGAGGAAGCTCGCAATAGTAGAACCAAGTGTCAGGTTTGGGGCAAAATTAACTCTGTTTATTTATGGAACGGGAGCGGGGGCTCCCGTTCTCTTTGTGAACCACTCAAATCTAAGTCGATGCCTGATTTGCTGAAATGGGTCTGTCTCCCCACTTCCATCCAATCAGGTAATGACAACAGAGCACACGCTAGCCGTGTGTCTGTACCTGCTTTTGTGTATGTAGCCATGAGGCTCCTACCTACTTATGTAACTCTGTCTACCTACTTACGTAACCGTAACCAGCCCGTTACACCACCCCCCTCTCAAAGTTGCACTCACCCACGGTGAGTGCTGTCGCACCGGGAAGTGATCGTAGAGACGAACTGGCCGACGGGCGCGCGCAGCGGAGGTGCTGAGCGCTCAATCTTCAACCCATGGCGTCGTCGGGAACCGCTCGGCGACGTGCAGCCGAGTCGGGCGCTTCACGGGGGCATCAATACCTTCACGCGCGCGCGAGGCAAGTGCCGGCCGAAGTGAGCATGGCGCAACGAGCGGCGGATTTCGTAGCGGACGACGTGGCTGTTGAAACGTCCATGTCAACACTCCCGGCGGCGTGGTCGTCATCGCTGTGGTCGCGGCCGCTCGCGCCGCGACTGTTCGCTGGAGCTTCGTCACTGATGGCGGTCGCAATTGCATCGACGTTGCTCAGGGACTCGTGTCGCGGATACTCGTGAGCGATGAAGCTCACGAGATCATGGTCGTCTTCCAAGCTGTTGTCGTCGAATAACAGTGCGAGCGTGGCCTCGTACTCCTTCACAACGTCTGGAATGTCTTCCATCAGACGTTCGCGATACTCCCACGTGTCCTCCGCTAGCGGGAATCCAAGCCAGCGGACCCGATAGTACCTTTCGGTCGCACGCGCCCGACGGGACGTCGGCGCCGTGCCCGTTGCGCGTCTCATGATCCACGATGCGCTCGGCAATCCAGAGCCGAGCGCCTGACGCATCGACAAGCGGGGGCGGACCATCTCGACGAAAGGTCGTCTCGAAGGGGCGAGGCGTCGCTTCAGAGCCACGACTCTGAAGGATCGCTGGTTTCGGCGGTTTCGGCGACTGTCGAGGGGTCACGCAGCTCCGAATCGATACATCGCTCGGAGCCCCCGATGAGGGGGCAGGGGACCGATCAAGCGAGGAGCGACACCATGGAGACTCAGAGCCTCTCTGAGTCTGCGCGCGAGTGTGCGGCTGCTGCGGAGACTGCTGCGACTCGATCGGAGCAGGTGCGGCGCGTGATGCCGAAGTGGCTTCGTCACTTGGAGTCACTCGGGTCACGCTCGGCGACGCCCTCGCGTGAGGAGCGAGGGCCCTTGCCGACTCGGTGTCAGCGTTGACAGCAGGGCGGTTCGAATCACGCGCCGGCCGCGGACGCTCGGCCTCCAGTGCAGGGATCGTCGCAGGAACGTAGGGCTTGAGGCGCCCGACGTAAAACGTCGGGTGCAGTCGCATCGCAGTAGGAATGTCTAGTGTATAGGCATCACCAATAACCTTCAAAATCTTGAACGGTCCAATAAAGCGTGGCGCGAGTTTGTTCGCACCCAAGTTCGTCACAGCCGTGCCTTGGATGCCATCCGTAGATAGAAGTACTCGCTCGCCTCGCCGGAAGGACGACATGTTCTTCCGGCCCCGTCGATCTGCGTTGGTCTTCTGTCGATCCACAGCAACTTGGAGCGCGTCACTCACAAATCGCGTGACGGCCTGGCGGTCCAGAAGGAACTCGGACACTGCTGCAGAGTCGATCGGCGTCGGGGTTGCTGCCGGGGCGAAGTTAGCGACGGCGGACGTGGCGGGCGATGCCACGTCGACGGCGAAGAAGTCCTCGTATGCCACGCCGTGAAGGGCGTGGCCCTCGACTGTGGCGCCTCGACTGTTGGACTTGGCCGGCCGGGACAGCGGGGGTTCGCTCGAATCCTGCGCCGACTTCGATGTCGGTGCCACTCCTCCCCCACCAAGAGTGGAGACCGCTGCTGCATTCGAACTTCGGACGGCCAGCAGAGCCGGAACGCGTGGGTGCCGCGCGTTGTTCACGAAGAACGGCGTCAGGCCTGTCGACGCGTGGGTCGAGTTGTTCAGTGCAAACTCGGCCATCGGCAGGAAGGAGCTCCAAGAGGCGAAAGACGTTGCGTAGCTACGCAAGACGTCCTCGAGGACGCGATTGACTCGCTCCGTTTGCCCATCCGTCTCTGGATGGGCCGCCGTGGACATAAGCAAGCGGGTGCCCAGCAGCGCAAACAGCCGCGTCCAGAACGCGGATGTGAAGCGGGGGTCGCGATCCGAGACGATGGACTCCGGCAGGCCGTGGTGGCGGAACACCAGGTCGAGGGACAACTCGGCCGACTCGTCAGCCGTCACTTCTGCCGCGACTGGAGCAAGATGGACCATCTTGCTGAAGCGATCCACAAAGACGAGGACACCGGTGCGGCCTTCGGCGTCACGTGGAAGGCCGAAGATGAAGTCCATGCTGACAGATCGCCACGCGCTCGTGGCGATGGGTAGCGGACGAAGTGGAGCCTGCTTGGACGCTGCAGACTTCACACGCTGGCAGATCTCACTGGAACGGACCCATTTCCGTATCCACTTGTACATACGAGGCCAGAAGAAGTCGCGAGAGAGTGCTGCGAACGTCTTCTCGCGCCCGAGATGACCGCCGGCGGGTGCATCGTGGTACTCGTGCACCAGACGAGCACGAAGGTCGTCATCCGCGGGGATGACTACACGCGGCGTATCAAACGTGTCGATGGCATACGTCAGAAGGTCGCCGTCGAGGTCATAACGCGTGATCGCATCACGCGTTGGGCGCGTCAACTTGGCGAGCGTGTCTGCCGTTGAATTACGCAGATACCGGATGATTGCAGCGTAGAAGGCGTCATCTTCGTACGCGTCAGCAATTTGCTGACGCAGCGGCAAAACGGGGCTTGACAGTGTGGCGTTGATGCCCAACGTCACGCAGGTCGCGCAGTCATCATCGTCGTCATCGTCGTCAGGGATATCCTGATGACGCGTCAAGCGCCGAGGATCGTAATCGGGTCGCCTGGACAGCGCATCGGCAAGAATGTTATTCTTGCCCGGCTTGTAGTGCACGACGAAGTTGTACTCGGCAAAGAACGAGAGCCAGCGCGCCATGCGTTGAGAGAGATGCGGGCTCTTCATCGCCGTCCGTAGCGAAGCATGATCCGTGTAAACTGCGAACGTCTGCTCACCGAGGAGGTACACTCTGAATTTGGTCAGAGCGTAGCGCATCGCGAGCAGCTCCTTGTCGTGGACAGGGTAGTTCTTCTCCGCCGGCTTCATCTGTCGTGACTGATAACTCACGACGCGCTCACGGCCCTCAGCATCAAACTGCATGGGGGCACAACCGATGGCGAAGTCGCTCGCGTCGCACACCACGTGGAAGGGTCTTGACGTGTCGGGCAGCATCAAGACAGGCACAGACGCGAGGCTCTTCTTCACGGCGTCGAATGCGTCCTGGTGTTCAGGACGCCAGTTCCATGTCACGTCTTTCTTCAGCAGTGAAGACATCGGCTGGATCAGGCCGGCGTAATCCTTCGTGTACTTGTGAAGGTAATTCGCAAGGCCCAGCCATTGGCGCAGCTCCGTCTGGTTCTTGGGCGTCGGCCAAGAACAGATCGACGAGATCTTCTCAGGGCCGGCGCGAACGCCGCTCTTGCTGACGTAGCAACCTAACACCGGAATCTCCGGCGCACAAAATACACACTTCTTGAGGTTGGCGTACAGCTTGTTCTCACGCATTTTCTCGAAAACCTTGCGCAGATGCCGAAGATGTACGTCGACGGCGCTGAGTCCGTCCTCAGCGCGGCTGTGCACAAAGATGTCGTCGAAGTAGCTCGGTGCAAAAGCACGGAGCGGGCGCAGCACATGCGAGACCATCCTGTTGAAGGTGGCCGGCGCATTCTTCAGACCCTGTGGCATCACGAGCCACTCCCAGAGCATGCAGCTGGGGGTGCTGACGGCCGTGAGAGGAACGTCGCTCTCTCTGATCAGGATCTGATAGAAGCCATCTGTCAGATCGATCGCGCTGTAGATGACACTGCCAGACATGGTGTCGAGGACCATGTCCTTCCGAGGAATGGGCGTCTGCGCGGGAATGGTGGCGTCGTTCAACTTGTTGAACGCATGGACGATGCGCCACCCGCCAGTCGCCTTCTTCACGCAAAAAGTCGGACTCGAGTGCGGAGAGATACTCTCTCGCACATGGCCAGCCTTGCGGCGGCATTCGAAGAAGTCATCGATGGCTTGAACTTGATCCCGCGGCAGTGGCCACTGCCGCGTCGCGCAGTACTTCGACCCGGGCACGAGGTCGATCTCGTGCCGGACGCCTCGCTCAGCAGGAAGTTCCGCCGGAATCTTCTCGGGGAATATGTCTTCGAACTCGCGTGCAAGCGAGTAGACAGGGTTGTTCGAGTCTTGGAGGGCTTGCCAAGACTGTGCAGCGAAGCGTGCCTCGCGAACGGACTTCGGTTTAGCCGCCTTCGGTCGCGACGATGAGGCGTCGTCGCTGACTGCGTTGGCAAACACGTCGGGTTGGTCGGAGCCGGTGAGGAGACAGACTTGCTCGATCTCACCGGCCTTCAGGTCGCGCAGGAAATGCTTCCATGAGAGGCTTGGAGGCCGCGTGATGGTCGCCGCGTCGGTGGGAGGGTTCGCCACCTCGATCGCGCGAACCTGGTTCGGAAACCCCTCCGAATACTCGACGACGTTGAGGATCTCGCTCGACGGAGCCTGATCGACCCCGGTAGACCTCCTGCGCAGACGGCGGCGTCCGGATCGGTTGCGCTTGAACTTCCTCAGTCGCCTCGAGCCACTGCTCGAGGCCGAAGTCTCGCTGGATGAAACTTCACCCTCCTCTAGGCATGGGAACTCGGTCTCGACCATGCCGGTGTCGCGCAAGCCCTCCTGCGTGACGGAATCATGAGCCACTGCTCGACCGCATTCTTCACATGCGGGAACCTATGCTCGACCGCGTTCTGCACAGGCGGGAGCCTCTGCTCTACCGCGTTCTTCACGTGCGGGAGCCCCTGCTCGACCGCGTAGTTCTCGTACGGGAGCCACTGCTCGACCGTGTTCGTCTTCAGGCCCTCGCGCGCTCGCGAGGGCGGGTTGCTGACTGGACCAATGACGGAGGCCGCGCACTCCACACAGCGAGGGCCATCGCTCTCTCGTGGTGGGGGCTGTGTCGTGGATGTCCGATCCACGACTGCGACGTGACGCGACGGAGCGACGAGTAGGTGAGTGAACACCTCACTGACGTCGTAGCCGACACGTCGGCGGACTGAACGGGCTAACCAGTCGATCTCCGGCTGGTAGCGAGCGAGCCACGGCATCCCCAAGATGCAGTCGAAGGCGTAGTTCAGCTCGATCACCAAGAAGTCATCATTGGTGGAGAAGCCGTCGAAGGCGTACGCCAACGACACAGCCCGCCGCGGAGCGCGGTGGGGCTTGCCGTCAGCCAACTTCACGACGATCTCGCCCGGTCCTTCCCTTACGCGCACATGCGACGGGAGGAGAGCGAGGCAATCGTCACGAATGAAGTTGTTCGTGGCTCCGGATTCAAGCAACGCGCGGTGCGGACGCTCCGCGCCGGCGACGTGGAGACTGATGAGGATCAGTCTCGAGTCGCCGTTCGTGGTGGTGGCATTGAAGTGTGCGTAAAGCACGGGGGGGGGCTAGGTGGACCGGTTGCCACCGGGGGACCAGGTCCTCCATTCCAGCCAGTAGGGCGCCCCGCACCTACTGATCCCGACCGTTTTTTGGTAGAGCGGTCGGGAACGTGTCGTTGGCCTCGCCGACGACTTCAGCGCTTGCCAGGACTGGAGCTGGTGCGCGGCACACCGCTGCGCGATATCCGGACTTGCGGCAGCGGTAGCAGACCGTCGCGCGGACGGTTGTCGTTGCTGAAGCGTGGGCCGCGTGCAGTCGAGGTCGACCGCGACCTCGACTCGGCTTCGATGGCATCAATCTCCATGGGATCGGGCGCGGAGGCCCGAGCGTCCGGCGTCAATACTCGCGCGTAGGAGGACGCGACCGTGTAGTCCTCGCGCAGCGCGAGTGCGAACGCGGCTTCGAGTGTCGACGGCTCCTCTCGCGTGAGGCAGTACCGTGTCATGCCCTCACGCATCCCGAAGATGAAGACATGCACTTGGGAGGCAACGTCGATCGGGCTCGTGACTATGCACGAAACCAGGTGTCGGGTCTTCTGCACGTAGTCGCGCATGGACATCTTGCCCTGCCGAAGGGCGAAGAACGTCGCACGCGTGTGCGACTCGTCTTGCGGAGGCTCGAACGCGAGTCGGAGGTCACTCTGGAGACTCTCCAGAGTCGGGAACGCATCTCGGTCGACGACGAGCTTGCCAAGGGCCCACTCCTTGGCATTTCCGGAGAGGCGAGACAACAGGAAGTTGACTCTCGCCGTCGGCGCTTCGATCAACCTCGAATCGATTGCGATGTCGATATCGCGGAACCAGCCGTTCTGCGGGAGACGGTCTTGTCCTTCGCCGGAGTATGACGACGTCTCCATCTTCACGGCGTCGTGCCGTGAGGAGTGCGAGGGAGTTAGTACTCGCCGCTTCGCTTCGGCGAGCTCGCGCTCCATGAATTCTTGGATGGCTTGGCGCTGTTGGTCGGGGGTCGCTGAGCTCAGCAGCGACGTGACGACGAACTCTCCGGACACCGCCGCGAGGCGGTGTAGCGCTTGCTACTTAACAGTGGTGAGGTGGGGAAACGCCGTGTGCTCCAGGGTCATCGCTGGAGCCACCGACGGCGTGCCTTCACTCATCTCGAACTTGGTCATTGGAAGGACTACAAAGTGCTACCAGGTGTAACGGGGTAAGAAGTACCGTCACTAGCGTACACTATAGATGCAAGAGGAAGCTCGCAATAGTAGAACCAAGTGTCAGGTTTGGGGCAAAATAAATTCTGTTTATTTATGGAACGGGAGCGGGGGCTCCCGTTCTCTTTGTGAACCACTCAAATCTAAGTCGATGCCTGATTGGCTGAAATGGGTCTGTCTCCCCACTTCCATCCAATCAGGTAATGACAACAGAGCACACGCTAGCTGTGTACCTACTTTTGTGTATGTAGCCATGAGGCTCCTACCTACTTATGTAACTCTGTCTACCTACTTACGTAACCGTAACCAGCCCGTTACAGCGGCGATCTTTCTCGACATCGTCTAAAAGCACCATGGTTTGCCGACATCGATCATATCACTCTTCATAGCCGCATTCTGGACTGAGCCCTTCACGTGAATGAGGACGCGGTAGAAGATATTCACCGCGTTACATCCAGAAACGGACGGCCAGACCGAACGAGCCAACAGGGTCGTCGGGGACGTGCTGAGACGCTTCGCCCCGTCGTTCAAGTCGTGGAGCTCGTTCCTGCCCATGGTTGAGTTCGGACTCAACAACGCAGTCCACGCGTCGAACGGTCTCACGCTATTCTACGTCAACTACGGTCACCATATCCGTGTTTCAGAGCTCCTCGGCATGGAGCGCTCAATTTCCCAAGACGACGATGAAAACGAGACCAAGCCAGTGGCACTGAGACAGCTGGCGATCCGTGTCGTGAGAGAGCTGGCGGCGTTAACTCCACCCTGTTCAACGGCGTCACAACTCAGCACGGAGCCCGAGACGCAGCTCGATGAATGCGTCGCTTGCCACCACGAGGGAAGTACCATAAAACATATCTTCTTGGACAAGTCGGACGCTGATCAACCCACGTCAACGTCCTCGTGCAATTGAGTATAAAGCCACGCCCGGCGCGGCGACCTCGCCCGCGCAGCCTCCAGCGAGCTTTGACCCCATTCCGGACCCGCAACCGTGTGACACTGCGACTGTCAACGAGTCCTTGCTGCGGCGCCAGAGAGTTGTGCGCTGCGTTCGCGAGGAGTTTGCGGTGGCAGTCAATCGTCAGAAGGAGAATGCTGAAAGGCGCGGCCTCAAGAGACCATTTAGAAGTTTGCCGTGGGCAACCGTGTCCTGCTGCCCACGGCATTCGACCCATTTTGGTTACCAACTTGGGCTTGAACAAGCTCGCGTCCCCGTATATTGGGCCATTTAAAGTGTTAAATATGTTGGGGGACGCCTATACGCTACAGCTACCTACGGTGCGTCGATTACATACTACCTTCTACGTCGGTCGGCTGCGGCGATACCATCTCGTGCTCATCCCCAGCGATGCTGCAAATCACCGGCGTCCCAGTCTCGGCCCTGCTGCGGCGGTTGAAGCTGCAGCACTCGGTGACGTAGCTCTTGGTTCTCGCGCTCCAGCACTTCGAGACGGCGATCATGACGGGTGAGATGCTGCGCGACCACAACGTCCTGCCAGCAATCGCGCTGCTTCATTTGAGCACGATGGTCCTGTGCCTCTTGTCGACCGTGGGGGGTAATATTCTGTATATTGTGGAACAATCCTGCAGCACGATGACTCATGTGCTAGGGTCGCGGTGCTCATCACCGCGACGACGCAGTACCATCGCATCGCCAATACCTTATGTATTGGATGGGGTCAATGCCAGATACCTGGGAGCCACGCGCGGTCTTACTCACGAACGTTCCGGACTGCGTGGCTGCGTACGAGGCAAGCCTCGTACAGAACCCGACTTCTCCAAGCGGCTCGACAGCGCGCCGCGCCTAGCTTCACCCAACGCGGCTTGTTCTGTCTCAGGTTTTGCATCTGTTTGAAAAACTTTGATTTTTTGTAGCCGTTAGCCCCACTTTAATCCATGTGCGAAATGGGATCTCAATCTTGGTAAACTCCAGAGCTTTAACAACTCCAAGGAGGGCAGCCCCCGACCAAGACATCCTGCACGAGCATTAGACCCAAGGACGATGACCCAACTGCGCTAGCTCCGTTTTCCTTCGTATATGTTCTATCCGCGCCATTATGAATATAATGACAATGGGCTGTAGGGGGTCAACTTGAGGAGACTTAAGCACTGTGCTATAATATTTTGCAGTCAACGCTCAATTGGTCGGCCCATTCACCAATATTGCTAAAAGTGTTCTTTTTCCTTTTCGGCCTTTTCGGCGCCGTTGGAGGCCAGGATTTAAATACTGGAATTACACAGGATTTAAATAATGGATTATCCAGGATTTGTAAGTTAAAAATAAAAAAACCGTGATAAATTCCCGCGAGAGAGAAATGACGCGCTCATTTTGGATTGTGCCATTGCAATGAGCGAGGGCGGGGGCCTGCTAGCGCCGCCATGGGTAGCCAACGCGCGACACGCCCGCGCCGCGGGCCCGGGGGTGTGACCGAGGAAGTGACAGCGCGCCAGGAGGAGACCCAGAAGACGACGGATGCGGCGGTGGAGACCCAAGAAACGGCGACCAGGCCTGGGAACACCCACGAGCTGTCAGACCGCGAGCTAAATGGCGACTGTGCCTGTGGCAGTATCGTCAAGTCGAGGAGAAGTCACAACCACCACAGGAGCCCACGTCAGTGAAGACGAAGATGATGTCCCGCAGACGCAAGTTTCACAGTAGTCTCGGTGAAAGTAGGATGACGAATAACCGCTTGCGCGGAGGTTAGCTCCTCCTCTGCGCGGTCTGACAGCTCGATGATGAATAACCGCTTGCGCGGAGACTAATGTATGCAACTTTCGTTTGATTTGTCATGCATCACGACACGACTCGTGCTTTAGCATGTACCAGTGAACAACCCACTGGAGTGACTCCATCTTCGTGCACATTTGTCGACACCAGTATTAGGCTATGATTAATATACTGAGCGAATCCTGTACGATATGTTTCTTCCGCGTCCTCGACGAATCTTCTCCAATCTTCCCCAATATGGGTACTCATTTAGGTTAGGAATCGCATGTCCAGGATTAATCCTGCAAGTTATCCTGGACATTTCCATGATTATAATCCTGGCCTCCAACACCTGCCTTTCCTTTTTACCGGTACAGAATTCTGCGTCAATAGTGAACAGGTCTATAACGAATAACCTTATATACTTTATAATTATGGGGTTTACGACGTGATGAAGGGAGATGGGCAAAGGTACTACTGACACAAAGAAATCCAGGAGATGGGTTGGGCCGTCTTGTGAGCAATTTCCATAATCCAGTACATATGAACTGGATTATCTCAAAACGCAAAATTAATTCGGCGAAAATCTGTCATTTGCAGTACATGTAGTGTCGGCGTAAAGTTAAGTTCGGATCGTCTTTATACTATGCGCGACATACTTCAGCGAGGCCCTATACCTTCGATATCTTGAGCGCAAAGAAGCAGAAAGCACCAGTAAGTAAGCCTAAGGCGGCAATATTCAGAAACTAAAATCCACGCAAACGTTACACGTGTTTTCCTCTATCCATCAGCCACGCACCATCTACACCTTTAGGAAGCGCAGCATCTCCTTGTCGAAGCATGGCTTGAGCAGTGCCAATAACGATCTTAGTCGTAGCCATGATATTGCCGTACGGGCTTGTGCAAGCACAAATCATCAAATAAAACCAAATGAGCACTAACAACCTGTAGACAAGAGGCTGCTACAAAGCGGATAACTTACAGTCAGGTTGGCGGGACAGATGACGCAGCGCGGTGATCTCCATGACCACCCAGGTAGTACACAAGCAGCACGTTGCGCTCCTCACTGCCGAAGTTGCCCAGCTTGGAGGCCGCAGCAGGCGACGCCGGATCATCGCTCGCGGGGGGTGGCGTGGGAACCAAGCTGGAAACAATTTAAATTCGTTTGGCTATACCAGTCTATCGGAGGAAGGCTCCACCCTGTGCCACCAACGCGGCGAAGTGAGCGCATTGCTGGTGCGTAGCACACCACAGTAAGTTCGCCTAGATAAACTTAATATACGTACTGTTTACGTACATATAATTTGAATGTCGATTTGGGATAATCCAGTACATATGTACTGGATTATGGAAATTGCTTGCCGTCTTGTTTACAGTAAGTTTGAAAAATGGCGCGCTAAGATAACAAATATCAATATAGTTCTTTCTTTGTTTATGTTCAATTTATATACCTAGAGCCCTTATATAATATATATTATATCAGGCGTTCACTATTCACGCAGAGTTCTGTAGTTAATTTTTGCTGCTCGGCACCCGAATAATTTATGGGGTCTAACAACTATGAAAGTCTCTTAGTCGACAAGCTAAAAACAAATTTTAAGATACAGCATATGGTTTGGTTTCGATGGTCGACATTCATGCGACAGTCACGCTGCATGAATGGCAAGGCGTTTTGTAATCCGAACGTTGACGACGCACCACTGACCGCGCACCCATTGCGTCAACCGCTACGATAACGTATCGGAGAGCCCCATTCAGCCATGAAGCTCGACACCAACAGCGCTGCAGGAAAGCTGCCTCTCATTCTCCAATTTACCGAGTGAGGCCCAAGCTACACCACCGTCAAGTTTTCCGTCACCGCCGACTACAAGCTCTTCACGCCGCTGGAGCTGTCCAAGGACCTCGTGCTCAAGAACCGCATCGTCTACGGCCCCACGACTAGCGCACGCTCGGACCCGGACACGCACGTGCCGTTGGAGCGCAACATCGTGTACTACGAGCAGCGCGCCGGTGCCGGCCTTCTCATCACGGAGGGCTGAGGCATCTCGGAGCAGGGCTTCGGGTGGTACGGAGCCCCTGCGCTCTACACGGACGAGCACGAGGCCGTCTGGAAGGAGCTCGTGGACCGCGTGCACGCCAAGGGCACCAAGATCTTCCTGCAGTTGTGGCACATGGGCCGCCAGTCGCACCCGTCCTTCCATCCGACCAACGAAGTCGTATCCGCCTCGGCCACGCAGTACGTTGGCGGCACCACACGCAATGCCAGCGGTGAGCGGTGCGACTTCGAGAAGGCGCGCGCGCTCACGACCGAGGAGTTCCCGGAGGTCGTTGAGATGTACCGACAGTGTGCCATCCGCGCCAAGCGCGCAGGCTTCGACGGTGTGGAGGTGCACGGCGCCAACGGCTACCTCGTCGACCAGTTCATGCAGTCGGTCACGAACCAGCGCACGGACAAGTACGGCGGCTCGTTCGAGAACCGCTACCGCTTCCTTGACGAAATCGTGGAGGCCCTTAAGACGGTGTTCCCCGCCGGACGCATTGGTGTGCGTCTGTCGCCTAACGGCGTCTTTGGTGGCATGGGCAGCAAGGACAACAACGAGATGTTCACGTACGCTTTCGAGCGCTTGTCGGAGCACGGACTTGCCTACCTCGCGATGCTGGACGGCTTCGGCTACTCGAGCGAGAGCCGCACGCTGACGGTGTTCGACGCCAAGAAGGCGTTCAAGGGCATCGTCATGGCGAACAACAGCTACACGCGCGATACCGCTGAAGGCGTTATTCGCAGCGGTGCCGCCGACTTGGTGGGCTTCGCACGGCTCTTTATCTCGAACCCGGACTTGGTCGAGCGCTTCCGGAACGACTGGCCCGTGAACCCGGTGCCGGACTACAAGTTCTTTTGGGACAGCGCCACGGGTGACGAAGGCTACAACACGTTTGGGCACTACAAGCCGACGAGCAACGGCCAGGAGGAGGAGCAGCCGTAGAGATGTTTAAACTAAGCTTAGAGCTAAGTTGGAGGCCAATACCGCAAAAGTCTGATAGATTTGGCACCCTTCTCTAAAGCAGTTTTGACGGGTGCCAAGTTTTTCAGAAATTGAAGGTTGTCGCTCATTGGCCAATCAGAATTGCATATGGCGGTGGTTGGACGTCAGCGATTTTTCAAAACTAGGTAGGTACATTTGGCGGAGCGTTTGGCGCCATTGCAAGATGCCCCCGCAATCGAATCCAAGATCAAGACAATACAGTAGAGGACTTCATTTCGTCAGGTGACACCCAGGTAAATTTCTGCAAGGGTCGGCAGTCCTGACGCTAGGCGTAGCGTTGGAGAGGAACGCGTCGTCGGACAACGCCGTCTGCTCCAGTCTGTCGAGAGTGGGCGTCATCATGGCGGAGACGAGCGCGTCTGCCGCTTGATCGGCAGCTTGTCGAAGGTGAAGCTCAGCCGAATAGGTTCCGGAGGAAGTGGCTTGAAGCGAACAACACGTTCAACAGGCAGTTGGCTTCGTCCAGCAACACGTACGTGAAATGTTGGGCGGGTTTACGCGCAGCAAGTGGTCGCGGAAGCGGCTAGGCGTCGCCACGATGATGTGCGGCCGCAGCTGCAGCGCCAGCGACTGCTTGAGCATGTCAACGCCGCCCGCGATGACGGCACAGCGCACCACGATGGAGCTACCGAAAGCGTTGAACTGGTCTGCGATCTAGAATGCAGCCTCCTCATAAGCGTGAGCACCAGCGTGTACGGGTCCTGGCTAAGAGTGTGCAGGATGTGAAGCGCGATGACAGCCGTCTTGCTGCTGCCTGTCTTAGCGCAGTTAATGATGTCGCGTCCAGCCAGGATGGGAGGGGTACAATGAGCCTGCATCAGAGTCGGGTGGCAGACACCCAGCAGCTCGCAGCCCACAGGTCCATGCCAGGTTCAGCAACGAGATGAGCAGCCTCGTCGTTCTTGACATTTGGACGAGGGCTTTCCATCGGGCTCGGAGCTGGACTCCGATGCTTCCGCTTAGGGCGCTTGGACGTGGCGACGCAGCTTAGCGAGCAGATAGCCAAGCTGATGCATTCTGTGGAGATGTGGTGTCGATCACACAATGTAGCCACCTGATGCTTGCAACACATCTTTCCAAAACAAGGTGGATTAATGTTGAGGTGCGCACTGATTGGTCAGTTCTTAATACAGGCGAGTTCTCCACTGCCAAATCTTTCAGAGTGCCAAGTCTATCAGACTTTTGCCAACCGCACCCGAAGCGTTCGTTTTTTTACTGCACTGCACTGGCAGGCACCTCACCGCTGATACCAAAATCACGTGTGACTTGAACGCGATTTCGTACATGCCAATGGTCGAGGAGAGTGCACTAGGAAGGACATGCAGGACATATAGGAGGAAAGCTTGCTCTCGCCTGCATACATAACGATATCCAGGATATTATAATACATGTAGTTCGAAGTCATAACAGGGCCCGCACCGCCGTGATATCGCACAGCCTTTTAGTCGACCTGAAACACATATTTCACCTTCTCCCAGTATCGGATATCGCTCTCGTCCTCACTGTACGGATATCGTGCAGCCCGAGCAGCACCATACTCTCCAATGTGAAAATTTGCCTGCAGTCCGGTCGTGCAAATGGCTCGTCCAGCTCTCAACCTTCCAGGAACGCTCGAAACCAGTTCGGGTGAGCGTGTTGTGCCTTTGCGTGATGGATAAATGCTGCAGGTCTACGTCGCAGGAGACGCCTGCCCGGCGTACAGCCAGCCAAAGTCCACAGCACAAGTTGTCGGCCCAGATTCCTACGGCACGGCCACCGGTTCCCGTTAAACACTGTGACGAACTGGACGTCAGCAATCAAGTGGCACACACGTCTGTCGCAGTAAATGCAGCCACAACGTGCTCGGCGGACGCGCATGGTGAACTGTAAAATCTGCGCAAGCTGTTTCAGCTTGCGGCAAGCAACACCAAGTGACGACATTTTTGCTGTATCCCCGTGCAATCCGATATGAGTCCACGACTGACATGTCTCCCACGATTGACGACTTGCTTCAGATTCGGTGCACCTCCTCATTTGACAAGTGCGTGGCACCTGCACACTTCGAGTTACAATGGCTCCGCCTCCATTGACCAGCGTCATCGTCGTGGCTCGCTCGCAGCCGGGCATCGCGGAGCTCTCGCACGTGACGGCCACACTGTCAGCGTTCTTGGACCGGTCCTCGAGTCTACCGCTGGCTCAAGCTTGCGCGGTGGGCTCTGTGGCGCTCTTGGAGAGGGTCTGGGCCGTCAGCAAGTCCGCGGAGACCACCGCGGACCCGTGGTGCCAGCCAACGAATACGTGGCGACCGTCTCAGATGCTGTGGACCAACCGCTACTACTACCAAGACCAGTTCGCCAAGGGCATGATCGAGGCCTGCAAGCACGCGGATGTGAGCACAGTGCAGTGGCTGGTGGACCACTTCTCAAGCTGCGTGGTGCCGGCTCAAGCGATAGAGGCGGCAGCTCAACGAGGACAGCGGGGTATCTTGGAGTTGCTGCTGAAGGTTCACGGAGAGTACAAGCAGACGTCCATGCCTGGGGCGCGAGCTCGCGGCGAGACGAAGCCCCACCAAGTCAAGTTCTGGGAGAGCAACGCCTTGTTGGCTGCTGCGGCGGGAGGGCATGGAGATCTGGTGGTGTGGATGTACACGGACGTTTTCAATGGGTTCTACATGCAAAACAACCAGGAAGTCATGGACCAACTTGCGTGTCACGGGGACATGGAGGCGGTGCGACGGCTTGTAGCGGACGGCTGGCAACCGCCACGCCTCGACTTCGCGGCTGTAGGGGGCGACATCTCTATGGTGCAGTGGCTGTTGGATCAGGGCAAGGATGTTGGCAAGCACTGGGCACTGAAGAATGCGGCTGCAAACGGACACTTGGAGGTTGTGAAGATGCTGGTGAACGAAGGCATGGTGTATCTCGACGGCCAAGCGTTTTGTGATGCGGCAATGCACGGGCACTTGCCTGTGGTGCAGTGGCTTAAAGAGAACAACCTCGGTTGGAACCTGGCCTACAATGCGATCGAGTTGGCGGCCAGTCACGGGCACTTGGAAGTTGTCCAGTACCTTCACGAGATCTGCTCCGCTTCTTGTACGCACAGGACGATAAGGGGTGCCGCAACAAACGGTCATTTGCACGTGGTTCAGTGGCTCCACACGCAGTTTTCTGATGATCCGAGTGTGGATTTGTACGAGGCTGGCACGAAGCAACAGTTTAACACCACAGTGATGGATGTCGCCGCAATGAACGGACATCTCCACGTGATCACGTACTTGCACGAAGTGGCACTGGCGATGGAGACTGTCGCTGTGAGTATCGTGGACCCGCTCGAAGGACTAGTTGGCGACTCCATTACTGTGCCAACATGCACTCCTGCGTCAATTCAGTTTGCAGCCGCGGGTGGCCATCTTGAGGTGCTGCAGTGGCTCCACGCCAACTACTGGGTAGAGCCATCTGTAGATGTCATGGATGTTGCCGCTTCGAGTGGTAATTTGGAGATGGTTAAGTGGCTTCACACGCAGAGTTCAAGTACATTCTCGTCAGCAGCGATGGACGGCGCCGCAAGGGAAGGCCACTTGGCTGTGGTCCAGTGGCTGCACGAGCACCGATCCGAGGGCTGTACGGTCAAGGCGATGGATGACGCTGCTGCAATGGGTCACCTTGAAGTCGTTCACTGGTTGAGCGAGCATCGAACAGAAGGTTGCTCGGCGAAGGCGTTGGAGGGAGCTGCAAGCGGAGACCACTTCGACGTCGCGCTGCTTCTCGCTTCGAAGTGTCCGGAGCTTGGTAGCGTCACAGAACATGACTTCATTGACAATTGCTACATTAGCTCGTGGATGGAGGAAGAATACCCTCAGCACGAATAAGGAGAGGGTGTATTCATTGGATGAGAGAACACCCGAAAGCCAACGAGCAATGAACTGCTTGTGGCACTAGAAGTATATTTGACAAATACATTTATTGTGTCTTTCCGTCTTTTAACATGACATGTCGACCGGGGTCACCGCCAAACGTTTCATGTACTTCGCACTACATGTACTGTATTACCTTACTTCGAAGTACATGTTTCGCACTACATTTAACAAATATAGAGGTCATTTTGAAACATTGGGAGGCTTTCGTTTGGGGGGGAAACTGGAGGGAGCTTGCTCTCTTGGCCGTTGATTCACAACTGTGATCTTTCCCTCCAGCCGAGGTTCAGCTAGGATGCTTGCGCATCACTAGCTTACTACCCTTTTGAATTAAATACCAATTATCACAGGGTTTCAACTATCCTGATACACTACATATCTCCACCGGTGTTTGAGCAAAGCTAAGAGCAAATGATTTTGTGACCAAACATATTAGATCGTGCACTGCAGCTTTGCTTTTACGCATACTCACAGTCAGAAAGTACACCTTTTTGATCAAACTTGCTCACAAACCTGTCCTTTCTGACGGTGAGTATGCGTAAAAGCAAAGCTGCACTGCATGATCTAATATTTTTGGTCACAAAATCATTTGCGCTTAGCTTTGCTCAAACACCGGTGGAGATGCATCTCCACCGGTTATGAGTAAAATTCAACCTAAACTACGCAGAAAACGATCATGTAGGATAATACTTCGAAGTATTTTCGACAAAGACAGGGCTCTGCTGCACCGGTAGCAGCCTCACAGCTTTGCTCATAGCTCTACACAATCCTCCCTCGTGAGCAAACTTGCTCAAAAATCTCGCGTGAGTAAAATCAAACGTAATTTGCTCACGGATTTGCTCAACCGGTGGAGTGGACGAAACTAAATATTTGAGTAAATTTGGCTAGAAAAGAGCCAAAATTTAGCTTTACTCACGACCGGTGGAGATGCTCTTACAGTACCATCAGGGTTTGATTGTAGTGAGAATTTCGGTCAATTAGTGATACTAATACTAACTAGTGGAGCACCACGATTTACGTGCTGCTTGAAGGGGCAACACCCAAATTTGTGTATCCACACAATTTTGGGCGACGCCCCCAATCTTTGACGTCAGTTGGAAATATGGCGAAAAAGAAGATGACGACGGGGAGCGGGAGCAAGCAGCGCTCCGTCAAAGGTAAGCGCAAAAGAAGAACAGGAAGCGAGGCAGATACGCATATCTAATTGAGGTAAACGTGTCGCTATGCTACTACAAGAGAGACCGGGATCAGCCGGTGGGGGAACGAAGTCTTCTCTGCAAGCTAAGGGTACGTATAGTCTAGTATATTTTATCTGACTATCCTCTGTATCTAATAGTTAATCTTAGCAGATCGCGACGACGAAGACAGTGCGGCTGTCGCCCATGCAGGTGCTGCAGGTGTTGCTAGTGCTGAAGGCACATCTTCGCAGCGCGACCATGAAGCAAGCCCAGGTAGCAGCCCGCCGGCTTCCACTGCTACTGCAGCTCAGCAGGAACGGGCTGCATAAGCTCGAAGCGTGAAGGCGCAGAAACTACTACGCCGTATGAAACTCGTTGGAAGATGTATTGAATGTTTCGGAGTGGTTGTTAATGCGCTCTTTATGTATTGTGTACGAACAGGCCGCGAAGTGCTGGAGCTGCGGCAACGCCAGGCCGCTCATGCGCGTTTATTTAAGCGGCCCAAGCAAGCCACGCAACCGGACAACTTGATGTTTTCATCTACGCGGGAGATGCGTCGCTTGCGGAGTGCTGAGCAACATGTGAGTATCCAAGGTCGCTGCGAAGAGTTATGCGATCGCGCATGCTTCTTCGCAAGGCAGTGAGTTCAAGTGCAGAGTTAAAAATGTGCCTTTCGACCAGAATTGAATGTTACGTTTGATTTTGAATTATTTATCATTTCTACTGCAATGCATTCACGATTGACGTATTCGCAGGTCGAAAGACCTGTGCTGGAAGGCGCAGCACTGTATCATTCCAAAACCGGGTACCGAAGTGGGTACTCCAACTTTTTTTTTCATTTGAAGAGAGACATCTCTCTACAAGACCTAGCACTGAACTGTTATCCGTTGAAGAGAGACCACCCTCTATAAGACCCCCTCTAGGTGGGAACTTCACTTGAGGAGAGACCTCCCTCTACAAGACCAGAACTATGACTAGGTAAGCTCAGTTGCATAGACTTCCTCGCCAGCGCTTGTTGCGCTACGAGTCGCGGGCGAGCAATGTGTTGGTCAACAAGAGCAACCATCGTGTGGTAATATGCTAATTGACACTGCCTATAACCCCTTACTACAAATTTTGTTATAATAATTAGGAAACTTGCTACCAACGTCACCAGTACTTCAGTAAGTTTTGTTTTCAATAGTTTTATAATATGTTCTTTGGTGTAAACAACTATAATCGAGGGTTTATTCAATTTATGTTGAAATTTTGCTCGTAGTTATAGTTTGTATTGATGCACAACAGCTTCTCTACTTTTGGTGTGCTCGACCAGTATTTATTAGTACCAGGTCTGTCATACAAGCACTGCACTCAAATTTGGTAGTAGTAAGATTTCTGGCTTAGTAGTAAGGATACTACAGAAATCTGCTTGAATAAAGAACGCCAAACATATAATATCCTGTCGGACTGTATGTAAGCGATGATGCGTCCAAGGCCTATTTATACCTCTCACCACCTATTAACCTAAAAATTTGAATATATATCAGGCGTTCTTTATTAAAGCAGATTTCAGTACTACTTTCCCACTCTGAATCAGTAGCACTACTAAGCTTACTGTAGTAGGGAGGTACTGGCAATCGTAGTATCACTACTACTTTACCCATGTCGGCAACTTCGCTTAATTAAACGTGGACTACTTCGTCTCGAAAAACTCTCCACTTGAAGCCATTTACTTCTGCATACTATTTCATGAAAGAACGGTACTAACCCGTTTTAATATCCAGCGCTCGCATTAAGTGAAATGTACCTTACACCACTGGACAGGATCATGGACTTGACGGTCGTCCAGTATGGATAGTTCTCGGGCATGGTCAGTGATGCACTTGTTTGAGATGAAGTGGCTCATGGCAAAAGATGAGCCCGAGTAGTGCACCTTGCACTGCGTTGAAGTTAGCATTAGTAGTCATATTACCACTACTATGGTACCACCAATATTACTTACCCCACTCATACACTACTACTATAGTGCTAAATTAGCACTGCTAACAGCACTACTAATACCACGTATCCTGGCTCACTCAGGATTACTTGTAGCGCCTGGTGCTACCAACTTACCCCACTAGGTTCTCGCTACTGTTCAATTAAGCACTACTACTCGGTCCAAACGCCAAAACTTCAGCATATCACTGCTATTAATAGTGCTACTTTCTCTAAGACTAAGCAAAACATTATTGAGCCGCAACGATATACGCCGGCTCTCTATATCTACCAACTCCTGTCCTAAATACCGACGTAGACTACTTATCACTGACCTTCAGCTGTATCAAGGGACAAGCGTCCAGTTCTCCACTTGTGCTGCCGACTTGGACTCCTAAGAGCATCTTCAGCGGCATCCACGGCTAAGAGCATCTCCAGCGGCAAGTCTTAATCCAAGGAATAACGGCGTCATTTCACTGCTTAGCTCATCCTACTTTCATCTACCGTTTCTTTCTTTTACCAGTCTGGGATGCCTACAAACTATCTACATGTACAACTCGCGACTTACTCTTTCTTTGTTATCGACCAGCGTACTCTTCCGGGGCGGCCGCTCCGGGTAGTCTATAGTTTAAATCGACTGTATATTAGTTTGGCTGCCGTGAATTCCTACCTGCTGCTCTACCTTGTTATTCCAGTTGCTCGCGCATCATGTTTAAGCTGACATCTCTTCGAATCTGAACGGGCTTTTCGATTTCGAACCGCCCGGGCACCTCATGATACTCTCGCGCCCGCTTCTTTTCAGCTTCAAGAGCTGCAAGCATTCGACGCGCCCTCTCTCGGCGCTGGGATTTCGCGCGCTGGAGCTTTGCGCGAATATCCGCTTTGCTCCAGCCGGAAATGGCGCTTAGCTTGCACTCGTCGCGCAGTCTCGCCGAGACGGAGTTACCCGGTGTCCGCCACCTCTTCTTTGCTTGCTTGGTCTCAATAGTTGGTTCTTCAACTTGAATTCGCTTGAGCGCTTGGGTCTTGGAGCCCGAGGTGACTGGACTTGCTTTGGGGTGACGTGGTTGGCGAGTTGGCTTAGGCGACCCAAAGCCTGGATCACGCAGACTGCAAGAGTCGACAGGGGGGTGCTCGCCGCTCATACGTTTTCGTATGAAGGCAAAATGAAATGTGAATCAAGTAGCAAGCCTGTGGAGGGCAACATGCAGTAGTTTCGGATCATCTGCGTATATTCGAAACAAAATCAAGCTAAGCAGCAATAAGCTAACAGAGGCATTTAAAATCAAGAATAGACAATCACCGGGGCCGCAGCGACTGATTGTGAAGTGAAGCCATTTGCTGCATCGCTACAATGGTTTCTTGTGCATTGGTTTCAGTCCGACTCACTGCTGTTTGTATGCGTTGCTCTTCACGTTCCCAAATAGTATGTTTATTCTTTGAAGGTGTGAGTTTAGCTAATGTTAACGGTGCAGTAATGCCAATATCTTCTCGAGTTCTTACTCGCGAAAGCGCAACATACGCAAACGACCCACTTGGTATAACTGTAGTGATAAACTACCTTTCTGCAAGTTAGCCCCTGTACTTTATGAACTGTGATAGCAAATGCTAGGCGTAGAGGAATACCTTCACGATAGACACTTAAATCACTTGTTTTCTTTGTCCAACTTATCTTCTTAGGGACAATTGGTACAATATTAGGTATTCCAGCTAAAAACGATGGCCCAACATACAAGTCAGTGATCTGGACGAGAACAATGGGCACCTTCGTGCTCTCATTATACATCAAATCATAGACAATGCCATTCGTGCCATTACAGAGGCCTGCCGATTGCTCCACGTTGAAAGTTAGAGTCACTGGGGCCCCAATCGATAGCTTTAAAACCGTTGCTACTACTCTGTCTCTATTAGAATCCGCAAGTTCGGCTTCGCGCTGCAATGCATCTACTGCTGCTGCAGACACGGCCCTGTGCTTTGCTAGTCGTTTTAGCTGAACCGAGTGCTTTGACCGAATAGTAACAACGGGTAAGGAACTAGCCTCTAAACTGTTATTATTCGCTTCGGCAACATCTACGTTGCGATAGGCAATGTGTTTAGCTGTCGGAGCCCAATCCGGCATCTGCGACCGCACGCAGTATCTACTATTGAATAACGTAACATCTTCATCAGTAGGACAACCACACCGTAGCCGACGTAACGCAGAAAACCACTCAGGATCTAGTTTCCTCTATTTTGCCCTGCTAATAAACACACATATGGAATGTTCATCCAAAGCTCCCGATCAAGTCGCTGAATTAAGTTTTGAATTGACAGTAGTGGTGTCGAAAGTGCGTAAGGGACCACAGGATCTAATTGGGCCGGATCCCCTGTGAAAATCACATCTCGCCCACCGAAGGCGAGATGTTTGCACTTAGGCCAGATCTCACGCATTCTCTGGTCTATCTAGTACAGCATACCACATGAAATCACGCTAAACTCGTCTATGATAACTAAATGCACATATACGAATCGTTCCTGCATTCTCTTCAATTTAGTGGTACCCCTTTTTTGGGTTGTCAGTGATGTATAAGGGACGGAGTAAGCATTCCGAGAGAATGCTCCTAGTTCAAAAGCCGAGCAAATAGTTTGCCCTTTAATGTTAAATGCAGCTGTTCCTTGATGAGCCAAAAGCAAAACGCGTTTGGAAGCGGTATGCTCACAAAACACGTTATGGACATCTTTTACTATATGTTTTATTAACCAGCTTTTTCCCGAGCCTCCTTCTCCCTGAATGGTCATTCGCATTGGCTCACAAAATCTATTTTCACAGGCTGCACGAAAACGTTTTCGAGCTTGACTCATTGCTAACGCAAAAGGCACCCATTGGTAAGAATCCATTGTAGCGTTTTCACCGCTAACGGGATAAATGTAAGAACTTTCAATTGGTCGATGCTGACCTCCAGAACCACTACCACTCCTGTTTGTATCACGCTGCATTTTGATCCAAGGTTTAACGTACATACAACGACGGTGAAATCCGCCATACCTTAAAAACCCGCCCACCAAAAACTTTAAGTCCCGAAAGCTAGTAGTAATATTTTAGCCAATTATTTACCATCAAGTGACCTGGCGGGTTTTCCTGTCGCGCTAAGCGTCAGTCGTTTCATATGGAGGATAGTGTTCAGATAGCGGGCGGATTTCACCGTCGTTGGCTGTAGTCCTTAATGAATACACGAGCCTTATCAATGTCTTCAGCAGTATAAGGATGCTTTGACGTCCAAACAACCGCCGTATTTGGTGCATTCTGCATACGATTACTAGCATTTTCATTTTCTATTACATCCCTCTGCTCAACAAATACGTACTCTGACTCCGGCATAGCAGTGACTACCTCATGTGATCCTGATTTTCGTATGAGATCTATATTTTGGTGCCGAGATATTGCTAGGCTAGACTCTTCCACAAGTTCAGTTGTAAGTGCACGCTCTTGCTCTACCTTAAAACGCTCAACGCAATCCTCATCTGTCTGCGGTAACTCAGCTGTATCTCTCCATGGCTTATGAAGAAATATTTCAGCGAAACAGTAGTCAGGGTTCGATGAATCAGGTGCTATCCAAGGCGTACCACGAACAACGTGGGCTTTGTTGCGGAGTTTGATAAATCCACCGGAATCAGTCCGTTTCCAATACGCATCGCAAACACCTGCATCTGGAATACTGTCGACAAGCTCATACCTTTCAACAAAATAAGCTAGCGTCAAACTGTCGAAGGGCGGTTCAATAGGGTGTGCCATATATGCAGTCTCAATTGATTCGATACGAATAGCATCACTGATGCCTGGTGAAAGTAGTTCGTCACGTTCAATTCGATAATATCGCATGTGGTGCCGCATACATTTTACTCTAGTTATTTGTCTAGACTTTCCGTGCATCGGCAGTTCTCTTAACAAAATATAATATGCCTCCTGTGCGCTAACCTCCCGAATCGACAAAGTAGCATTAGCAACCCGTTTTAAAGTAGCATGTTGAGGCAGATTTGGGTCGCACCTCTTTACCGCTGCGGAAATCACGTTTCTAAAGCGAACTGCGTCCGGTTCTGCTTTGCTTACGTAAGCAGCTGTATATTCTGCCGCTCCATAGGCATTTCCAATCAGTTGGATGTCCATATTTGCACGCCAGAGCGAAAGCAATGCAGGAGTATTATTAATATTTATCGACGGGTCTTCTTGCTTTGAATGTATTTGCACAGACCCAATGCCGTCAACCTCATTATCTAATTCAACCTCCGTCCGTTGTCTCAACTCCTTCGGATAGCCAAATCTACATATATCACCTTTCTTTCTGCATGATGATCCTGGGCAACACGAATGCCGCTGAACGCTGTTAACTACACGTGCTAAATCACAATTCCATTCGTCTGTCCCGCAACCAGGAGGTCGTGCACCTAAGATGTCAAGCTCACTCTTGTTTTCGATACTACATGTATTGCATGTGCATTTTTCAAGCTGCCCTGCAGTTTTGCCATTACAGAAATGATTTTATCAACATAGCACGCTAATTCATGACGCCCTAGCTCACTTTCAGACAATTTAAGCACATCAGGTGCATCTTCCACCCAAAGCAATGCATGAATATGCGGCGAACCTCGGTGTTGGAACTCTACTCTCCAAAAGTAGTCTACTATTTGCCCGAGTGGTTTTGCCTCACCACACAAAACAGTATAAAAAAGCCTTAAACCTTCGATCAAAATGACGCTCAGCAATATCTGGGTTCTCGCTTAAATACCTTCGCCTTTCTTTGGCAGATAACGCTCGGGCCTTTCAATTGACAAAGCCGGATTGCAGGCTCGGAAAAAATCAGGCCAAATTGAGTCGGCTGCACTAAGCGTAAGAAAAAATGTAGGCCACCTAGATGGTAAAACTCGATTTCCAATCATAGACATCAGGTCATCTTTCACGTTAGCCCAGTAAAGCCCACTGCCTCGAACACCACGAAAATATGGTTTAAGGCGTTCCAGCAACTCCATCGCTTTATTTGTTTCCGGCTTACTGCTGATAAAACTCCCATACAATTTATTTTGGATCGATGAACAATCATCTTTCTGTGGGATGCCAACTCGCCGAACCAGGCCATCAATTTGACGTCTCTGAATCAAATTCAAACAATTTGTTTTAAAGTTGCCGTGTATGACAAACCGGCGATCATGCCACTTCATGAGATGAGCACAATATTCCGCTAATGCATAGTCATGGATTCGATCCTCTACATTTGTCAAAGGGTGAAGTCCACCCTCGCCATTAGGAAACAAGACAGGAAAACAATTTTGCATAAGCATGTTGGTTGTATACTCGTTGATGGGATTTTTCTGGCATGATAATTCACCTGTCGGATACAATGCTTTGCCAACCACAGCATTCACTGCCTCCTTGAGTTTCTCTGTCTCCGTTTGATTATCTACTCCATCGTTTTCTAATTCAAACGACTCAGTTATATCTAACGCATCGTCATATTTGCTACAATTATCCATAATAGCATGCTCTTCCTCGGCATGGAGCTCTTTTGGTCCAGCAAGCTCCGCATTTTGATCATTCGTCGTTCGAAGCTGATTAGCCTCTTCACTAGTCAGTGGAATCGTTGGTATTGAGGCGCTAGCATCGATATTTGCCAATTCTGCAAGATTTTCTTCTGATATTATTACGTGTTTGTAGAGGGGGTTATACTTAATTAACCACTGTAGTGCTGGTCGAATCAATTCGGGTCGAACTCTGACGTAAGATTCCTCATTGCTAAACTTCGTCTTAAGTAGAACAACACCAGACTTTGAAAGAGGTCTCGGCAGGGACATTGTCATTTCGTTTATTTCGTTCCAATAGTTAATTGCGTTTCCTCTAGTAAACTCTTGTTGGTCGCGATACAAATTGATACACGTTGTAAAGGAAATCCCAAGACCAATTAATCTTGACTCCATTCGGTTTAAAATGGCTAATTCGGGAGGTATATGTCCTATACGAAACCCGCTGGAGCGGCTAAACTTTGGGACTTGTTGTTTTAAAAGAGAAGTATTGCAACGGCTGCAGAACCATACAAATCGTATGTCGTTAGCATCAGGTCGCGTAATGGCCTCATCGATGATCTCGCACACACCAGATCGGTTTTTGAGCGGGGCAAAGTATTTCTGAGTTAGATCATAGCACTTCCGAATTGCTCGAGCTGATTTAGTTAATTCGCCGCAACTCCCACAAACGCGAAGAAAGAGTTCATCGATCGTTTCAAAGAAAGCTGCGAACACATAGTTGGAAACAAAACATTAGTATGAGAACGAACCCCTTTGAGTAAATGACAATGTTTACATACAGGACTTATCGGATTCTTGCGCCAGCAAATCCGATTCGGGTACATGACCTCTCAAGCTCCGCTTCCGAGCGCGAGGAACATTCTGCTCGACGGTGTTTCTTGCTTGAGTCTCTTCAAAACGACTGATCAGTGCTCGCGCTTCAGAGGCTTCAATATCCTCCAGCGTTGGCGTAGTTCGCTCAAGTCGTCACCGTTTTGCAGGTTTGTCTCCGCAACCAGGTGTCGCTAGCTTCCGGATAGTGCGCAGAGCAGCTTTTCCGGATCGTGTACGAGGTCCTTTCGCCATACTCGCTTCACAAGAGATTGGATTATGATGAACCACGCCTCGCACTATTTATTAATCACAGTACCTGTCATATTATCTCTTTTCACGATATTCTCGCTCAAACAGATACGCGAGCCCCGGACCTCACAGTACACACGTCAACTTCAACATCACGCACGTACTTGGCCACCAACAAGCCGCACAAATCATCGGCAAGTCTTCGATAGATCTACTAAAAACTTTCAGCAAAAGCCTTGCTTTTCCGGACAAAAAACACTTATTATCTTAGAAATTCTTCTAATATCCTTTACCTTGCTCTATACACTCCTGGTGTCGCCAAACAGAAATACTCCGTGCTGTAAGCCCCTCGCCAAGCTTTCACAATTCTGCTCGTTTAGTTCCCCCGCGGGGTTAATTTGAAGCGCATCTAACGCGTCATCCAACAACACCATCATTCGCTTCGCAGATTTACCCCTCCCTACCACATTCGAAACTTACTCTGTTAATGTCTAGCAATTCGGATAAAAATAATCAGATTCGTACTATTCATTTCTGTAAGTAGTAATCCTCTGGCCATCTAGTGTAAATTCACTATACTTTCCACGCACCCACACCCTTCACAGCAACGTGATGGGCGTGCATTGCCCTCCTTCCAACCCCATCACCGTACATCGTCTGTCAAAGGCTAAATTTTCCGCGTTCACGACGCTAAACGCGAAGAACGTATCCGACGTCGCCAGAATGGAGCACGCAACCTCATCACCTAGCCGTACTACCGATCGGCAAGTCATCGAGCGCACGGGAAAGCCTTCGCTCTACATCTAGCAGTACCTACCCGAAAGCACTGAGTATCCTGGTGATGCTTCCAGTAGTCCCGGGATCGTTCTAAAGTTTCTATGCCTCACGAACCTGTAACGCACCATTACAATGCATCCTTCCACCCCGCCTGTCTCGTTTAAATTACGCCATGATGCACCCTCCACCAACCCCCAAACTTACTCGGCTAGCGCGTGGTAAGCTTGTCAAATATGTGCTACTAATCGAATAGCAAGTATTTTCCTACATGTCCTTACATCAGTCAAAGACTGTCAGACCATTCCTATTCATTTTCTCTCAGTAGTGATTTTCTAGTGCAAAGCAACTATATTTCCCACACCCGGCATCAACGCCCTTCACAGCAACGTGATGGGCGCACATTGCTCTCCTTCCGAACCCATCACCGTACATCGTCTGTCAAAGGCTGAATTTTCATTGTCCGCGCTACTAATTACAACGAACGTATCCGATGTCGCCAGAAACGGCACGCTACCTCACCAACTAGCCGTACTAGCGAGCGGCAAGACATCGTGCGCACAGGAAAGCCTACCCTCTACCTTTTGCAGTACCAATCAGAAAGCACTGCGTATCTTAGTGATGCTTCTAGTAGTCGCGGACTCACTCCAACGCTTCTATGCCTAAACAACTTGTTACGCACCATCATAATGCATATTTTCACCCCCTCCCGGAATTAGGCCCCTACGCACCCCGCTATCCTCCCAGAAACTCACTCCGTCAGTGCCTGGTAAGGTCGCCAAACACTTGCAAACAAGCAAATAGCAACTATTTCGAGCATGTATTTACATCATTCAAAGTCTATCAGAGTCTCCCTATTCATTTTCTCTCAGTAGTGATTTTCTAGTGTAAAGCAAGTATATTACCCACGCCCCTGCTTCCGCGCCCTTTACAGCAATGTGATATGCGCACATTGCCCTCCTTCCTACCCCATCACCGTACATCGTCTGTCAAAGGCTAAATTTTCCGCGTTCACGACGCTAAAAGCAAAGAACGTATCCGATGTCGCCAGAAATGGCCACGCTACCTCATCAACTAGCCGCACTACCGATCGGCAAGTCATCGAGCGCACAGGAAAGCCTTCGCTCTACATCTAGCAGTACCTACCCGAAAGCACTGAGTATCCTGGTGATGCTTCCAGTAGTCCCGGGATCGTTCTAAAGTTTCTATGCCTCACGAACCTGTAACGCACCATTACAATGCATCCTTCCACCCCGCCTGTCTCGTTTAAATTACGCCATGATGCACCCTCCACCAACCCCCAAACTTACTCGGCTAGCGCGTGGTAAGCTTGTCAAATATGTGCCACTAATCGAATAGCAAGTATTTTCCTACATGTCCTTACATCAGTCAAAGACTGTCAGACCATTCCTATTCATTTTCTCTCAGTAGTGATTTTCTAGTGCAAAGCAACTATATTTCCCACACCCGGCATCAACGCCCTTCACAGCAACGTGATGGGCGCACATTGCTCTCCTTCCGAACCCATCACCGTACATCGTCTGTCAAAGGCTGAATTTTCATTGTCCGCGCTACTAATTACAACGAACGTATCCGATGTCGCCAGAAACGGCACGCTACCTCACCAACTAGCCGTACTAGCGAGCGGCAAGACATCGTGCGCACAGGAAAGCCTACCCTCTACCTTTTGCAGTACCAATCAGAAAGCACTGCGTATCTTGGTGATGCTTCTAGTAGTCGCGGACTCACTCCAACGCTTCTATGCCTAAACAACTTGTTACGCACCATCATAATGCATATTTTCACCCCTCCCGGAATTAGGCCCCTACGCACCCCGCTATCCTCCCAGAAACTCACTCCGTCAGTGCCTGGTAAGGTCGCCAAACACTTGCAAACAAGCAAATAGCAACTATTTCGAGCATGTATTTACATCATTCAAAGTCTATCAGAGTCTCCCTATTCATTTTCTCTCAGTAGTGATTTTCTAGTGTAAAGCAAGTATATTACCCACGCCCCTGCTTCCGCGCCCTTTACAGCAATGTGATATGCGCACATTGCCCTCCTTCCAACCCCATCACCGTACATCGTCTGCCAAAGGCTAAATTTTCCGCACAGGAAAGCCTTCACTCTACATCTCGCAGTACCAACCAGAACACGCTGGTTATATTGGTGATGATTCCGACAGTCACGGGCTCGTTGTATAGTTTCAATTCCTCATAAATCCGTAACAAACCGTCATAATGCACCCTTTCACCCCTCCTGGGTCGATTAAATTATACCCGCACCTCTCAATCAAACCCGGAAACTCACTTCGTCAGTACCTGGTATGCCAGCCTAACACTAGATAACAATCGAATAACATCTATTTGTCAACATGTACTTACAATGTAAAAGCTGTCATCATATAGAGACTATCATACTCGTCCTATTCGTTTTCACTCAGTTGCAATCTTCTAGTGCTAACCCGCTCTATCCTCCCGCCCTATAATCACGGAATGGGTCACGCCTATCATGACAAAAATATTCTGGGGAGCGCATCTCGCTCAGCTAACGCCTCCCAACCCCATCACTGTAGCTAACCTTCCCTGTACCCACCCGCAAGTCCTACACGCAAAAGACGTGCATGACGTCACCACCAGCTTCAGCTCATTCGCTAGCCCTGGCAAGCGTCACCATTCCATCGACACAAGAAGGAACTCGCTCAACCGCTGGCTAAAGCCTACATCAATGTCATATTTCCGCATCAATATTTCGCTCACCTGATTGTGCAGCATAAATCTACTAGCCAAAACCAGTAGAAGTAGCATATTCTTTGCCAACTTAGACTGCAATGTGCACATTTCAAAGTTCAAATCGTAAACACTACATGTAATTAGGTCGATATCCTACATTTTGCCTCCTACACGTTGATGAATACTGGGTTTTGGAATGCCAACCCCACGACTAAGACGGAATGACCCCCTTGCAGTTTCTAGCTCCACAGACGCATTTCCTAGTCTGTAAATTAAAATAAGAGATTAGTAAGAAGGTGAAAACAGACAGTAAGAAGGTGAAACCAGACACCAGTAGATAGCCTCTTACCGAAGTTTCCGCGTTGTGAGAAGCATAGTTGAACGTAATTTCTTCACCGCGTGCAATGGGGGACCTCGCAAATAATCCCAAGCAAGTTTCGCCACCCACCTCCCACTTCTCCATCGCGCAATTCGGGGAACAGCTGTGGTTTGCAAACCGAGCCATGGACCCTTTATATGCTGCGTCGACCACATGGCTCTGACTGAGCCGGATTCCGTAATAATGTCTGGTTCCACACAGATCCTAGCGAGTAACTTATAGTTTTGTTAGCCAATGAAATATACTCGCAAAACACGTTTGATCAACCTTACCTTACGACGTTGGACGTATTCAGCTTCGGTAAGTACCTCACCTGTGTACTGGACAACGAAATTACCCTCGGAGATGAAGTCGTCTACTATCAGCATAATGCCCTTATCACTTGATTTCTCCAGAGAAAGCGCCACCGACTGCCCCAACTGAAATCGTTGATTGCCACACAGCATCCCAGTAGAGCAGCGACCATGAACGCATTCAATTTGCATCTGTTCTCAAACACAATGCGTACAAAAACTATGACTCAAATATTGAAACGCTCGTACAAACATTAGTCGCCCTACCTCCCGGTTTTCGCATTGAGCAACACATGCAACGCCGTGCATATTCTGCAAGCACGAGCAAAGAGGAATGTCGTCCTATCACTGGGTGTCAGACATCGGTCGACGCTCGGTGTATTATCCGCGACAACGCACCTCAGCAAGCTCTTTACGACAACGGCTCACGTAGACACCACTACCAATAGACTCGTACTCTCCATACGCCTGAATCACGGTTCTGGAGTCAGATAGCTGCCAGTACACATTAAAGTACAAATCAAAATGTGATGTACAGTCATTCTCATCGGTAACTTGCTTACCAGACTATCTGTGAATCGCGCCTTCTTATACCGATCATGTTCATCACCAACAAAGAACCGATCGATTGAGCTTTGAAACAATCTCGTTTTGGACATCAATCCCGGTAGAAATTTCGATCTGCGCTGCTCCCTGGAACCTGGAAAATGCGACTCCAGCGAAGCTGATCGTGTGAAGGCCCGATTTATCCGTAAAAGAGCTAGCTATACACACCCTATTCTGCCTTACTCAGTGTACATAAGCATTAAAACCTTGACATCAATTGAATCTGATGAACCATTGCATTTTTGTTTACACTGGTAGCTTGCCCTAGCTAAAGAATACTAAAAGAAAACATCCCTACAGAGAGAGCCAGCTACATTTCAATCTCACCAAACTACATCATCTCCTCCTCCTCCTCCTTTTCATCTTCATCAGCGGGATCGCTCGCTTGGTTGTTGAACAGCGGTGCGGGCGAATCGAGTCTGGCACGTTTAGCCATTTCAAAGTCGGCAAACTCTCGGATCACCCCAGGGTTAGCTGCCCCCAACGATTGCATGCTCCCCTGGACCATATCATGATAGAACTTCATGGTATGAATCTTCATCATCTCGTAGACGACACCAGTTTGGAAGCGAGGCCTCCCATGCGAACGAATTTTGGGGTCCCAAACAGTGACTTGTAGCACGCGTGCGTCGCGGCGAAACGGGTCCATCTTCTCCAGCCGACGGCAGTACGCCTTGAAATACGGTTGCATGAACCCGTCAACAAGCGTCACCCGTGTGCCACGGTTGTTCACTAGGCGTTCAACCGTCAGAACGCACATGATCACCGAGATGAACACCGCAGCCGCCGGAACTTCTCCCTTGACAAACTCTCGCACCTCCTTCACCGAAACGAAACAGTTGGTGGCCTCCACGGTCGGTTGGTCGTTCAGCTCAGCATCGGCTTCGGCCAGAAGCTCAGCAGCAGCGGTCTCGGCGTCGTCGATCCCCGCTCGCATCGTTGCAGGTAGTTCTTTGCCCTGCAAGTCAAATTGAAGACTGACAAAAGAAAACAGTGAGTCTCTGTCACTCCGCATCGATCCATAATAAAATTTACCATTCTACAACTTCAACTAGCATTTCACAGTACAGCCGTAAGTCCTTTGCCGGGATATCAAGCCGTCGTTGCGATCGGGAAAGCCTTCGGCAGCCGCCTCATCTTACCTAACCGAAAGCACCAAGTATCTTGGTGATGATTTGAATAGTCACGGACTCTTTCTAAAGTTGTCTTACCAAGCCGATATGTAACGCGCCGTCATCATGCGAGCTTCCAGCACACCTGTCTCGTTTAGATTCATCCCTCACGCACCGCACTATGACATGCCTAACAACCCAGCTAATAGCCGAACCAAGTTTATTGCAAAGTAAATGATCAAATACAACACGTGCCATAGTTGAAACCGTGGTCGAATCCTGCACCTCCAGCGTAAAGCGCAGCCCCCGGCAGATCCGATCACGTCGATATTAGCGCCTGCGCCGTCTTGCACTCGGAGCTGAAGCGTCGAGCGAGGCCGACGCCTTCTCCGTCCTGATCGCGCCGTCTTGCACTCGGCGCCGAAGCGCGCGAGCGAGGCCGATGCCTTCTCCGTCCTGATCGCGCCGATCTTGGCGCCTGCGCCGTCTTGCACTCGGAGCTGAAGCGTCGAGCGAGGCCGACGCCTTCTCCGTCCTGATCGCGCCGTCTTGCACTCAACACCGAAGCGCGCGAGCGAGGCCGATGCCTTCTCCGTCCTGATCGCGCCGATCTTGGCGCCGGCGCCGTCTTGCACTCGGAGCTGAAGCGGCGAGCGCGGCCGACGACTTCTCCGTCCTGATCGCGCCGATCTTGGCGCCTGCGCGGTCTTGCACTCGGAGCTGAAGCGGCGAGCGCGGCCGACGCCTTCTCCGTCCTATTTGCGTCGATCTTGGCGCCGGCGACGTCTGGCACTCGTCGCCGAAGTGCGCGAGTGAGGCCGACGCCTTCTAACTGGTCAAATACTGCGTCTCCAGCGTGGAACGCAGCCCCCGGCGAGTCCTGATCGCGTCGATCTTGGCGCCTGCGACGTCTGGCACTCGCCGTGCAGTCCGAGCCGTCTCGGCCCTATTGAAATGCCTGCCTCACGATGTTTGAAGGTGCCAGCATTGTTACGGCCGATATTTTACGGCGGATGTTTTACGAGAAATATAGACGATAACAGGTTTTTTGGCTAAATCCGGGCTTATCTAAGGGCCCTAAGGGCCCTCAATTTAGTCAAAATATAGCTAATTAGTCTATTTAGTAGCTCACGACGATAAAGGCGGATTTCCCTGTTTAATAACTTCGAACCTTGAGCTAGCGACCCTTGGTCGCCTAATGCCAGTGAAACTGACGGATCCTTCCATAGAATCCAAATCGAAGCCCAAATCAGAAAAGTCACTCAACCCAGGTTTCCCCCCCGAAAAAACGCGCTCTAGTAGACATCATTCTCAATAGTACACCTAACCCATTTCCAAAATCAATAATGCCCCTTCGTAAAAACTAAATCGAAGAGCAAAACGGAGTGATGTACCACACACAAACACATATATCGGAGACTCCTGATTATAGGGGGACTTCGCCCCAATAACCGATGTCAAACCGATATCACTAATACTAATATTAACGTTTTTAGTGAGCCAATGAAGGTATCAATATCAGTGATATTGTCACTGATACCATAGCTAGATTCCGCTAATATTGATACTATTACTATTCGAGAGTGGCGGCGCTTGGCTAGTCGGAAACTGCTATTACAGAAGGCACTCGTTATTAAAATGGGTATGGACTTCCTGGTTCCGGCTGGGATCCGGTTGGATCTGGCCGATGGATCACTTTGCTTGCCCGAGGAAATCCGGATCCATCTCAGCGGACGCCGTCAGCTCTACAACGACAAGGCGAGGCTCGTGAGGCTGGAGCAACACTTGCAACTTGAGATCGGGGAGTCTGTGGAGCTTCCGCTACGCGTACGAACATCAGATCAAGACAAGTTATGGGTAACGCGTGGAGAGTTATGGGTGCCAACGGTGGTTTATGGACCAAGCAAGACACCATACCTGCAGATCACCAACGTCGGTGAGAAGAAGCTGGTGATGCAACGCGACGAACGGATCCATATGTGGCTTGCTGGGAATCGGGTCCCGCGTCCTCAAGGCTTCGTGTCTGTCGGATCCCGCCGCTACATGGAATGGCAGAACCTCGCACTACAAGCAACCACTGATGCTAAATCCACGGACGCTAACTCCCCAGAAGTCCCACCAGTGCCGATGATCGAGCGCACTAAGTATTATGTGCCGCGCGCGATACTGCGGAAGCGAGACCAAGTGTACAACCACCAAGTGGAGGGCAGATCGCATTTTTCGGAGGGTGGTCAGAGAGGGCAGCCGTCGGACCGTCGTGGTCTGACGACTGTACGCGACAAGACCACGACGACTACAAAGACAAGACATGTACGGGCTTTACAGGTGTCGACGACCCCAGATCAACTGCAGCGAAATTCGTTGAGGGCAAGTCGGAATCCAGATGCACCTGCCAATGGACCGCTAGATCAAGGCCCAAGCAATACCAACATCTTGGGTGACAGCAACATGTCACCCCCAACGGGTCCCGAGTACTCGAGGCTTGCTACGTGGCACGACGGGTCTGCAAGGCATAAATATGCCTAGATCACCCCGACGGAGCCCATACCACTGTGTGCGGAATACAGCCGGAGCGACCGAACCGCGGAATCACAAGATCAGAGGACCAGACGAGATCATGGACGAGATCATGGACGAGATCATGGACGAGACCCTTCACGAATACTATGTTTAGTGTCCGCCCACGCGACGGAAGCAGCGGATCGTGTGTCTACGGACGAACTGGAGACATGTTGCGGATCTGCTGACTCAACATATGGTGACGTGGAAAGGGACCTAGATCAGGCTGTTTCGCACGATTTAGTAGGTAATGAGTTGGGAAGGGGTGTGCCCCTGGATTACAAGACGATACAGAGGTCGGACCAGACGTCTGGTCAAGTCGCCAGCTCAGATGATTCTAGCGCGGACCGGGTCGCGGACAAGAAAGTCTGCTGCCCCGATAGTGGCGATATGCGCGCAGAAGATGTTGAGGCGAAGATGGTTGTGTTACCTGAAGTCATGTCGGCGGCGTAAGAAATGACATTTAACGACATCCATGCAGGCGATCCGACAATCAATACCGCAGGACAGATCGGCCATCTGCAGCTGATCTGGAGGAACCAACATGTGACAATTGATAAAGGACGCACGTTGCCGCTCGCTGTACGAGGTATCGCGAGTAACGTAAATGAGGGTGTCGCGAAGGGTGGGGACAAGATCCTGGGGACGATCGCTGCCAGTATCACGCCTCAATCCGAAGTAGACCGGGCTTTGACCGCGATCGCACCCGAGAAGGAGCCTCGACATCAAATTCAGGTGCCGATCCAGACAGCTCGCTTTGACGAAGCACTCTGGGTCGCCGGTTTTGACGGATCTGCATGTGTCAAGCGTGATGGGGGCGCCTACAGCGCCATCTTGTGGAAGCTACCCGAGTGGAGTGTGGTAAGGGCGAGATCCGGGTATGCTAAAGGCCTGACCATCAAGGAGGCGGAATACCACGGGTTATTGCTGTGCCTAGATCTGCTAGAAGGAGACGATCGGCAACGGCTGGTGATCTGTGGAGGCTCCAACCTGGTGATCCGCCAGGTAAAGGGGCGAGATCGAGTGCAAGACTCTTGGATTGACGCTGCTGAGGCAGAAAGCTCTAGATCGTCTCCGGGTTTGGACAGATTACGAACTTGTGCACGTTAAACGTGATTGGAATAGCAGTGCCGAGAGTCTGACTAGCGTCGCACTCCGACGGCAAGGCAGGATCGTGGTAGAAGATGAAGGAGACCTACACGATCTTGTCACGGTGAACCGTTTGGGCAAGATCAGGTCGACCGAGACCGGTTTACGGCGACCCCCGCCGTGGATAAATGAGGAAGACCCCGACTGTGGAGCTATGTTGAATGATTGTCAGCACGATCGCGTGAGCCGACACCGATTTGACGTGGAGCGATCTCGCGAGGACAAGTAAGGCAGGGATACACAAGAGTGAGCTGGTCACTCCTAGTGGGAGGTATGGCGACGAATCTGCAAGGTGGTTGCAGATCGGTGGATTGGGTACCTGTATGTTTACATGTGAGATCTGGCACTACGTGTGTCAGAACTAGGCAAAACATCCTGAGTGTGTGCCAGCTCTTATCGATGAATCCGGAAATGCTACCAGAACCTCGTATTACTGCGACAGGAAGACATGGATCGAGATCTGGGTTCGGCAAGCGAAATTCAAATTGTTCAAGCTGATGGTCTGGACGAATACGATGCGGATCAAGCATGACATCTGGATAGAAGTGGGGCTCTAAGCTTTTGAAGACAATGCAGTCACACTGAGTCGATGACCAAAGAGAAGAGTGTGCACGGAGTGTTGCCGTTGTGCGGCAACAACTACGTGCAGGGGGTGATTGTGGTAAAGTGCATTTCAAGAAACGCGAAAGATTGATGTGGTGAAGCAAGATCAGAGAAATCCGAGATCGAAGTTGATTGGCAAGTGAGAGATTGGGACCCGGCTAGTCATTAGTCCGAGAGACTGATCCAGCCAGATCTGACGTGAAGAAGGAGTCGTAGAACCTTGGGATACAGGCCTGCAAGCGTTAGGGAACTGGAGAGAGAGAGGGCCAGTAGTCCCAGCCCAGATCAAGATGTCCGGGAGAGATTGGAGCGATCTGGATCTGGAGCCCAGATCGGGATCAGATCTGATACCATGGATCTGGATCCAGATCCGACATTGCGGGTCTGGCGATTACGACACGCCCAAGGCCTGGGTGACGCCATGGTGGAGGTAAAGGGAGGCTACAGAGCCGGTAGGTACGGATGGGATGATAGCTGGATAGAAGGATAGGAAGATAGGATGGGATCGGACATAAGCATAAATCAGTATCGAATTTGCCTTGGACATCGCAACCGCCTTCTCCCTCGCCTGGAAACGGGAACTACATTGGCCCTACGAGAAGAAGAAGAGGTAGCGGTAAGAGATCTAGTGTTGGTTAAGTCTGGATAATACATTGGCCAGATTTAGATCTTCCTAGTGATCTACCCTCAAGTGCGGATCCCAGATCCACCGGAGTTCACAGCTTGGCCGGTCGGGTCTTCGACGCTCAACAACCACAGATCTCGCTATAGGAAGCGGCAAGCATCGTAAGGAAAGGAACATAAAGGAACGCAAAGGACAAGACCCCGTAAAGGCAACCCCACGGCCCGGATCCAGATCCAGGCCGCCAGATCCAAGTGCAAGACTACTTGATCTGGAAGTACAACCGCGAGCTGCGTGAAGATTTCCGCGCCGCTCCACCCCATCCCCGCGTCTCGCCAAGACTGTCTCGACTTCAAGGCGTTGACACTTCGGAAGACACCAGAAGAGCAAGATCCAGCCCTACCGACGGGTACACAAGGTGACCCAGTTCAGCACACGTCACGGCAGATCGGAGTACCCCCTCCGATAGTCGGTGTTCGGGCGCAGTTGGTAAGTTGGATTAGCGATCTCGCAGATTTTGCTGATCCCGCTACATCACAAAGTACTCGTCGTTGCTGCAGCCAAAGTTGCTGGGGGGAGAGAGCTGGCTGCCGCTACGATGATATAGAGCTAATCGGTGCAGGTTGAATAGCACTCTCGGAGTCAATCCTACCGCCATCTACCTCGTCGTCGCAAGAAGACGAGCTTTCACTGTCCGGGTCACTGTAACTGAAGTCATACTGCGTGTTAAGCAGAAGCGGGTGTGTGCTGGTGCTGCCGTCCACGATCGACTGGAGTTCATAGAAGTTCGGGCACTTTCGAAGGATTGCGGCCCGGAGATCAGCCTCATTTTGCACACCCTATCCGGCATTGTTTAGCCAGTCAGACGTCGCACGAAACCTGGCCTCCAGCGCTAATATCTTGCTCATAACGTCCTGGGGGGTTCGCGCCGTCATCACTCCACTGTCACCAATCGCTGAAGAAACTTCACCCGCCACGGTTTGCTTGGGCTCACCATTTTGACATTTTCCGCCGCGGTACCGGTTGTAGTTGTTGCCATCAGTCATCCACTTGATTAGTACACTCAACGAGCTGACACTGTTGTTGGGGTCGTCGTTATACCCAGAGAACCCTCTTCTTAGATAGATGTGGAGTCGCCACTTGCTGCTGGGCCTTCATGACGGCGTTGTAGCAGCGCTTCCCGCATATTTGCTTCTGGAAGGGATCCTCAGCACCGAACGCCGCGAGTATGCTGATTAAACAAGCATGATGAACAGCATGAGAACAGCTGTCATTGTCGCACGTCACCAAGAGCGAGTCTTCGCTGGATATCTTGTCTACTTGGCGACAAGATTTCCATTTGCACGACGCCATGTCGGCAAACGTTATCTCCCGCCGAAAACAATACGACTTGCTGCTGCCCGACTTGCACGACTTTTCGTTCCTTTTGGCAATATCTTTCCAGCCAATCACAGACCATGAAAACATCTCCGACTTGCGCAGAAAAAGACGACTTGCTGCTGTCACCATGACGACCCCTAATGATATGCCATGATAAGTCATCAATTGTGTTTTGGGAGGGACGACTGTACTGGAGCGATTCCCACAGCCAACATTCTAGTCCTAGATCCAAAATTCTGCAGAAAAAAGACAGTTCCCAGATCTGGCGGAGCCTCCCCCCCCCTCTCCGCCAGATTTTCGATTGGCTCCCAGACCACTTTTAGCCCTTTCTCGGCCTTTCTCATCACGAGTCTGGGATCTACAACTATTGTCCTGGCCACGAAAGAAGATGAAGAAGTATTTTGGATTACTGACGAATTATTACGCATAATTTTTCCAGAACAAGTTACTCTAGGGTAAAAAGGCCGATTTTGTAACCATTTTTGGGGTCAGAATAGCAGTGGTTTAGGCGCAAAAGTGGTTATTGTGAGGCTTGTAAACTGCAGCAATGGGTAGCGTAGATAATCCATGCAATCCGCGGCATTGATTCGTTTGTTTCCTAAACATATGCTTTTTTGCGAGCGGTCATCGGAGAAGAAACAACTCAAAATAACAAGCAGTATCATGAGACGAGACAATATATTCGGTTTTAAAGGTTGATTATAAGCCTACGAGACGTTGATATTGTTATCTTTTGGATATATATCAAAACAAAGAGGTTTAGATAGATAACTGTTAGAAGTGAGCCACAGGCGCTGCAACTTGAACACCACTTGCACCTCGTCGAATTTGGTCCCGGGATTCTTGTTCGAGTGCACCGCGCACGTCTGACGGTTTCAGCGCCCACGTCAAGACGCGCTGCTACACGATCCCGGATTTCCACGCCGCTAGATCGTCCTACTTTTTCTTCCTTGGCAAATTACTCGTGGGCCTTGATAATCTTGCACTTTTCCTGCGGGATGAGCGGCTTTCTTCGGACCACGGTTCTTCAAATGAAGAGGTGAGAGCAACGCCCGCGTTAGCTAAGTCACTTGATCTGTATCTAAACTAAAATGCGTAGCGGTTGCATCCTTGTTGAGCAAAATTTAAATACGCTACGACCTTTTGGGCGGGGTAGTTAAAAAAACAGTGTTGTTTCGCTATTTTTTCCTTGGCCAGAACAATCTCCGAAAGTTCTCTATTAGAGAACTTTTGGAGAGCCAAAATAGACCGGATTTCAGGTTCAGTTTGAGATACGCAGTTGTTATGGCACCAACCTCAACTCAAACGCGGGCAGGTATACGATAGCGCACATCTATTTTAAGTCGTCGCAGGTTGCAAGATAGTGTTTGCTGCGCCAAAGCTGTCAGCGGAGCAGGTCCTTGTAGTAGTAGTCTCTGTGTGTGTGCTGGCAAGAAGAAACAAGAGACGATTTCGGAGAATTATGGTTGTCCTACAGCAGCACAATTGCTTCCGTGTACATAGTGCAGCGCCACTTGTAGACCGCTCTCGCTCGTTTGATGCCACGCTGGACGACGTGACCGCAAAATTCCGCTATCATGTTACGGTTGCAGAGTTGTCTGTGTTTGCAGCGAAGCTTAAACTACCAGAAGACGGAATTTTAACGGAGTCGGGCAATCGGGTCAACCGGGTAGAGGCTCTGGCAATGTTGTGCCGCCGCCTTTCTGAACCCGCGCAGTTGTTAACCTTTGCCAGTGAATTTGGTAGGAGCATGGCTCCCTACAGCCGTGTCGTCAAGGCAGCAGCACAGCTACTGGCGAATCAGCACCGCAACCTTGTTTACGTCAACTACCACCTGGTAAAACTACGGATCGACGACTATGCAGCAGCTTTTTATGCGAAAGGATCTCCACTTCGGACCTGTTGGGATTTCATCGATGGTACCAAATAGTACGTAGCAAGGCTAAGCGCTCGGGCTGAGCCTGCGTCTCAATACGAAAACCTACTGCGGTCTTTATACAGCGGACACCCCCGACGGCACTGCTTCAACTGGCAAAATGTACAGGCCCCTGTTGGAATCCTTGCTAGTCTATATGAACCTCTTGAGGGAACACGACGGATACAACTATGCTCAATATCAGTGGGCTGATCGACAAACTGGAGGAGAACCAAAGCGGCAGTTTCTGCGGGAAACTGATTTATGTAGGTATTACCTACGGTTGCAGTCGCTTTATCTGCTGTCCGTCAACTAACACGTCGCCAGCGGCTGCGGCCTTCAATCGCGAAATGATCAATATTAGAGAAAGCGTCGAGTGGGGATTTGGATGAGTGAAGACGCAATGGGAGTTCCTTAACTGGGAAAAGAAGAACCGCGCCCGTCAGACAGCAGTCGGTAATTTGTTTTTTGGTTGGTGTGCTGCAGACAAACTGCCATACCTGCATGCAGCCATTGGGTAACCAACTATCCATGTTCTTCGGCTTACAACCGACGACACTCGATGAATATCTAGGCCTCATTGATGACTAGTCTCCTGTTTCAAGCGCGCTACTCCTTGGGATTGCTCCGTGCTAGGACTGTGGTTATGAATTCATACATTCGCCTTTCACGATCTTCTTCAGCTTTTTGACGTCCTGCTTCCAATTATGGCTCATGCTGCCGACGCTTCTCGGCCTCTTTTGCGTGGTGCTGGCGTTGCTTTTCAGTTTCTTCTTTCTGGAGTGCAAGCCGCTGACGTTTATACTCGTACTTGCTGCCCTCTTCCTCGCTCGCAGACTTCAGACTTTCTGTCAGGGCATCCATTGACCGCAAGACGCTCCCGTTTAGTCACCTTCCCTTTCTGGGCGCTGCCAGGTTGAGCAGATCGTTTGCGTCCTCGCTCTCTGCCGTCAGGTGACAACAAGGCACTGCCCCTCTCGCTGTCCTCAGCTTCATCAATCTCGTTTATTCCTAAGCGCCGCATTAGCCCCCCCCCGAGCTTTCAATTGACCTCTGTTTAGCTTCCTTTACACGGTTTTCAGCTTCGATTTTGTCGTTCCAATCATCAGTATGAGCGATGATATCCAAGAACAGTCTGTCGCGCTCTTCAAACTGCTCCACCCTGCCCGACTTTCACATTGATCTGCACTGGTCGCGCTTAAACTCTTTCATCAACGTGCCAAATCGAGTCCTGAGCTCAGCTCCAAGCTTGTCTACCCGAAACTCCGGAGTGGCCCCGTATTGAACAGCGATGTCTTCGAAAACCTTCATGATCCCGTTAGACTTACCCGAAGGTGCTCGCCATGGTCGAAATGCATTGACAGCCAGCAAAAGAACGACATCATCCACGGCTGCCAACTTCTTTCGAATAGGTTTCTGTTTTGGAGGAATGTCCATGCTAGCGGATGTGCTCGTGTCGATTGCCAGGTGAAGGACGCTGGTGACATGGGCTGGTTCCGTAGAATTTACTTCCGTGTTATTAACGGGTACGCGGTACAATGACGAGCAGGAGCTGGCGAACACGCGCGAGAAGCAGGTGCCGACGGACACGCACGAGAAGCAGGGGCCGGCAGAATCGCTCCAGTGGAGCGATTCCCGTAGCCAAAATCCTACATGTAGTACTATGGTCTCCCCACATCTAAATACGGTGTTCTACATAGGTACGGTGTTTCATGCAAAGGATTTTACACTTGAATATGGGACGGAGTAAAAATATACCCTCATATCTAGGCCTGGGAAGTAACTGGTGAGTTGTTGTTTCAGTGAGGTTACATTTCGGTCATTTAGAGGTACTAACGACTAAGGGAAGTAACTGGTGAGGCCATGATCCGCAAACAAAACTGTCTCCAGTCACCGCTGTCGACTCGACAGCGATGACATACTGTCAGTGTGACACTACGATACGACAAACGTCTCGGACAGAGGGGCACTAGTGCAGACAGCACCCTCAAGCCCGCCCAGTCCACATTGTGCGTTGACACGTACCGCCCACAGACCCAAAGTTCCACAGCTCGGCTGATCTACCGCCACTAGGCACGAGCCGACGGAAGAGTCGCCTGCGTCTGCATTTGTCGAGAGGGCTTGACACGCGGCGCCCTCTGCACTCGCCATGGCGCGCGTTGTGTCGTGCCGTTTCCTGCGTCTGAGCTGCCGGGACGAGGAACACCCGCTCTTCCGCCGAGAGTACACCAGGTAACCTGCAGCAGCAAAGCAAGAGCTCTCACTAGAGGCGACCGCTTCACTCTCTCATTTGTAGCCGTCTTTGAACGATCGGCTGTGAGCTGACATCTTTCGTTTGCTATGTCGTGACATGCTGTTGGCTTTCTTATGTCCGACACCCGCATGAGTAACCGCGAGCGTGGCGTCAAGGTGAGACACCAGCCTCGTCATTGCCAGCTAACCGCCAGCTTGAACGACGCCAAGTTATCACGGTGGTAGTGCTTTTAGCCCTATTTGACCACAACCAAATCACATGATGCTGCGTGCCGTCGTGTCTGTTCTTTTACTGCATCTCGACTCCTGTATCGGGAGTAGCTGCTGCGGTGCTTCCCGCACTGCTGTCCAGAGCACGCCAGTCGCAACTACTGCGGCTGCTCCGTGCACGTGCTCGTGACGTTCAAATCCAGCGTGAGCGCCGCGGAGCTGAACGAGTTAGTGGTGTGCGCGCGTTTCGAGCCTTCGCGCGTGGCTCCTAGGGAGCCGCAAGACTGGGAAACATCGCTGGACTGACTCGCGATGCTGGACACGGCCACGGCCATGATGAGACCGGTGACGAACGCAGGCTGGGGGTGGGTGAGAGCGTGGCGCTGCCCGCGAGTCTGTTCTCGCCGAGTGGGTGACGGAGCAGTATGGAGTTCGTCTGGATTCGAGCGGACCGGGAGAGCGACGCGAGGCAACGGGCCTTTCCGAAGGTAGGAGGAGTTCTGGATCAGTAGATGGATCCGATAGTCTACCATATCAGTCGTGGATGTCGCTGCTGCATTTCGGTGGTGCGTTGTTGAAGCTGTTGACTGTGTGCGTGTGCCTCTTGTCTTGTCGGGTGGGATTCAGAACTCCGTGCTGTACGTGATGAACAACTGCAGACTTCCGAAATGGTACTACAGCTACGACAGCAGCGCCACGCCCGTGCAGCGTGACATGACGCACCACTTTGTCGCGTACGTGCTTCAGATGTCGGAATGCGCGTCGAAGCTGCGGCAGTACCAACTCCAGCAGCAGCAGGAGGAGGAGGGTGGCGGATTTTTTCCATGCCAAAAAAAGCGATTTCCCATGCCAAAAATAAGAAGCGATTTTAAATGCCACCCGATTAATTGCATGCCATACTTAATTCAAATGAAAGTGCATTAGACTGGTTGATGTGTAGCAGGTCCCTAGTTCGCAGCGCCCGAAGCCCTCGCTACATCTAGCCTCATTACATGCAACCTTGTCCTAAAAATGAAAACGCCTCGAAGCTACACAGATTTCTACGCGTTTTCAGTCCTCGCGGGAACGATGTGATGGGCCATTATGTGTGCTTAATTTATCGTAATGGCGAGCTGCTCCGCGGCCATGGTCACCGGCTTCTCGAAATAGACGTCCCAATAGCGAGCCCCACATTTCATGAAGGGGGGCTCTACTATCCCAACAAAACCTCGATCTTCGATTTCACCGTCTCTGTTGGTTGTTGGTTACGTATTAAGTACACTCCAGTTGATAACACTCGCAGGGGGTTTGGTAAGCCGGGAAATGAGCGCGTCTACACTGTACGGACCAGGAGATGCCCCTTCACGCTCCAGACACTGCTTCTTCTTTCTTGGTCGACCTGAAGGCCGTCTCACCAGCAGGCCTCGTAGCAAGTCCAAGCCATCGACGAGTTTCAAGCATGCCATCACGTGCCCACACAGCCATCCCGTTTGGTAGAACTCCTTACAGTCGCATTTGAATTTGCTTCGTATAGATCTAATATGTTGCATCGTATTTAGGTACACGCATGCAAACGATTAATTACACTGTCATAAAGCACTGTACACAGACATAAACACTTACCTCTTCAATTGTCCAAATGGGGGAAGCCCAGTCGTGCTCGATCGACTCACGCGTCAGAATATCCACAGCGTGCAGGGACTGGTAAGCTAGCTGAATGTTGCTCAGGACCTCGTCTTTTTTAAGAACTCCCTCCAGTGACTTGGCGTAGAGCGACGTCCTCGCATGTGTAACTTTTTGTCCGTATAGATTTCCATCGTGAATGAGATAATCGTCTGAGTTAAAGAAGTAACGGTCGATCTTGGCGATTTCATGCTTAGACTCCCGCTCTTGGCTACGGTAGTAATTGCCACTTTTGGAGAGAAGCTTGCCAGCTTGAAATACTTTCTTGTCAACGGGACCTGACGCAAATGGCCCAGAAAATCGGTGTTCTTATCGCGACCGCAGTGAATCAGTATTGTTGATAGCACGACGGCCAACACCTGCGATATCGCTGCTCGCAAATAACCTGCTGCTACTTTTTGATAGCGCTGTGATGCTCTTCAATTAGGTTTTGGTTGGGGACTATTCCGGCAACGCTGCTGGCAGTTATGAACCACAACTCCCACGAGTCCGTGCATTATTGAGCATCGGACCAGTTTGTATAAGCACATTGCGTTTGCTCCATCCAGGTTTGAGACACGAACTCATACAGCACAAAAAACTGCTCACGGGAACGTGCGACTTCGAGTTGATCGAACTGCGTTTTGATAATGTCTTGTAGACTTGTGCGTCTAATAGACGGTCTTTCTTCTCCTTACCCAAGTGAGCCTACAATCCAACAGTTAAATAACTGGTCATGTAACTCGGGATTCAGGTCTCCACCGAAATGTCGCTCGTGAAGTTCTTCACAACAAAGTATAAATTTTATATGCTAGAGTTGTTTTAGCACGTACGAACATAACATCTTCTGGTAAAACTTGCGCTGGTACTGCTTCTTCGTCGAGTAACGCACGCCATAAGTATCAAAGCATATCAGCGTACAGTTGTTGAAGTCGATCGTATAAGTGCCGTTGTTCACGGCCAAGACACCTTCGCATCATTGCTATAGCGGAAGCTTCAAAATTCCCGTATAATCTTCTCGTTCTAATCGATGCCGTCGGCGTCCTTGCTATCATGGACATCATGGTCGGCAACGGCAGGATTGAGCTAGGACTCTCAGATATCAACGCAGTTGTCCGCGTCTGAGGTGTTGGACTCGGATTTACTGGAACTGAAGCAATGTTGAACATGGTAAGATGAATCCAGCGTACTCAAAATAGGGGTGATATCCACTCGTAGACAGTGCGTATGTCTTGTCGCCGCGCTCAGTTACTTAGATCTGGGCTTTGCAATCTACATGGGACGCATGGACCAGCGTAGTAGCGCGACGAAACTCAGATCGCTCTCAAAATGCGGTATTCTTGCGCGACTTCAAGTACCGGAGTGCCTCCGCTGTAGACTTACATGCCTTGCTGTGCATTACGAAACGTGAGACAACTTTTGTCATGCTGATACGACGGTGGGTCGTTCTGGTTCATGGAAGTGGGCAGGTGCATCAATCCGTCGATGTAGACGCGGACTTCGTACGCGTCAGGTCTCCGCTAAAGTCATGAGGTTACGTCGCCCGAGCCTTGGACAATACTGACCATCTTCGCCCGACACATCGTTGGCTAACCAAGGCGCCCTCAAAGCTCCATAATAAGAGATACGTGGAGCTTGGAGTTGTTCTCAGGGGGACTCGAGATGGGGTGCTTTAAGGTTGTGCTTGTTGTCGCGAAGCAAATGTAGAAGTGCGTGTCGCTTGACCGTAGACCAACCGCCGTCGACAGAACGCGGCGCGAGGCTGGGTTCATGTCATTGATGCTACCCCACGCTTCGTGGATTATTTATAGATGACGTAGAACCCTTCGCGCTCTCGTCGTAGTTGGGACTGCATCGCAAATTGCAGAATGAAGAAAATTTTCGTTGTGCTAGGTTTCAATCTTGACGCGTCAACATGCCATAGGTACGCCACGTCCAAGTGTGCTTAGCTGTTTCATGCGTTGTTAGATTGTTTAGCATGCCCTCAAACCTCCTACCGAAGTAGTGGGCTTGCAGGTGTAACAGGCCACTTATCTCGCTCGGTTGTGAATCGAATCATGCAGCTTCCGCTCCGGGTGCTCGTATACTTGGCGGGCGTCATCAACACCTACTGGCCGACGGCATCACGTGTTGCTGCGCTTGGTCGTCCACCTCGCGGTCCAGTCCTACATTCTTAAGGCTCTTAGATAACCTTCGTAGACCTAAGCTAATGTCAGCTACAGCTAGCACTAACCTACGTCCTTCGTCTCATTCTCGTTCGTGTCCACGTAGGGGCTTCCCCAGTCACCGTCCTACGCTTCCGTCATGCTCCTACTCCGTCCTACACTCCGGAGTCTCTGTGCCACTGCGTCGTGCGTGCGCCCAAAGCCTAGCTGCCACCTCACCCTCTGCTCGGCCGCTTGTGTCTGAGCCAGCGGATTCTGTTGTCAGCGGCCTGCACCCATGCTGCTCGTGTAGCACGACTGCTGCTTGCAGTTCGTGCCGACCTACTTAGTCTTGTCACTCTTCTTCAGCAGGGCCACCAGCGTTCAGCACTGCGCTCTCGTATTGGTTGACATGGTTACCTCCGAGCTGCACAGTGTCGCCGTGCCTTCGCTCGGCTGCCTCCCCCGCGTCGTCTTTCGTCGTCGCCGTCTGCCTCATCCGTCGTCCACCGACACCGTCTGCTGCAGTGGGGTCCATCGGACTGGGGACACTGTTACACAAGTAAAATCATGTTGGTCTGTCATACCTAACTCATACTAAATTGCTGGGAGTATCATTTTAGCCTGTCATAAGCACGTGTACCTGCCTGTCAGGAAACGCCATCGTAAATTGCATGTGGTATGCATTCCAACCGGATGGAATGCAATTCATTCCGGTTGGAATGCAATTCATCTGACTGGAATGCTATTCATCCCACTGGCATGCAAAAACCCCAAAAGTGGCATGCAAAAAATCTTTCCGCGAGGAGGAGGAACAACTCGTACTTGGCCAGAATCATGAAAATCCCAGGGTCAGTCAACGGGCAGTGGTGCTGTCGAACCACGCGTCGTCCAGCTTCCTGCTGATATCGTTTCGGCGATCCGGCTCGGCTATCGTCGCGGGAAATGCTGCGGCTGCTTTATCAGCGGTGAGTCGTCTCAGAGATAACGTCAAGCCCACGACTAGCTCGAAAATGTGTCCACTGGCGCTCGTCTCAGCGTATCGTGGCAGCGAATCGATACGTAATACATGTATCGTTCGTGAGCAGCACCACGAGCAGCAACAGCGTTTTTCAGCTGTGGGAGCGCAGCGACGAGGTGATTCACTGGCTTCTGGACGGATACGAGACTGCGAACGACAAGAACGAAATGCTGAAGAACCCGCCTCTCGCTGCGGACGGCGTCGGTTTTCGCCTGCCCAAAAAGTTGCCCGAAGTGCCCAAAAGTGCCCAAAGGTTTAGCAGCTCATTATTAAAATTTACGATACCTAATGTGTGCGCGTTCTAGCTCAGTAGGACACTCGCCCGTTGGCTCTCGCCTGCGGACTTAGCGACAGCACCTCGGGGGGGCCGCCCCTCTCTCGCTTCGCTCGGGGGGCGCCGCTCCGCGGCCTGCCCCACCCCCTCACGCCTTACGCTAAGTCCTCGGCTCGGCCAGGTGCGGTGTCTAGGAAAAAAAATATCGGGTTGCAGCGCTCGCTACCCTAGCTCGCACAGACAAGTCCCGCCTAATCGGCGGGTGATGGTGACCAGTGAATGCATTGAGTGAGGTTCGCGCTCGCGTTCGCTCGCCCTCGCCCGTTAACGCCGCAGGTTAGGCTAAAGATTTAGCGGAAATATTGCAGCACTTAGCATCTACAAGTTAAATAAAACACTACGGTTTATCTAATTCACTTCATTTTACATTAATATTTTGGGCACTTTTGGGCACTTTGGGCATCGTTTTGGGCACGCAGCGGATCTCAGGTGGACGATACATTATGGCAGCAACGAATTGACGCCGACTTTAGTCCCGACATCACTAGAGTCAAGTGATGTCAGACACTGTAATTTGATGAGTCTGCGTTACATTACGTAGTCGCCAATCAATCCTTTACGCTGGAGTCATTGTCCTTGCCGAGCAGCTAGCCAAGCCTTGGGGATGTATCTACAGTACCTCCAACATTTTTTTTTAGTCAGCTGCATCAATTTAACTAGTTACCTACTCGAGCAAATAAAACAGTACAGTACCTCCAACATATCTAATCGATAATATCAATTTCATACCTGTCGGACTCCGTGATATCTTGGTGGGGCTTTGTTTTAACATTCGAAATGAATGGGCACTCCGATCTGTACCGTACAAGTTGTGCGCCTCTTAAAAATATGCAGTGTCTTTTTATGCAAAATAGGCCATTTTGGAGAAGCTTATCCCCAGTGCCCAGTTGCAACTTGCCAGTGGCGCTGCCGAAATCGGACATCGCGCGGCTGGATCGCGCTAGCTTCACGACGCGACGAAGTATCTTTTCGTCGTCGCGTTGTGGCTCTCCCGACTCAAATGGCTACATAACTGCTGCAACATGCACAGATCTTCTGCGTTGTCGAATATTTTTAGCGGTGGAAAGTTGCACGTTCACCTTCTCGAATAGTGGACAGCTAAAATAATGGAGTTGTGCTGAAGCGACTCTCACATCCCACGTCAGCTCCAATCTCGCAGCAGCGCGGAATTCCCGCGGTGAAAAGGGCCAGCAGCTCCTGGTTTTGTGGCGGTTCCTCCAGCACTTGACCCTCCGGGACATTCACATCAGAAAGCGCACGGCCAGTATAGACCTCGGTGCGTACTGGTTACAGGTTGAGAGCGCAGTGAAGGCACCCAGTGGGCAGGTGGAGGATATCGTGCACTGTTTCCTACGCGACCTGTTCGGGCGTCCTACCCACGCTGATCCCATTCGAGCATCATCCACGGACCGAGCTGGTCAGCAACCCTTGTCGGCTCGAGAGAGCAGTGTCGTTTGTACAGTTGCGCATTGCTTTTTGCGCGTGCTATCGTCTCGAGCGCTTCAGTGTCGTCTTCACTCAGCATGGACTGCGCAGGCTGGTGTCCCGACCAAGGAGCAGCTTCATGAACGTTTCGTAAAAATGATATCGAGTCTGTACGATGCCTTAGACGCAGAGCTGCGCGAGGCGTCGAGAAATAGTGGAGCGATCTTGTCGGAGAGCGGAGGCCAATGCTCGCCAACGCTGGTTGACGCTGTGCTGTCGCTTGTGTACGGCCAGCCTCGCTTCAATGTGCTGCGACCATCGATGTCGGCGTTGCTCATGGGTCAGCAGACTCCAGGATCGGCAGCGGATGCTTTGAGCTGCGCCTTCCGAGCGTTCACTGCTCAGGCTCGAGAAGCTGAGATTGCATCGGCGGTCAGACCCCACAGTCCCTTTCAACGATCGCGAGGTACCGAAGGTGACGAGCCAAGAAATGCTACACGGCATGCGTGGAATCGTCGGTGGCTGTTGACAGCTTCGTCCGTTCAAGTATCCAGCAGCGGCTCTGGTAAGCAACAAGACGCACACCACGACCTCCTCTTGGTTGATGTTGCGCAGCTTGTGTGCGAAGTCGGTTGTGTGGACGTCAGTGTTGGAGATAATTCACGAAGTCTCTCCTTGTGAATTTGCCTTAGTGCAGTAAGTGAAGCGAATGGAACGAGTGGAAAATTTGTTTTCCGAATGCAGGATGGCACGAACGACTGAAATAACCACCATCAGCGGACAAGAATACGAAGATACGGGCTCGTCGGACAAGACCCGACAGACAACCAAGCAGGCGGTGAAGACGGGCCTCTTCGAAATCGTGGTTCATTGTGGGTCTTGCGTCGCTGAAGCCCAGGCAAGCGTCACCCTGGATGTCGAGATCCGCAAGACCATCGCGAACGACACGCTGCAGCCATTCTGATCAAGCTACAGCTCAGGCTAGCGGCGCTCGCAGTTTTTCAATCGGAGCCAACAAGCTGCAGCAATGGAAGCTTTTGTTCCAGGCGGCACTTGGGTTGGAGTACATCCACAAGAAAAGCGTGGTGCATGGCGTCCTGAAGCTCAACAACGTACTTGTTGGTGTGGAAGGACAAGCCAAGCTGTCAGACCTCGGCTTGAGTGCTGTCCGGACCTCCGCCATTCTATCGGAGACTACACCATAGACAGCAGGCACCTTGCGTTGGCGGGCTCCCGAGTGTCTGAAGACGGCTCCGACATCCGCTTCAGACGTGTACTCGTTTGATATGTTCATTATCGAGGCAGTGATCGGAGAACATCCTTTCGCGCTTCTGGACGACGACAGCGCTCACGAAAAGCTCAGGAACGGTGAAATCCCGAGAAGCCCGAGCAAATGTCCGCGGAGGTGTGCGAGCTGGTTGCGGCCATGACCAATGTGGACCCTACCAAGTGGATCAGCCTGTCACGGGTCCTCAAGACGGTTAAATATTTGCGGATGGAAATCTGAGGTCACCCGCGCAGGCTGCCTCAGAGTTGACTGAAAATGCTAACTCAGCTTTTGAGTTACCGGACCCACTGCTCGATACGGACATTATTGTATTCTTGACAACGTGTCTGGTATGGACAATCAGGCTAAGGAGCAGAGTATGCTGCAGCTTGTTCGCTCGTTGATCGGCTGCTTTTATGTTGTCGGCACTTACTGGAGGGTGCTGGCACTACGACAACACGCCGCAGGTATCATGTTCGGCATGAGTCTCTACGGAGCCATCTACCAGTTCTCGTTCTTGTTGGACCAAGCGTCGACCTCCGTGCAGTGCTCGGATATGGGCATCCTTGTGGACTTCTTTCTCACGGGCCAGGAGACGTACATGCTGATTTCGCCATCGACTTGCTGCTGGCGCTGAAGAACCCCTTCTCGCCCTCTAAAGGGCAGATGACCTAGTACCACATTTTCGGTGGTCTCTGGAGCATCGTGTGCGCCGTAATATCGCACTTCGACACTGTACGAAGCCGACGCGATTCGGATTCTGACCAACTTGGTGAAAAGCGGTCCCAGCTACTACACGAAAATCTACGCACTGCAATGCCTGAAGTGGGCTGCCGTGGTCTACGCAAAAGCTACCTAATCCCGCGTTCGATTCACTGCGTAATTTCGTTCCGGACTTCCAGCCAAAGAGCTCGCGTTTGGGGACGAGCTCTTTGGTTTGTGCACGAGCATTGTTGGTATCGCTACGAGCTCGTTTCGTGTGATGTGAGTTGCTGTTGGGGATGTCTATGGTGGGCTATTCCGTGTTCGCTTTCTCGTTAACAATCAAGAGCATCGTATCTTGACGTCGGGGGTAATCTTGTATGGGCTCTGACGTCTGATTTCGACAACGAGCTAACTACGATCGGCGTTGCTGCACGAGAAGCTTTGTGGTTGTTGCGACGGGCTTGTCTCGTATGGGGTCTATATGGTGATCACCGTGGTGTTGGCTATATGCTGCCAGCTAGAAGTCTGGTTGCTGAGGCATGTGCACTCCGGGCTGTATATCTCGGCGATAATTTACCCGAGTCCCGTATTACATTTGTGCTCGCGCACACTGTTGCAAAGAAACAATGTGTCTACATTTCGCATACGATTCTATCGATGGATTCATTCGATTCAAATCTAAGACCGGCGCAGGTGGATATCATTCATGGGGTCTCACGGCTAAATACAACGCTCATTATACCACGAATACTCGATGTGACCGACCGATGCTGTACTGCACGACACGATAGACAACCTCCTTCGTCATTTTGTTTTCACGGGAGCTTGATTTAAAATCAGATGTCTAAGGCGACATTGCCGACCGTAGCACGAACTCTCGATGGCGGCATGCAGGCTGTCACGTTCGCTCGGATGCTCGGCGAGACCGAACGACGGTCTGTTGGACACCACGACCACTACAACTACCAAGTTGCCACAATCCGCATTGTTCATTGTCCACGGCGACGCCGCCCACCGTAGTACGAATGCTCGGTGAGACCGAACGACGGTCTGCTGGACACCACGACCACTAAGTTTACCATGTCGCCCACCGGGGGTGTTATTCGTGAATGTCATTGTTCATTTTCCGCGGCGACGCCGCCCACCGTAGCACGAATGCTCGGTGAGACCGAACGACGGTCTGCCGGATGTCACGATTGGTACGGCTACCAAGTCGACCACAGGGGCGTTGTTGTTGAACGTCATTGTTTGTTGTCCGCGGCGACGCCGCCCACCGTAGCACGAATGCTCGGTGAGACCGAACGACGGTCTGCCGGATGTCACGATTGGTACATCTACCAAGTCGACCACAGGGGCGTTGTTGTTGAACGTCATTGTTTGTTGTCCGCGGCGACGCCGCCCACCGCAGTACGAATGCTCGGTGAGACCGAACGTCGGTCTGCTGGATGTCACGGTCGGTACGTCTACCATGTTGCCCACGGGGGCGTTGTTCTAAACCATCATTGTTCTTTGCTCATCACTCACACCGCCGCCGCCTGCGTATGCTCGGTAAGGCCGAACGATGATCCGCTGAACGCCACGGTGCATTGCGCGCGACTTCCTGTCCACAACGAGACACTCAATTCTCTCTCTGGGGGCCTTCGCTTACTCGTCGTGGGCAGGCCTTCTAAGTGTTCAACCAGTGGACGTCACAACGACAAACACTGGTCCCGTGCTGATGGGTCGATACCCTAATATGATATTATCATTGCAGGCACGCGATACATCGTCAGAAGATTGCCAACGAAGAGATTCACGAAACCATGGTGTGCACGATGCCACTGATTGCCAACGACCAACGTGCAATGTAAGTACCGACATTTCCACCTCTATATGCTGACGATGTTGAGGGGTTCGTGGTCATTGCATTAACGGGTCATTCAAATTGGGGGCTGCCATTCGGTACCTTTATCTTCAACAAGGCACCTCATGCATTTGCCCCGTTAATGCAATGAACCACCTTTTTAACCCCCATGCCAGTATGCACCGAGGAAATGTGAATTTGCCTTAGCGCAGTAAGTGAAGCGAATGGAACGAGTGGAAATTTTGTTTTCCGAATGCAGGATGGCACGCACGACTGAAATAACCACCATCAGCGGACAAGAATACGAAGACACGGGCTCGTCGGACAAGACCCGACAGACAACCAAGCAGGCGGTGAAGACGGGCCTCTTCGAAATCGTGGTTCATTGTGGGCCTTGCGTCGCTGAAGCCCAGGCAAGCGTCACCCTGGATGTCGAGATCCGCAATGTTGGAATATGCAATCGACAGTGTCAAGTATCAGCCCGAAGTGAAGACGACCGGGCGCCTGTATGGTGTAACGGTCTAACAACGAATGTTCTACAGGTATGGTTGTGAGTTCAATCCCCGCGGCGCCCTTACTTTTCCAACACGCAAGACCATCGCGAACGACACGCTGCAGCCATTCTGATCAAGCTACAGCTCAGGCTAGCGGCGCTCGCAGTTTTTCAACCCTCCCACCATCCCACGGGGACTGCCATTCGGCACCTTTATCTTCAACAAGGCACCTCATGCCTTTGCCCCGTTAATGCAATGAACCACCTTTTTAACCCCCATGCCAGTATGCACCGAGGAAATGCGATCTGCACTCTTGAGTACAAGCGACACGTCGGAGCCATCGATGGAGCTAGTGCTGGACGGCCACCTCCGTGTGTTCCGCGTGCTTCCAAGCGGCTTGTCCTCTATGATTTCGACGGGAGGTCGTTGGTCTGTTGGGGACTACGCGGCCGAACTTTCGAGTGGCGGGGAGACGCTGTACCTGGACCTGTTCGCCTTTGCCGAGGGACGAGAGGCTGCGCGAGACGACGACGATGCTGGAGTGGCAACTCGTCGCGTCAGTCTTTCGATGAGGCTGGAGCAAGCTTTCAGCGCCCGAGATGCGGCTGGTGTCGCTCGGTCAAGTGATGTCACGTTGTCTGTCCAGGGAACGGTGAGCGTCTCCACGTACCTGTCTTCAGGAGGAGGCGGGAAGAATGCCTCAATGTTGTCGGAGATGCCAAGTTTTCGCCGAGCAAGAGCTTGGAGCGAAATGGAGTGGATCCCTGTGCACGAATTTGAAGCGCGATATGATTCTGTTGTGCGCTAGCACTCGCGATATTCTGCAGAGCTGCTGAACTAGCTCGATCGTTAGCAGTTTGTAGGCGCCAGCACGGAAAGCACTGCGTGATGTGCGTTTTATAGCGTCTTGCTCAATTCAACTTATTATAATCCGACAATACGTTATCCACGTTTTGGTGGTATTGTATCAAGGTTGCAGGTCATTAAAAAGTCATTGTGTCCATACGTTTTTGGTGAGGTACATTAGTCATCTTTAATACCTAGGGAAATAACAGCTCTGTCAGAGAGCCCTCCGGCCTGATTTGCTCGTGACCTATTCACCCAAAGCTCAGTCGCGATGTTTGCCGAGCACGTGGCCTGAATCTGTAATCCAGGTATGGCTCATTTCATCAGCGTTTCATCTGACTAAAAGCTTACAATTGGCATCTGCCATTTGCCGTGCAATCCCTACCATCCCATTCCACGCCAGATGAGCAGCACCGAATCAGCAGAAGTGCATGTAGTTGATGATGAGGTCTTCTATTCCAAACGACGGTATTCATGAGTCGGCTCAAATATCCACGACCTGGTTTCACGTTGAGTTTGACAAGCGAGTAGCATCTGAACTTGTCGCTTTCAACTTGTCAAGCGCTTTGTTTCGACAGCAAGGCGGTGGTGTGCGTGACAAGGCGGCAACTCATAGGCTCTGCCGAGCGAAGGCAAGTGCTCTGACTAGCTTTACTTTTTAATCGCATGATGTTGGGCTCCTAGTGTCGCCTATTCCTGTCGAGAGTTGTCCGAAGGGCGGCATCGTTCAATTCGAGGCTAGGCTGGCCGCTCTGGATGACTGCATTCGCATTGCAGTCCAACTCGAGTGTGTGGGTCGTTTATCGGTCGTTCTACGGGAGAAGAGCCATCGCCTGGCTGCTGAAGCTGCAGAAGCGACAAAACTTTGCAGCAGGCACGGGGAAGCTCACAGTCGATGAATAAGGTGCGAGCGCATTGCGACCCAATTAGCATGGTTCAGCAGAAGTACTGACGGGCCCATGTGATACCGTCGACGCGTCCAATATCTCGTGATCTTGCTCAAGGTAACAAGTGCTCACGGTCCTTCTTGTGAGGTTCTCACGGAAATTCTTGTGCTCGTGTGATGATCGAATGTTGTGTGGTTTCTGACCACGATACGTTGTGCTAGGATGAGAGTTGCAAGGTGCGAGCGCATCAGAGAGCAGATACTGTAATTTATTCGAGGGATATCGAGCGTGGCCGGGGAATTTGGAGAATTGGCGGTCTTTCGCAGAAGATGAGAATGCCGTATCGGAGCTGGCACCACCGCCGTTGAGTGTGGTGAACTTCTAGACGAATAGCCCCTGTCTTCTAGAGAAGATGTCTGCTGGTCTGCGGCTGCCAATTATTCTTGGTGCGAGCGCCACTTGAGAGGTGTGCCCAAGTGCTGCGTCCGCAATCTCGAAACGTTTCATTTTCGTGGCGCTCTCTTCATTCTGGAGGCTACGATTGGATTCCAGATTGATCAAGGGCGGTGGGTGTTTGAAGACGCTGGTTGCACATGCTGTTACTATGGATACTGATCGCGGCAAGACGCTGTCTCAAGCAAGTTGTTCGTGACTGGATTCCGTATCAGCGTTCTTGACAAGGATCACCGCAGACGGGAGCTATAGCCTTTCTGAAAGCTAGTCTACAACCGATCGCTAGTCCATTTGATTTGATTTTTAGCGGTTATGTCGGCCGCCAACACCCGATCGCTAGTCCAGCCTAGACTACTGTACGGCAAGACGACGCGTTGGCGAAAGAACATTGTGGCTAGAGGATTGACGGAGTTTCGCACTCTCCGGATGACATACTTAATTAAGTACACGTTCAGTGAAGGCTGAGTTGCATTGTGGTGGGTGTGTGTACCAGTATCCCGGCAACTTTTTGAAGTGCTTCCGTTGCAGGAGGGAAGTCTTCTAGGAACGCCCACCGACAGCAGCTATCGTTTCTTTATCTTCGGATGTTTAGTCGGCGGAGCTGGTTGAACGACGTTGAAGCGGCTTGATCAGGGCGGCTTACGCACGTGTGCTGCCTGTCCACATTGCACAAGTACAGGACGCACGCCATCAACTGACTTATAATAGTCGCGGAGAAGGTGGACCATTATCAGCCCGTTGCGTGTGCTGAGCTTGGCCGTGAACTGGGAGGAGGATGCAGGCGCGATGTTGGCTACCGGTCGGACAACTCGAGTTCATGTACTGCAATCACGTGTCAAATTTGCTGAAAATACACAGGTCGTAAAGCAAATATCCACTTCCTAACAGATGAATGCAATCCATTTCCAAAAACATTTGAAACATATACTTTAAACCATGATCATTGGCTCCGCCAACAAAAATATCTCTTGCTGACCAATCGCAGTCCTCCGCCATTGGCGAGATACGACAAACGTCTCGGACAGAGGGACACCAGTCCAGACAGAACTCTCAAACCGGCCCAGTCTGCCGACAGTACCATCGCCCTCGACGTTGTGCGCCGACACATTCCGTCCCACAGCGCAGCCGCTCGACTGGACTACTACCGTCACTAGGAACGAACCGCCTGCCTCTGCATTTGCGTCTGCGGCGACCCTCGAGGACTCGACAGCACGCGGCAGTGGGTTGGCCGCCGTCTGCACTCGCCATGGCGCGCATTGTGTCGTGCCGCTTCCTGCGCCTGAGCTGCCGCGAAGAGGACCACCCGCTCTTCCGCCGGGAGTACGCCAGGTGACCTGCAGCAGCAAAGCAAGAGCTCAGGCTAGAGGCGACCGCTTCAGTCTCTAGTCTATAGCAGTCTCTAGTCTGCAATTGAACGGTCGGCTGTGAGCTGACGTCTTTCGTCTGCTATGTCGTGACATGCCATGGGTCTTACGTCCACAGGAGTAACCGCGAGCGAGGCGTCAAGGTGAGCCACCAGCCTCATCATTGCCAACTAACGGCCAGCTTGGACGACACCAAGTGATGACGGTGGTAGTGCTTTTAGCTCCTTGACCACAACCCACTCACATGCTACTGCGTGTTTGTTGTCGACTCCTGTATCGGGTGCCATGCGGCGTAGCTGCTGCGGTGCTTCCCGCACTGCTGTCCGGAGCATGCCAGACGGAGCTACTGCGGCTGCTCCGTACACGTGCTCGTGACATTCGAATCCAGCGTGAGCGCCGCGGAGCTGGACGAGTTGATGGTGTGCGCGCGCTTCGAGCCTTCGCGCGTGGTCCTGCGGGGTCCCGCCGGACTGAGAAACCTCGCTGGGCTGTCTCTCGGTGCTGGTGGCAGCGCAGCGAAAGCGGTCGGACATGAAGCCGACCAGGGTGAGACCGGTGACGAACGTAGACTGGAGGACGAACGCAGGCTGGGGGTGGGCGAGAGCGTGGCGCTGCCCGCGAGTCTGTTCTCGCCGAGTGGGCGACGGAGCAGCATGGAGTCCGTCTGGATTCGAGCGGACCGGGAGAGCGACGCGAGGCAACGGGCCTTTCCGAAGGTACGAGAGTGTGCTGGCTCCGTAGATTAAACGGATAGTCTAGTCTGTGACCGCATCAGTCGTGGGTGCCGCTGCTGCATGTCGTTGATGCGTTGTTGAAGCTGCTAACGCTGGGCTCTGTGTGCGTGTGGCTCTTGTCTTGTCGGGTGGGATTCAGAACTCCGTGCTGTATGTGGTGAACAACTGCAGGTTTCCGAAATGGTACTACAGCTACGACAGCAGCGCCACGCCCGCGCAGCGCGACATGACGCACCGCTTCGTCGCGTACGTGCTTCAGCTGTCGGGAGGCGCGTCGAAGCTGCAGCAGTACCAACCCCAGCAGCAGCAGGAAGTCCAACTCGCGCTCTGCCAGCATCCTGAAAAGCCAAGGACGGGTCAACGAGCAGTGGTGCTAGCGAGCCACGCGTCGCCCAGCTTCCTGCTCATATCGTTTCGGCGATCCGGCTCGGCCATCGTTGCGGGAAATGCTGCGGCTGCTTTGTCAGCGGTGAGTCGTCTCAGAGATAACGTCAAGCCCACGACTAGCTCGAAGGTGGGTCCACTAGCGTTCGTCTCAGCGGATCGTGACAGCGAATAGATGCAAAATATTGTTAGTGAGCAGCGCCACGAGCAGCAACAGTGTTTTCACTAGTCTTGGGGCACAAAGCTTGATGTATTGACACTGCCTCCTGCCCGGGTGTGGCGAGGAGGGTTAAACTAACTGTAAAAGCTACGAAACTTGTTGTGCTGGAGGTAGAAGGCAGAATGAGCTCGTTGAGCCCGTGTCGTCTGGCTTCGAGCGCGCTACATCTTGCAGCCAACCGATGGAATGGTTGGCCCTCAGATCTGAATCAACGAGGGTGCTGCACCAAACCCTGAACCCGACAGCGTGAAAAGTTACTTTCACCAGGCGGTGCCCAGCAAAAGTACACATTTGCCACTGTGGGAGCGCAACGACGAGGTGATTCACCGGCTTCTGGACGGATAGAAGACTGCGCAAGAGATGAACTCGATGCTGAAGAACCCGTCGCTCGTTGCGGACCTCAGGTGGACGATACATTAAGGCAGCAACGAATCGACGCCGACTTCGGTGAAAAGGGTCAACAGCTCCTGGTGCTGTGGCGATTCCTCCAGCACTTGACCCTCCAGGACCTTCACGTCTGAGAGCGCACAACCAGTATGGACTTTGACGCGTACTGGTCACAGGTTGAGGGCGCAGTGAAGGCACCCGGTGGGCAGGTGGAGGGCATCGCGCACTGTTTCCTAAGCGACCTGTTCGGGCGTCCTGCCCACGTTGATCCCAGTCGAGCATCGCCCACGGACCGAGCTGGTAAGCAACCCTTGCCAGCTCGAGAGAGCAGTTTCGTCTGCACAGTTGCGCATTGCTTCTTGCGCGCGCTGTCGTCTCGAGCGCTTCAGCGTCATTTTCACTCGGCATGGACTGCGCAGGACGGTGCCCCGACCAAGGAGCAGCTTCATGAACGTTTTGTAAAGATGGTATCGAGTCTGTACGACTCATTTGACGCAGAGCTGCGCGAGGTGTCGAGAAATAGTGGGGCGATATTGTCAGAGAGCGGAGGTCAATGCGTGCCAACGCTTGTTGACGCCGTGCTGTCGCTTGTGTACGGTCGGACACCCTTCAACGTGTTGCGACCATCGATGTCGACTTTGCTCATGGGTCAGCAGACTCCAGGATCGGCAGCGGATGCTTTGAGCTGCGCCTTCCGAGCGTTCACTGCTCAGGCTCGAGAAGCTGTGATTGCATCGGCGGTCAGACCCCACAGTCCCTTTCAACGATCGCGAGGTACCGAAGGTGACGAGCCAAGAAATGCTACACGGCATGCGTGGAATCGTCGGTGGCTGTTGACAGCTTCGTCCGTTCAAGTATCCAGCAGCGGCTCTGGTAAGCAACAAGACGCACACCACGACCTCCTCTTGGTTGATGTTGCGCAGCTTGTGTGCGAAGTCGGTTGTGTGGACGTCAGTGTTGGAGATAATTCACGAAGTCTCTCCTTGTGATCTGCACTCTTGAGTACAAGCGACACGTCGACGCCATCGATGGACCTAGTGCTGGACGGCCACCTCCGTGTGTTCCGCGTGCTTCCAAGCGGCTTGTCTTCTATGATTCCAACGGGAGGCTGCTGGTCTGTTGGGGACTACACGGCCGAACTTTCGAGCGATGGGGAGACGCTATACCTGGACCTGTTCGCCCTTGCTGAGGGAAGAGAGGCTGTGCGAGACGACGACGATGCTGGAGTGGCAACTCGTCGCGTCAGTCTTTCGATGAGGCTGGAGCGAGTTTTCAGCGCCCGAGATGCGGTTGGGACCGCTCGGCCAAGTGATTTTGTGTTGTCTGTCCAGGGAACAGTGAGTGTCTCCTCTTGCAGGTCTGCAGGAGGCGAGGAAAATGCCTCAAAGTTGTCGGAGATGCCAAGTTTTCGCCGAGCAAGAGCTTGGTGCGAAATGGAGTGGATCTTTGTGCGCGAAGTGGAAGCGCGATATGTTTCTGTTGCGCGCACGAATTATTAGCGTTCCGCGAAATTATGCAGAGCGGCCGAACTAACTCGATCGTTAGCAAGTTTGTTAGAAGCCAGCAACAGTGAGCACTGCGTGATGTGCGTCTTGTAGCGTCTTGCTCAACTCAACTCTTTATAATCTGACAATACGTTATCCACCTTTTGGAGGTATTGTTTCAAGGTTGCGGTTCATTAATTAAAAAGGCATTATGCCCATAAGTTTTTGGTGAGGTACATTAGTCAATAATAATACCTACTGAAGGGATAGCTCTGTCAGAGAGCCCTCGCGGCCTGATTTGCTCGTGACCTATCCACCCAACGCTTGGTCGCGATGTTTACCGAGCACGTGACTTGAATCTGTAATCCTGGTATGGTCTATTTCATCTACTTTTGATCTGCTTTTGATCTGACTGAGAGCTTACAATTGGCATCTGCTTTTTGCCGTGCAATCCCGACCATCCCATACCATACGCCCGCTGCTCAGCACCGAACCAGTAGAAGTAGTTGATGATGATGATGACATTTTCTATCCCAAACGACGCTATTCGTGAGTCGGCTCAAGTATCCACGCCCTGGTTTCACTTTGGGTTTGACGAGCGAGAAGCATCCGAACTTGTCGCTTGCGCGCGTATTGAAGTTGTCAAGACATCGAGAGCGCTTTGTTTCGACAGCTGAGGCGTGACAAGGCGGCGACTCATCGGCTTTGCTGGGCGGTGGTAAGTACTCTCTCGCTCTTCTTTTCACTCGCATGGTGCTGTGCTCCTCGTGTTGCTTACCCTTGTCGAGAGATGTCCGTGGAGCAGCGAAGCGCGGCATTGTTCAATTCGAGGCTAGGCTGGTCGCATTGGATGGCTGCATTCGCATTGCAGTCCAAGTCGATTATGTGGGCCGTCTATCGGTCGTTCTACGGGAGAAGAGGCATCGCTTGGCTGCTGAAGCTGCAGAAGCGACAAAACTTTGCAGCAGGCAGCTCACAGTCGAAGGATAAAGTACGAGTGCATTGCGACCCATTTGGCATGGTTCAGCAGAAGCACTGACGGCCCCACGTGATACCACCGACGCGTCCAATATCTCATGATCTTGCTCAGGTTACCAGTGCTCGCGGTCCTTCTGGTGGGAAAATCTCGTGCTCGTGTGATGATCGAATGTTATGCAGTTTCTGACCACGATATTTTGATGCTAGCTACGAGTTTTGTGCTATGGTAGGATGGAAGCTACGGGGTGCATCAGAGAGCAGATACTGTAATTATTCCAGGGCTATCGAGCGCGGCCAGGGAAGTCGGAGATTTGGCGGTCTTTCCCAGATGATGTGTATCCCGTATTGCAGCCGCCGTCGAGTGTGGTGGACTTCTAGACCGATATCTTCTGTCTTCTAGAGGAGTTGTGTGCTGGTCTGCGGCTGATTCGTTTTGGTGCGAACGACACTTGAGAGGTGTGACCTACCGCTGCGTCCACAATTTCGAAACGTTTTATTTTCGTGGCGCTCGTTTCATTTTGGAGTTTACGACTCGATTCCAGATTGATCAAGAGCGGTGGCTGTTTGAAAGCGCTGATTGCATGTACTGCAACTACTGATCGCTGCAGGACACTGTCTCAATCAAAGATGTTCGTAACTGGATTCCGTATCATCGTTTTTGACAAGGATCACCGCAGACGGGAGCTTTAGCCTTTCTGAAAGCTAAGCCTACAACCAATCGCTAGACCAGTCTATGCTAGGGCTAGACGGCGCGTGGACCGAAGGATATTGTGGCTAGAGGATTGACGGAGTTTCGCACTCTCCAGCGTCGTACACGTTTAATGGAGGGGTGGCCCGACGGGAGTGAAAGTCTTTTTGAAGTGTGCTTGCTACCTGCTTCTGTTGCTGGGAAGGGAAGTCTTCTAGGAACACACACCGACAGAAGCTATCGTTACTTTATCTTCGGATGTTTACTTCGGCGGGGCTGGCTGAATGACGTTGAAGCGACTCGAACAGGGCGGCCTACGCACGCGTGCTGCTGCACAAGTACATGTACAGGACGCGCGCCATCAACGGACTTAGTCGTGGAGAAGGTGGACCCGCTGCGCGTAGTAAGCTCTGCCGTGATCTGGGAGGATGCTACATGCGCGTTGTTGGCTTTGCGATGGAGCCGGTCAGACAACCACGTAGAGTACATGTACGGCAATCACGTGTCGATTTTGATGAAAATACACAGGTCGTAGCACAAATATCCACTTCCTGACAGATGCATTTCCACCTACATTTGAAACATATACTTTCCTGCATGCTCATAGGCTCCGCCAACAAAAATGACTCCAGTTGGCCAATCGCAGCCCTCCCCACGTCGCTTTTGGCAACAACAACAAAAACGTCTCGGACAGAGAGACACCAGTCCAGACAGAACAGTCTGCCGACACTATTATACCATCGCCCTCAACATTGTGCGCCGACACTTATCGCCCACGCGGCGAAGCTAAGCTGGACTATCGTCACTAGGCACGAGCCGCCTGCACGACGGAAGGGCCGCCTGCGTCTGCATTTGCGTCTGCGGCGACCCTCGCGGGCTCGACAGCAGCGATTGGACGCCGCCTGCCATCGCGTCATGTCGTGCCGCTTCATGCGCCTAAGCTGCCGCGACGAGGACCACCCGCTCTTCCGCCGGGAGTACGCCATGTGACCTGCAGCAGTAAAGCAAGAGCTCTGGCTAGAGGCGACCGCGTTGCAGCGCTTCAGTCTCTAGTTTGTAGCCGTCTCTAGTCTGCAATGACCGGTCGGCTGTGAGCTGACGTCTTTCGTCTGCTATGTCGTGACATGCGCTGGGTCTTCTTCCTTCCGACGCCCGCAGGAGTAACCGCGAGCGAGGTGTCAAGGTGAGACACGAACGTCATCATTGCCAGCTAACCACCAGCTTGGACGGCATCAAGTTATGACGGGGGTAGTGTTTTTAGCCCGATTTGACCGCAACCCACTCACATGCTGCTGTGTATTCGTGTCTGTTCTACTCTACCTCGACTCCTGTATCGGGTGCCATGCGGCGTAGCTGCTGCGGTGCTTCCCGCACTGCTGTCCGGAGCACGCCAGACGCAGCTACTGCGGCTGCTCCGTGTACGTGCTCGTGACGTTCGCCTCCAGCGTGAGCGCCGCGGAACTGGACGATATAGTGGTGTGCGCGCGCTTCGAGCCTTCGCGCGTTGCTCCGCGGGGGCCCACAAGACTGGGAAACCTCGCTGGGCTGTCTCTCGGTGCTGGTGGGAGCGCAGCGGAAGACCAGGTCGGACACGGCCATGGAGAGACTGGTGACGAACGCAGACTGGAGGACGAACGCAGGCTGGGGGTCGGTGAGAGCGTGGCGCTGCCCGCTAGTCTGTTCTCGCCGAGTGGGCGACGGAGCAGCATGGAGTCCGTCTGGATTCGAGCGGACCGGGAGAGCGACGCGAGGCAACGGGCCTTTCCGAAGGTACGAGAGTGTGCTGGCTCCGTAGATTAAACGGATAGTCTAGTCTGTGACCGCATCAGTCGTGGGTGCCGCTGCTGCATGTCGTTGATGCGTTGTTGAAGCTGCTAACGCTGGGCTCTGTGTGCGTGTGGCTCTTGTCTTGTCGGGTGGGATTCAGAACTCCGTGCTGTATGTGGTGAACAACTGCAGGTTTCCGAAATGGTACTACAGCTACGACAGCAGCGCCACGCCCGCGCAGCGCGACATGACGCACCGCTTCGTCGCGTACGTGCTTCAGCTGTCGGGAGGCGCGTCGAAGCTGCAGCAGTACCAACCCCAGCAGCAGCAGGAAGTCCAACTCGCGCTCTGCCAGCATCCTGAAAAGCCAAGGACGGGTCAACGAGCAGTGGTGCTAGCGAGCCACGCGTCGCCCAGCTTCCTGCTCATATCGTTTCGGCGATCCGGTTCGGCTATCGTCGCGGGAAATGCTGCGGCTGCTTTGTCAGCCGTGGGTAGCCTCAGAGATAACGTCAAGCCCACGACTAGCTCGAAGATGAGCCCATTAGCGTTCGTCTCGGCGCATCATGACAGCGCATCGTTCCAAAATATTACTCGTGACCAGCGCCACGAGCAGCAACAGCGTTTTTCCACTGCGGGGGCGCAGCGACGAGGTGATTCACCGGCATCTGCACGGATAGGAAACTGCTCAAGAGAAGAACGCGATGCTAAAGAACCCGCCGCATGTTGCGGTCCTCAGGTGGACGATACATTATGGCAGCAACGAATCGACGCCGACTTCGGTGAAAAGGGTCAGTAGCTCCTGGTCTTGTGGCGATTCCTCCAGCACTTGACCCTCCGGGACCTTCATGTCGGAGAGCGCACAGCCAGTATGGACCTCAGCGCGTACTGGTCACATGTTAAGCGCGCAGTAAAGGCACCCGGTGGGCACGTGGAGGGCACCGCGCACTGTTTCCTACGAAACCTGCTCGGTCGTCCTACCCACGCTGATCCCAGTCGAGCATCCTCCACGATCCGAGCTGGTAAGCGAACGTTGTCGGCTCAAGAGAGCAGTGTCGTTTGTACAGTTGCGCATTGCTTCTTGCGCGCGCTGTCGTCTCGAGCGCTTCAGCGTCGTCTTCACTCGGCATGGAGTGCGCAGGACGGTGCCCCGACCAAGGAGCAGCTTCATGAACGTTTTGTAAAGATGGTATCGAGTCTGTACGACTCATTTGACGCAGAGCTGCGCGAGGTGTCGAGAAATAGTGGGGCGATATTGTCAGAGAGCGGAGGTCAATGCGTGCCAACGCTTGTTGACGCCGTGCTGTCGCTTGTGTACGGTCGGACACCCTTCAACATGTTGCGCCCATCGATGTCGACTTTGCTCATGGGTCAGCAGACTCCAGGATCGGCAGCGGATGCTTTGAACAGCGCCTTTCGAGCGTTTACTGCTCAGGTTCGAGAAGCTGTGATTGCATCGGCGGTCAGGCACCACAGACCCTTTCAACGTTCGGGAGCTACCGGCAGTGTCGGGGCTGCCACACAACATGCGTGGAATCGTCGATGGCTGTTGCAACCTTCGTCCATTCAAGTAATGAACAGCGGCTCTGGTGGGCTACAAGACGCACACCACGACCTCTTCTTGGTTGATGTTGCCCATCTGGTGTGCGAATTCGGTTGTGTGGACGTCACTGTTGGAGATGATTCACGAATTCTCTCCTTGCGATCTGCACTCTTGAGTACAAGCGACACGTCGACGCCATCGATGGACCTAGTGCTGGACGGCCATCTCCGTGTGTTCCGCGTGCTTCCAAGCGGCTTGTCCTCGATGATTCCGACGGGAAGCTGCTGGTCTGTTGGGGACTACGCGGCCGAACTTTCGAGCGGCGGGGAGACGCTGTACCTGGACCTGTTCGCTTTTGCCGAGGGGAGAGAGGCTGCGCGAGACGACGACGATGCTGGAGTGGCAGCTCGTCGCGTCAGTCTTTCGATGAGACTGGAGCAAGTTTTCAGCGCCCGAGATGCGGTTGGGACCGCTCGGTCAAGTGATTTTGTGTTGTCTGTCCAGGCAACGGTGAATGTCTCCACGTTCAGGTCTTCAGGACGGTCAGACAGTGGCGAGAAGAATACCTCGAAGTTGTCGGAGATGCCAAGTTCTCACCGAGCAAGAGCTTGGAGCGAAATGGGGTGGGTCCCTGTGCGCGAAGTGGAAGCGCGATATATTTCCGTTGTGCGCTCAAATTATTAGCGTTCGTGATTTTCTGTAGAGCTGCTGAGCTAATTCGATCATTACCAGTGTCGTCGGCGCTGGCTGGGTGGCAACTGCGTGATGTGCGCTAGCGGTACATGTATAGCGTCTTGCTCAACTGAACTCTTTATAATCCGACAATACGTTATCCTCCTTTTGGTGGTATTGTTTCAATGTTATGCGGTCATTAACTAGAGA